>JAMPIV010006386.1:337500-339004 GCA_024509875.1 Oreohelix idahoensis | reverse complement strand
GAATCCTCCGATTAAATATTTCTGTTTATATCTTGTATGTTTCAGCGCTGATATTTCTAACTGGGGTTCCGCCTGTCTCTGTTTCCATGCCTCTTTTCAGCTTTAATATTTACTTTGGATGACGACTGGATTTGTGATCTGCAATTTATGTTGGCGCGCACCAAGGTTATGTCTTTGCACTTGTGTACAAACTGTTATTAAATTCTATGGTTTTATCATGATCTTGTCGATTTTAATTTCGTGTTATATCTCCCTGGGCTTATTTCCATGTATAATTCCCTTGGGTGGTGTTCAAAAAAGGTGTTACATATGACCAGCTGGTTTTCTTCACAGGACTGGATAAGTCTGTCTCCTCTATCATTTCTTGTCCCTAACCCATACTGTCCTACGATTTTCTTGTATTTTCCTTTTTCTACTTTTGCATTCATATCAGCCATTACTATCAACACATCTGTTGATTTGACTGGTTTAAGTGTGTGTTGTAGCTCTTCATAGTATTCTTCTATTTCTTCCTCGCTGTGATCTTTAGTTGGTGCATAAGTTTGTAAGATTGATATGTCGAATGGCTTTGCTCTCATCTTTAGCTAACATCATTCTGGGTCGTTTGTGTGTCCATTAAATCCACATACGTATTTTTAAAGCATAACTCCTCGATTATTGTCAACAATCCTACCACCTCTTTCATGTTTTTCTTCCTCCTGAGTTTATAAGCGTATCTGTGGCTCTCTTTTTATGGAAACCTTATCCAATATCCTTGCCTCTGCAAAATTCCCAGATAAGAACGTTTTCATGTCATGTTGCCTATAATGATAAGTATTTTTGTCCCTACTTTCCTTCTTCCGTTTAGAGGATTTGGTAACGTTCCATGTTCACCTATTTATAGGCTCCTCCGAAGTTTTTTAATGTAGTCATTATCTCTAATACTCGCCCTTCGATGACAACAGATTATAGAGGAACCAAACTGCGTCATTGACTGCCACTTCATAATAGATGTTCTGCAATTTAGAGCTATTGTTTCACATTCCTTGGAAACCTGTTTTAATTGCTGTATAGTCTTTGTAAAGTTTTATCAACAGTTTTTCTCATACACAATCTGTTGACTTTTAATTCCTTATCGGATGTATTTAAACCCCCAGGGTCGAGCACTATGTCTCTGACAAGCGATAATTAAATAGCATTAACACGTTCATGGAATTGGCTACCAATTTTCATGTCCATGTGAAAGCATAAGAACTAAGACAAGGCTGATAATTACGCATACATTGAGACCTAACAATTTACTGTTTACAAATATACCGTATTGCATCTCATCCAGATTTTACATACTGTGAATTAAACACTGCACAGTAACCTCCCCCCCCCCACACCCCCCCCCCACCCCCCCCCCCCCCCCCCCCCCCCCCAAACCCACCCCCCCCCCCCCCCCCCCCCCCCCCCCCCCCCCCCCCCCCCCCCCCCCCCCCCCCCCCCAAACCCCAACCCCCCCCCCCCCCCCCCCCCCCCA
>JAMPIV010006386.1:310000-330000 GCA_024509875.1 Oreohelix idahoensis | reverse complement strand
CATACTATTTCAGATACCTTATCCACCTCAATTTATACCAGATCGACGCTCCACCAGCTCACTCTGCCCTGTCTGCACTCATAATGACTCCCCCTTATGCATGCTTGTATACGTGTGTGAACTCCCTAGTAACAAAAGAGCCTTTGTGACAATCGCCACTATACTACCTCTCCACCGCACTCTTACCCTTCCTGAAGTTAAGACTCCACCTCACTCCGCCCCTATCGCCAGAGAGAGATCCATGATTTATAGTCTTGATTCTCAACTATCCTCACACCCTCATGTCTCTGTTCCTGTGTCGCTCCTCTTACTTATTTCGTGTCTACTCAGAAATACCCTAATTTTTGATATCTACATCATCGAGACCATCAGTCTTAGAACCATATCGTGTCCTATATTACCAATCAACAACAGTAAGTGTGGTGATTCTAAAAACAAATAATGGCGTCCCCCAAATACCCAAGTATGAAAAATCACCAGTTACTGATACATGGAATATGAATCCCTGGATCATCGATCTTTGTCTATGTTGTTCCTGGTCCACATGTAATGACCATGTCGTCTAGCCCAAGTCCTCTCTAAAAGATGATCCTCATACGAAGATTCAGCACGCCCCGACCAGTCACTCTTGCGATCCTCCACACTTGTGAGATATGGGATCCAGTAACCCTAGAGCCATAGTAACATCAACGCTATCACACATCCAACCACCAACACACTAGTGTATAAACAACACTGTTGTTCTAATAGACCCGAAGACAACCCACTAACCCAATCAATTACACACCCCAACTACCCACCAAAGACCCCACAATCATGGAAACTTAGCCCATGTTATGAGTTTTGCTGTGTGCAACCATATATTCTCAACCCTCTGAGTGCAAACTTATAATAACATTGTGCCTCCAGTAGAAATAGATCCTTCAAGAAGACATTGACCCTACGCATCTCAATATAATATGTATTCACTATGTCAAACTAACATTTAAGTCTAATGATCTTCACAATGGGACTCCATAAAGCCCTCATCAATTTTCCAAAGCGATTCTCTGTCTACACAGTCAAATATGCCTTTTCACTATTACACGAATCCGAATGTATAGAAGTGAATTGCATTCCAGACTTTTGTTCAACTATTATTCTCAAGTGTGGCTATCTGGTCGTGTATCAGACAGGATCTATTTTGGTCGGAAACCCCAGCTTTGATTCATGCTCTCCAGTTGAACACAACAGAGCGCTTGTGTCTATGGGACTTTTTTAATCTTCCCTCGGAAGAGATAGAGATTATGTGTTTAATACGTGCATTTCCTGAGACACTGATAGAGTAAGGATCATTATTCCTCTACTATAATTGATGCACGCAGACTTGTATAATTTCCCTTCTTAGGCAAAAACTTGACCAGATAAACTTCCTTCCATTCTGTCTGGTATTTCCTCTTCTCGCTCCCAGACTTTGCCAAGTTAGTTCGTGTATGAATATTTCTCTGGTAGAGGTATCAATATCTGTTTTGATGGCCTCTGCTAAAGAATGCCATCTGGACCAGTCTGCTTTTGCTCCCAATCTTTCAGTAAGCTTTATGGCTTTCTTTTTTCTTTCTCTACTTGGTCGTTCACCACGCTGATTTTTGTAACCTAGGGTCTTCTGCTGACCTGGAATGTACTGGGGGACTCTCCACCTTGGAGATACAGTCAATCGACAAGCACGGATCCCCCTTCCCCAAAAATGTTATATGTCCATCTCTTCAATTGTTCTTGTAATATTACTACTATATTACTACTACTGCGGTATATAACCTGCTCACCAGCACACTCCTAAATTCATTGGCAGCGAGACCTCTGGACGAACCTTATGCTAAGCAAGAAAAAAAGGCTCAATAACTTCCCATTTACGGGTGTCTACGCCGCATCTCCCTCGGCATCTCGTGGAAAGATAAAGTGACAAATGTCTCGAGTGTGTTGTCCCACGTGCTGGCCTTCAAAGTATGTATACGATAGAACTTTCTTAGACAAGCGCAGACTTCGCGCTGGCTTGGCCATGTTCGCCGCATGGAAGAATGGTCGCATCCCAAAAGATATCTTCTACGGACAATTAGCATATGGCAATATAACAGTTGGGCGACCACAGCTTAGGTTCAAATATGTGTGCAAGAGAGATATGAGGGCACTGGACATGGATCCAGCAACATGGGGAGATGAAGCTGTCGATCCGATCGTCGCACTAAGTGGCACGATGCTTATTTACGGCGCCGTATACCATCAGATTTGGGCTGAAACGAAGAGGCTCACACAAAGAAGCAGGAGTTGAGGAGAAAACGGCGAAAGGGAGCACCAGGAAAATAAGCATCAGAGGGCTGTTCACCTCAGGGGCGAATTCCCATAGTCAGTAATATGACTGAAGGGGCTATTATTATTATTATATTACAAAAGCAATTTTCCATTCTAATCTTTTATGAGGGCCATTTGCTTGCTTAAATTACCCTGGTTAGCTTCCTTTGTGTTGTTGTATAACATTATCCCTCATATTTTCTTTTGGCGGCATCTTTCCTCTGCTGGTCCTTTGTTGCCAAAATCATCAATTAAATTTCATCTTGTCTCTTTTAGAATGTTTCTTCTACATTCTTGTTTGCTTCTTTCAATAATGTACACTTCATGAGCCCTTGGCTTTTGGAGCTTCTGGTTTTTGCTTTCTGTTAAAATCTACTTTCTTGTTTTTCCTGTCTGATCTATCTTTTGTAATAGGTTTCTGATGTTATCCATGCTTTGTTGTGCTGATTGTTCTCTTTTTCCTACATTAACCCACTTCAACGTCTCGTTCCACGTTCCATATATATTTTTTTACTTTGGATGCCAATCCGGTCTTCTCCGAATCGTCTGTCATCCCCTTCCGCTTATAGAGAAGTGAATCTGTATCAGCAACGCGCCCAAATATTCCCCGCTTAAAAAAAAAAACTTTAAGTAAACCCCCCTATACAATTTTTCCAATCTATATTTAACGCAATTATAATATAAAAATAACTTTTTTTCGGAGCGAGCCAGGAGGGGCAAATGGGTAGAGGGCCACAACAATTTTTAAAAAATGACTTTGAATTTATTTCTACTTTTAACATGTCCCCTACTTGAATTACGTTTATAAATATAACAGTTACTACTATCCCATTATTCAATACAACAATAAACAGCCCAACCATTCGTCAACGCCAACAAAAACCCGAAAACACCACCATCAGTAAAACAGAACAACTACCCCATCACAACCACTGGGTGGTGGCGGCACGAAAGAAGGCTAAAAACCCGCACAAGAAACAGGGTGGGTTCGAGTGGTAAGAACGTAAAGCATAAGCAATTTGCCTGCAAATGATACTACCCAGAACTGTTGAGCCGGCAGTGCGGGTTTATGGCGGAGGAAACTAAATGTATTGTTTAATTTTCTCACCCCATCCCACTAACAGGGAGATTATAGGATCCTGCCACTCCGACAAATCCTACCAATGGCCCTATACCTGACCAAACCCATTCCTTGGATGGAGATACCCCCCCATTTAGTCAAGTCGCATTTTTCCCCTAGATAAAGATCTAACCCAAGGATAGACATTTGTAAAATCCGCAATTTAGGACGACCCCGCGCCAGATTCGTAAAGATACGGCACCCCCCTTACCATTGGCTAGATTCGCCGACCAACGACAACTTACCAGTGAACTTACATGAAAATGCTAAGGGCCGCATTGCCGTAAGGAACACTCCTAAGGACTATCCCCTCACTTAGCAGTGACAATTGAGCCCATTGTTTATGCCCACTGGCCACAGCGATAATCAGAATCCAAGTCACCCCCAAGCCCACCATCCGATCCCAATCCGCTGGTAAATCTAAGAAGACAATTTTAAATTAACATTTTCGAATATGTGAGTAAGACCTCCAAATTCAACATAAACCACAAGACCAAAAGCCACGAACTGCACGTGCCAAATAGAATGAAAAGGGTACAACGTTCCACAGTATGGCCACCACCCTAACCAGGTTTATCTTGCCCCCCCCCCCAATCAAGAATGTTAGATTTTGTTGAGGCCCGACTGTCTGATTGGTTGTCCCATTGAAAGTAAATTAACCACAAACCCAAACCTCACTACGGGCAACCATCCAGGGCAATTATGAGATAACTCTTCTAAGCTCAACAGTCCATCTTTTAAGTTATTTTCCGCGTGACGAGGGGGATACACCCCCCGGAAGTTTTTGGCTACACTGTGCACGGAATCCCCATGCAAAAAAACCACGTAGTCTTTTACAAACCACCCCAACACAAACCTGCAAAATCCGCACTCCAACCATTCGCGTTAAAATACATTACCGCACCACTGTGTTGCAGGCCCTAACAGAAACCAATTACTGTACGTCCCGAATTTACCGGCCTTAATATATTAGACATCCGCTATAACCTCAACAGGCTTAATTATTACTATTGGCCCCGACTTCGCAAACCACCATTTTCCGATAACTATTAATTATTATTATCTTCCATATATTAATTGTGGTCCACTAAAGACTACTAATCTCACAAATTAATGACTAAAAAGCATTATTTTAACAGTTGAGTCAATTTAAAAAAAATAATAATACCATTAGATTTCTTTTAATGATTTAGATAAATTAAATGAGACTTCATGTTTACAATAATATTTATTATACTGTGTAATTAGACAGTGTTTCTCAACCCGGACTATTTAGATTATTATTGATTTAGGCAGATGTTTCAAAACAATTAAGTAATATTTCTTTTGACACTATATAAAATCGTTTGCTAGAGGTGGAGTGGTTAGAAACAAGCAAGTTATGCAAAGGTTAACATATGGTTGCACCAGAAATAAACAGGAGACAAAAAAATTCTATAAAATGGAAGACTATGCTTATCAGATGGGTGTGATTTAGGGGGTAATCCATCGACTGAAGAAGAAGATTTATGATTATAACAGAATTATCAGTATTAGACTTCAGTCAAATAGATTTAATCACTCCCTTTCATATTAACGAATACCGATAAATTTTAATCACCAGCGCCCATGAGTTAACTTACACCACGGAATTATGAAAAACATATCACTGCCCCGATAAGTTGGAATCCCCATTTATGATAAGAGACATTAATATGGTAGATTTTACAAATCTCTTTCATAGAGACCATTAACACATCCCTCTAATTTTCCAATAAGTTAGTTTACATATTTGTGGGGTTTACATGCCCTATTTCTATTTATATTGGGATGGGGGCCTATAAAATGTCTATTATTTAACTATTACATTATCCTATAACTAATAATTAAACTCGCCTCCTACACCCTTTAAACACAACGAATGAAATATTGGTTTATTTTATATTATTATGTTTATAATTTAATCCCACATATGCTTTTCACCCAGGCTTGATTTATTTTTGCACCCTGACTTTCTGTGGTAAAGCCAACCATTATGATTCATTGCCCATCATAAAAACAACCCTCTCCCTCCCAAACCCTATGCGCTATCTAGGTCAAAATAAATCATTAATTTCTAACCGCATCCATATCTATGGTTTACGGCCCAGACTAGTCCCTCCTAACCCCCCCCCATATTCCCCCATCCAATAGCGAGACTCACATAAACACTAATAAACATTGCTAGTCCCATGGTTTATCTGTGTGCTTTGTAACACACGAAAACACATACGGGACCACCTATTACAACCATTCTATAGAGACAACCGCCACTACATATGGATGGCTATTCACTGCGTCTTAAAACAGTTCATACTTATATACTCATCAAAAAGTCTATATCTCATTAGCATTAACTCCAATACACCATATAGCCCGGTTAGTATGAAAATAATATCGTAACCCCACCTCTACCATTCCCCCGATCGATTACCCCCTTAAACACCAGTCAACGTATTCAATACATTTATTCCATATCCCCATCTAAAACCCCTCTAATTACCGCAATTGCATAGATAACGTGGAACCATATATGCCCCCCACCCCTATCAACACACGATAAATTCGTACCATCGGACGGTCCCGCTGAGCTCCATTACCCTTGCCAAATCATCTATTATTATTTATCCTACAATATAACTTCTAAACATCATAGCCACCAGTCAAAGTTAACTATACCATATAAATAAAAAACGACAATATTCTTTTCGAATAGTCCCTCCCTCCCAGAACCCTCTGCTATTATTATACCACTTAGCCCTAACATTCCCGCAACGTCCAATTTTAAAGTTAAATAAAATGAAAATTTTGGGGAAAGATTATATCTTTAAAATTTTTTACCATAGGTTCATAAAGACAAAAATTCTGATTACCATTTAATTAAACTACTGTTCAATATTTTCTTCACGAAAGGGTCTTACTTCCGCCAAATTCGATCTAAACTAAATGAGTTTTCTACAACCTTTAACTACCTTCCTTACCCTTTCCCTTTCACCAATGGATTTATTTCGAATGTAAAAAATCTTTACGAAACCCGAACAGAGATGTTACAACACTAAATACAAACCTCAGCCACGAACACGGAAAACTCAGTAAAAAACACACAAAATACTCCACAATGAAAACTTCAATACTCTCATACTCCCCTGAATGCCAATTTATCCAAGAAAATAAAAAATGCCGCATAACTAAACCAAAATCAAAACGTCCCATTAAACCAGAACAACCGTGCCAAAGTGACTATCGCACAGTGCCGGCACAAACGCGCGGCGCCACAACCATCCGAAAGCCAATGGGACTCGCCATTGGTCATACATCGATCACTTAATACTGGAGATCCCAAATCTATGTTTAGGCACCAACCCCAGGAGTTTCTTACACAAATACATATCCTTTTTTTTAACAAATTACCAATATCCTTTGCTCCAAAAAATACTACATTTAAAACCCACTTAACCTAAACCCCATAATCCCCATACAGTGGGCCCAAAATACGTTATGGTTACTCCTTGGCACCAGGCGGCGTCCATTTAAATTAAAACTTGTTGGGGTGGGTGGGGAAACCCAGTCCATAATATCCCCATTGCCCTCTAAAACGAACAACAAACATACCACCACCATATTTGACGATAGCAGCTAAACCCAAGCTTTCTGCCCTATCACTAACATGGAACCTTTCAACCTGGCACCAACACTACAATTCATATATAATATGCTCATCATTTCACTCAATTATATAACAAATATCAACTTTTATATTAAAATAAACACCCCAAAGTTTTATTCCAACTTAACCTAACCACCTGTCTTAAGGGGACAACAGGGACTACAAAAACATAGCAATAAAAACTCCCACACCGAAAAACCTAACACTAAAAACAACATCCCAAACAATTTCTGTGGGGTTTTAACCAATAAACTAACACCATAAAACCCCAAAAACACCCCCAAACAAACACCAATACACCCAAACCCAAAAACAAAACCCAACCAAAACCCTACACCCAAAACCACAAAAAACACCCCAACCCCAAAACAAAACCACACCCCCCCCCCAAGCCCCACCCCCATTCCAACAAACCCAACCTACACCCCAGAAAAACCCCCCACCCCAAACACCCAACACACAAAAAACCCCCCCAACCACCCCAAAAAAAACCCAAACCCAAACAAAAAAACAACCCACCCCCCCCAAAAACCACCCCCCCCCCCCCACCCCCAACAATAAACCCAAAACCCCCCCACCCCCCAAAACCCCACAAAAAAACCCCCCCCCCCCCACCCCCCACACCACATAAATAAAAATACCCCCCCCACAACCCCCCCCCCCCCCCCCCAAACACAACCCCCACCACACCCACAACCCCCCCAAACCCACCCTCACCAACCCCCACCCCAACCCCCAACACCAAAAACCCCAAAAACCCAACAATTCCCACCAAAACAATTTCCCCCAACCCCCCCCCAACCCAAAATCCCCCCCCCCCAACCCCCCCACAAAAAAAAAACCCCACACCATCCCCACAAACCCCCCCCACAAAAAAACCACACCCACCAACCACACCACACCATATACAAACACCCCCCCACCCCAACAACCAAACCCCTATACCCAAACACCAACCCCCAAATACCCCCAATACAAAAAAAAAAAAAATACACAACCACCCCCAAACACCCCCACAACCCCCAAAAAACTTAAACCCACACCACCAACACCCACACACAAACCCACAACCCCCAAACACAAACCCACAAAAACCCAACCCCCCCCCAACCAACCCCCCCCCCCACAACCCCCCCCCCCCCCCACCCCCAAAATAAAACACCCCACAAAAAAAACCCCACACAAAAAAAAAACAAACAAACCCCCCCCCCACCCCCATAAACCCCCCCCACCACCATACCCCCAACCCCCACCCAACCCAACAAACCAAACCCCCCACAAAACCCACAAACTAACCCAAACCAAACAACACCACCAAAACCAACCCCACCCCCCCCAACCCCCCCAACCAAAATCCCCCACACCCCCCCCACCCCCCCCACTCCCCAACAACACCCCCCCCCAATCCCCCCCCCCCCACCAAACCCAAATCGCTAACACACAACCCCAACCCACACTGGTTAAAACACAAACACCAAACATAAAACTTTCACCACCACCCCACCACCCCCCAAACCCCCCCACCCCCACACCACCCCCCACAACAAACCCAAAACCCAACACAACCCCCACACAACACCCACCCCCCCCCCCAAACAGACCCCCCCCACCCCCCCCCAACCCCAACACAACACCCCACCACCACACCCACCCCCCCAACCCCCCCCCCCCCACCCCCCCCCCCCCCCCCCCCCCCACACAACAACCCCCCCACCACCCCAACCCCCCCCCCCCACCCAAACCCAAAAACAACAACACCAAACCAAACACCCACAACCCCACCCCCCAACCCCACACCCCCCAAAAACCCAAAAACCAACCCAAACAACCACACCAACAACCACACAAAACCCCCCACAACAACCCAACAAAAACCACCCCCAAACCACCCCCCACCCAACACCACCCAAAACCCCCCACCCCATACACCCCCCCCCCCCCCACCACCCCCCAACCCCCCCCCACCCCACATCCCACCCCCCCCCAACAACCCCCCCAACCCCAAAAAAACAAAACACCCAAAAACCCCCTAAAAAACCCACACCAACCACCCCCACATCAAAAAACCCCCCAACCCAAAAAAAACAAACCCAACCCACAAACAAAACCCCCAACCCAAACCACCCCCCCCCCAAATAAACAACCACACTTGGACAACACAAACCCCAAACCCAAATCCAACCCCCCCCCCCCCCCCCCCCAAAACAAACCCCCACAAAACCCACCCCCCCCCCCCCCAAACCCCCCCAACCCAAAACCACCCCCCCCAGCCAAAAACCCCCAATCACCCCCCCCCAAACCACCCCACCAACACCCCCAAACCCCACCCCCCCCCAAACATCCCACCCCAACCCCCCCCCCCCCAACCCCCCCACAAAACCAACCCCCACCCCCCAACAACACCCCAACCCCCCCAACCCCCCCCCAACCCCCCCCCAAACAACCCCCCCAAAAAACCCACAAAAAATCCCCACCCCCCCCCCCCCAAACCCCACGCCCCCACAGAACCCAAACTTGGACAAACACCCCCCCACCCCCAATACATCCCACAACCCCCCCCCAACCCAACCCCCAAAAACCAAAACCCAAACTTCCACACCCCACCAAAACCCCAAATACCCCCATACATCCCCCCCCACACAATACCACCTATTGCCCCCTATATACCCCCCCACCTTTATTCAACCCCCCCAACACCAACCCCCCCAAAACCCCCACTTCTAAATACCCCCCCTTAAACAAAACCCTCCCACAAACCCCCCACCCCACAAAACCTACACATCACCCCCACCCCATAACCTACCACCAAACCCCCCACAAACACACCACCACAACAAAAATTCACCCCCCATTACCTACACACCCCACCATACATAAAACCCAACCACCCAACTAAAAACCAAACCCCACAAACAAACCCAAAATCACCTAAAAAAAAACCCTTCCACCCACCCAACAAAAAAATCATACAAACAAAACCAAAACACCCACTCCAAAAAACACCTCAAAACCCCAAACCTTCCACCACCAAAAACCCCCCACTTCCCCAACACAAAAAAAACCCCCCCCAAAAAAAAACACCCACAAACCAAACACCCCACCCCCCCCCTAAAAAAAACAAAAAAAAACCCACAAAAAAAACCAAAAAAAAACCAAAACCAAACACCAAACACCCCCCCCAAAAAAACCCCTCCAAAACACCAACCCCCCCCCCCTAACCCCCCAAAACCCAACAACAAAAACCCCCACCCCACTCCAAAACAAAAACCCCCCCCATCCACAATCACCCCCCCCCCACCCCAAACACCAACAACCCCAACACCACTACCAAAAACAACTTAAACTAACAAAAAACCAAAATTAAACTCACCACCAAAACCCAAAAAAAAAACAACATAATACACCACAACAAAAAACAACAACCCCCCCCAATACCCCCAAAAACCACCCTTCCCCCCCCAACTCCAAACACAACCAACAACAAACCCCCAAATTATGCCAAAAGAAAACCCAAAAATAATACCCCAAAAAAAACCCAAAACCATAAAAAAAAAAATAATCCCTTAAAAAAATTCACCCCACAAACCCCCAACCCAAATCCTCAAAAAAAAAAAAACCCTCCCTAAAAACAAAAAATAACAAAAAATAAACCTAAAAAAACATTAAAACAAAACCCCCACCCAAACAAAAACCCCCATCCTTGAAAAAAACCTTCAAAATACAATTCAAACAAAACAAACTACCAACCACCCCCTCCTAACCAACCCCCCCCAAACACATCAAACCCCTATACAACCCACCCCCCCAAAAAATCTACTTCCTAATAAAAACAAAACTAACTAAAAACCTATCCTTCCAAATTACTACAATAAAACAAAATCCCCCAAAAAAAAAACCTCACAATATTAAAACCCCAAAACCAAAAATCCTCATCAAACAAACAACCCATATAAAACATTCCACAAAACACACAAAAAACTATTAAACAAATTTCTTAACAATAACCACCCACACCACAAAACAATCCTAAAAAACCTACCATAAATTCCCCAAACCTAACTCCAAAAACCCCCAAAAAACTTAAATAAACAAATTGAAAAACCCATAAAAAACAATAATCCAAATCAAATATTACCCAACAAAATCCTTTACCCCAACAAACCCACAATCCTTTCAAAACTCACACATCTAAAAACTTAAATACCATTCACCACCAAAAAAACAACCTTACAAAAAAAAATCCACCCATCTAACTATCAACCCCCCAAACAAATCCACACCACCACCCAAAAACCCCCCTATCAAAAAAAACAAAAAAAAAAATACCCCAAAAACTCAAAATACAACAATTAAATTTAAACCACAAAAATAAAACAAAAAAATAACACATTAAAATAATATTTCCAAACTCACAATTTTTTAAAACAATAATAAAATAAAACTTCAAAAAATAAAAATAAAACAAAAACTAATAAAAAAAACCGTAAAAAAACATACAAAATCAACCTATAAAACCACAAACCAAAACTTCACAAAAACAAAAAAATCATTCAAATACAAAACTTAAAACATTCAAATAAAAAATCTTACAACCAAAAAAATAACACAAACAACCCACAACACCCCATACCAACTTAAAAAAAAAAAACCAATCCACACAATTTATCCCACAAAATAATCAAAAAAACAACCCACCAAAAATACACCAACACAAAATAAAAAACCACCAACTCCAAACCCACCCCATCCAAAAAACCCCTAACACTAACCCCCATCCCCCCCTATCACAAAATTAAAAAAACCCCAAAAAATAAACCCAAACTAAAAATCTTCTAAAAAAAACCAAAACAAACCCCAACAACAAATATTAACAACAAAAAACCCATAAAAAAAATCCAAAAATCAAAAAACCCATTTAAAAAAAAACAATTTTTAAAAAATTTCCTTAAAAACACAAACTACATATCTTCAAAAACAAAAAAAAATTAATTCCCAAAACACACAAAACCAAATCATCTCAAAAAAAACCTAACATCTAAAAATCTAAACCAACCACCAAATCACAAAAAACCACAAAAAAAAAAACTACAAACATAAAAAACCAAATAAAAAAAACACAAACCAAAACAAAAAATTTAAAACAACCTTAAAAATAAACCCAAAAAAAACAAAAACAAAAACCACCCAAAAAAAACCCCACACCACTCCAAAAAAAAACCCAAACATTACAACCCACCTTAAAAAACAACCAAAACTATCCCCACCAACTCCAAAAAAATAACCTCACAAATTAAAATTAATCTTACCAACCTATTCCTATCAAATCTCCCCAAAATACAAAAACCAACATCTAAAAACCAACATACCTACACCTCCAATCAAAAAACAATTCTATCTACCTAAAATCATAAAAAACCCCACAAAATCAAAAATAAAAATCCCCAATAAACCGTTTTGACAAATAAAAAATACATCACAATTCTCTAAAAAAAACACACTCAACAACATCCTAATAAAACCAACCACCATCCACAACACCAAACACACAAAAAAACACTTCAAACAAATATTATTTACCCAAAACTCCACCCAAACCCAATCATTTCTTCAATCACAAACACAACCAACTTACACACCCATAAAACCCATTTCTCACCCAAAACTCACCAAAAAAAAAAATAACAAAAAAAACCCCATAATATAAATAACCCCACAATATAAAAACTCTTTCTATCCAAAATTTCCCCCAAAAACCTAAAAAACCCATAAACAAAAACTCATAAAAATAACATCTCACATAAACCCACAAACCCTTAAAACCAAAAAACAAAAAAATAATTAAATCCCTACAAACAACCCCCTAAAATAACACATAAATCCCACAATAAAATTAAACCAATAACAACAATCCCCACAATAAAAAAAACCACACAAATAATTAAAAAACAATACCCCCAACATCAAATTAAAAACACACACAAACCAAACAAAAACCTCCCATATAAAAAAACCCCAAAATTTAAAAAAACCCTAAAATAATCTATTATCTAAAAAAACCAAACAAAAACCAAACATAAACATCATCAAATACTCACCCCAAAAACTACCCCAAAATTAAACATTAAAAAAAACTAACCCACCAATTCAAAAAATTCATAAACTTAAAAAAAACCACCAAATTCACAAAATCCAACCTCAATAATAAAAAAAAATACATATAAACCCTCCCCTAAACCAACACCCAATAATCTCTACCATAAACTTTCCAAAACAACAAAAAAAAACCACTTCAACACTAAAAACTCCCCCCAAACCTTCAAACCCAATAAATTTAATACTTTACTTACAAAACCTTCCCAAAAAAACAAACAATTAAATTCCAAAAAAACCCAATTCCCCCCTTTACATATCCCACCAAATCCATTAAAAACAACTCTCATAATGTCTTTAACATCAAAATAAAACATCCCAAATCACTATTAAACAATCCAAAAAACCCATTCAATTCTAATTCAACAAAAAACTACCAAAACTATATAAATTAAAAACTAACCAAAAATAAACATTATACCCAATAGGTGCAAACTAAATCCAACCCCAAACCCCTAAAAAAAATTACAACTCACCATAACCCAAAAAATCCACTTATCATAAAACATCCACAATAACCCAAACATCATACAAATCACCAACATCCTAAAAACCATCAAACCAAAAAAAAACAAAAACACCACAACAAAACCCCACATATATCACAATTTAATACTTAAACCCAAATACAATCACCCCTCACACATATCCCAACACTACCCAATTCTTTCACAACTACTAACAAAAAACAAATATAATTAATCCTAAAAAAAAAAAATATCCCAAAAACTTACCACCCCCCCTACCAACATCCAATTATATAAAAATACAACATTAAACCATCACAAATCCATAAAATTCCTCAACCAAAATCTTCAATATTCAAACAAAAACTAAACCATAAAAACTAAAAAACCATCCCAAAATCAAACATCCTAAAAACAAACTTTAACTACCCCCACACCACAAACCCAACCCCTAAAACTTATTCATCATAAATAAATCCCCTCAAAAAAAATACAATATCAACTAAAAACAAACAACAAAATCAACAAAAAATAATTCAAATCCAAACTTTTGATTCACTAAAAACTTCAACCAAATTACCCCCCAAAAAAAAACTTCCCACACAAATACCCCAACTTAAAACAAAAAACCACCAAAAAAAAAATAAACAATTCAAAAATCATACATCCACAAAAAATACAACCCATAACAAAACTACCTTATAAAATATTTCAAAAAAACAAACAAAAAAAAACCCATACAAAAAAAAACCCCCCAAAACAAACCCAAAAAACACCCAAATCCCACCCCAAACTAACCTTATCAAAAAAATTACATAAAAACCCCAAATTTTCAACCCCCTCATTGAAGGCCCTAAACCCACCAAAATTAAAATTTCTATCCCCATACAAATCCACAATTACACAATCTCACCCCTATAACCCACACCCCTAAAAAAAAACTTAAACATAAATACACCTAATCCAACCCTACCATAAAAAATAAAAAAAAAACTTCCAACAAAAAACAAATCAAATAAAAAAAACACAATAAACAAAACAATACAAAAAAAAACCCCATATACAAAAATAAATACAAAACACAATAAAAAAACAACCAAAACATAAAAAAAAAAAAACAATAAAAAAAAAAACCAACAAAAAAAAAACAAATTTCCAATAAAAAAAAAAAAAACAAAAAAAAATAAAAACATTCAATATAAAAAAAAATAAATAAAAAAATAAACCAAATAACCCAAAAAATCAAAAAACACCAAAAAAATTTACAAAAAAACAAAAATCAAAAACAAAAAAAAAAAAACAAATCCAAACCCCCACAATTACCAACCCCCATCCAAAATACTCAAACAAAAAAAAATTAAAAACCAATTAAAAAAATAACTACCCTTATCCTAAAATTTCATCCAAAACACCACCAAAAAAAAAAAAAAAAAAAATTAACACCCCCCACACTAACAACCCAAAAAAAAAAAAAAATACATTAAAAACAACAAAAAAACCAAACCTAACCCCCCCCCAATACAAACCAAATTCATAAAAAAAAAAAAAAAACAACTCAAACAAAAAACCCTATCCAATTAAACAAAAAAAAAAAACCCCCAATACACCACAAACTAACACCTCCCAACCCCCACCCCCCCAAATTAACCAAAATTTTGGGGGGGGGGGGAGACCCAAACAAAAAATAAAAACCCCCCAAATCACCTTTAATAAAATTACCATTTATTCCCCTCCAAATCATAAACCCCCCCCTAACCACCCCTAAAACTTACATAAAACTCTCAACCAACCATAAATAACATAAAAACCCCCAACACAAAAAACAACCCCCTAATTTGCACAAAAACCCATACAACTATAAACTCACAAATAAATTACAAAACAAAACACCCAAATAACCCCAAAATAAAAAACCACCAAAAACAACCCCCAATAATTATTAAACCAAAAAATTTAACCCCAAAAAAATAAAAAAC
Organism: Oreohelix idahoensis; assembly: GCA_024509875.1. Taxonomy (NCBI): domain Eukaryota; kingdom Metazoa; phylum Mollusca; class Gastropoda; order Stylommatophora; family Oreohelicidae; genus Oreohelix; species Oreohelix idahoensis. The sequence continues at coordinate 314,277 of JAMPIV010006386.1, read as the reverse complement.
CCACACAAAAAATAAAAAACCTAAAAAATTTATCTAACAAACCAACCCCACTAACAACCCACCAAACAAAACCAAAAACAAAAAACCCCCCCCCCCACCCCCCACCAAAAAAAACACTAAAAAACCCAACTAAATCCAAACCAACTCCAAAACAAACCAAAAAAAAAAACAAAATCCAAAAATAAATCAAAAAAAATTTAAAACAAACAAAACCCAAAACCATACCCAAATAAAAACTTACAAAAATAAAATAAAACAACCCCCCAAACCACCCACATAAAAAAACAAATTCCAAAATAAAAAAACAAACCAACAAAAACACAACACCACATAAAAAAAACCCCCTAAAACAAAAAACAACAAAACAAAAAAAAACCAACCCAAAAAAAAAAACAATTCCTCACACCCAAATAAAAACCCAAAACCACCCCCATAACCCCTCAACTTCCCCAACCCCCCAACAAACCTCAAAAACCCCCTAAACCCAAAAATCATAAACAACCCCCAAATTCCAAAATTCCCCAAAAAAAAAAAAAAAACAAAACCCTACATTCCGAAAAAAAAACACAAAAACCTAAAAACCAAAAACACCATAAAAAACTAAAAACCAAAAAACCCTAAAATCCTAAAAAAATAAAAAAAACAAAAAAAAAACCAATAAAACAAAACAAAATACCCAAAATAAAAACACAAACCAACTTAAATAAACAAAAAAAAAAACCCCAAACAAAAACCCCAAAACAATCAAAACCCAATAAAAATCCCCCCCCCCCCCCAAAACCCCAAACCAATTCCCAAAAAACAAAAACACCAAACTCATTATAACACCACAACCCAAAAAAAAAAAAAAAAAAAAAAAAAATAAAAAATAAACCCAAAAACCATTAAAAAATAACCCATAAAAACCCACCCAAATAAAAACTTAAAATCAACCCCCCAACCCCAAACACAAATATCCCCAAAAAAAAAATTCCCCTTCCCAAACCCCCCCATCCACAAACCATTTAACATCCCTAAACAAAAATCCCAAACCCAATTCCCCCACAACAATCCTTCTATCAAAAAACAAAACATAAAAACACAACCCCCACAAAATTATAAAACAAAAATTAAAACCCCCCCCCAACCCAACCAAAAAACAAACCCCCCCAAAAACCCATTCAATCACCACACATTAACCCCCCAAAAACCCACAAAAAACTTACAAAAAAACCCAACAACCCCAAAACCACACAAAAATCCAAAAAAACACACCCCCCCACCATCCACAAAAAAAACAACCCAAAAAAACCACAAACCCATACCCCCCCAATACCCAAAAACCTAACCCAAAACCTTAATAACCAACCACCCCCCCCATACCCACCATACCCCCCCAAAAATCACAAAAAACAATTCACCCCCCATCCCAAACACCCAAACCCAACATTAAACCCCCCCTTCACCCAAAAAAAACCAACCCCCACAATTTACCCAAAAATAAAAAAAAACACCCCTACCAACAAATAAAAAATTAAAACCAAAACCCCCAACAAAATCCAATCCATTACCCCCCCCCAAATAAATCCATTCCCAAAAAATAACAAAAAAACAACCCAAACAAACCAAACCCCAAACAACCACAACCCCAACACCAAAAAAAAAACTACCAACTACCCCCAACCAACAAACAAAAAAAAACACCACACATAAACCCCCCCAACCCCCCCCAAACAAAAAAAACCCCCCACACACAACCCCAAATAAACCACAACTAAAAAACAAAAAAAAAATAAAAACCCAACAAAAACAAACAAACAAAAACCACCCCCAAAATCAAACCCCAAATACCAAAACCACCAACAAAACAAAAAAAAAAAACAAACCAAAAAAAAAACAACAACCCAAACAACCAAAAAACCACACCCAAAAAAACCCAAAAAACCCCAAAAAAACCCAAAATAACAACAACCCCAAACCAAAACACCCCCACAAAAAAAACCAACCCACAAACAAACCATTTCCCCAAACAAAAAAAAAACAAACACCACAAACACCCCCCCCCCACCCACACCCAAAAACCCAACACCCCCAAACCAACCCCCCCCCAAACCCCCACCACATCAAAAACAACAACACCCCCCACACAAAAAAAACAACCCCCAAACAAAAACACCCCCAAAAACCCAAATACAAACACCACCAAAACACAAAACCACAAAAAAAACCAAAAAACCCCATAACACCCCCCCCATTTCAACAAAACCCACCCCACCAACAAAAAAAAACCACCCCAAAAAACCCCCAAAAATTACCCCCAAAAAACAAAACCCAACCACACAACCCCCCCCCCAACAAACACCCCCCCTCCAACCCCAACCAACAAAAACCACCCACCCACCCCACCCACAAACCCCCCCCATCCCCCAAAACCCCCCAAAACCAAAACAACCACACCCAAAAACCAAAACCAACCCCCCAACCACCCCACCAAAAAAACCAACAAACACATTACCCCCCCCATAAAAAAACCCAAAACCCAAACCCCCAAAACAAAACCCCCCCCACAAACCCAAACCCCCCAACCAAAACAAAAACCCCAACCCCCCCCCCCCCCCCCCCCCCCCCCCCCCCCCCCCCCCCCCCCCCCACCACCCCCACCCCCAAAAAAAACCCCAAAAACCCCCACCAAACCCCAAACCCCCCCCCCCCCCCCCCCCAACCAAAAACCCCCCCCCCCCCACCAACCCCCCCCACACCCACCCCCACCACCCCCCAACCCCCCAACCCCCCCCCCACACCCCCAAACCCCCAACCCCCCAAAAAAAAAAAACCCCCAAAAAACAAAAACCCCCCCCCCCCCCCAACCAAAAAACACCCAAAACCCCCCCCCCCCCCCCAACCCCCCAACAAAAAAACCCCCCACCCCCCCCCCCCACCAACCCCCCCCCCCCACCCCCCCCCCCAAACCCCCCAAAAAAAAAACCAAACCCCCAAACCAACCCCCCCCCCCCCAAAACCAACCAAACCCCCCCCCCCATCCCAAAAACACCAACCCCCCCCCCCCCAAATCCCCCCAAAAAACCCCAACCCCCCCCACAAAAAAAACCCCCCCCACCCCCCCCCCCCCCAAACCCCAACAACTACCCCCCCCCCCCAACCCCCCCCCAACCCACAACCCAACCCCCCCCCCCCCCCCCCCCCCCCAAACCAACCAAACCACACAAACCACACAAAACCCCCCCCCAACCCCAAAAAACCCCACCAAAACAACCCCCCCCCCCCCCCCCACACCCCACCCCCCCCCCCCACACCCCCCCCCACCCCCCCCCCCCACCCTCCCCCCACACACCCCCCACCACCCCCCCCCCCCCCCCCCCCAACCCAAACCCACAAACCCCCCAACCCAAACACCCCCCCCCACACCCCCCAAAAAAACCCCCCCCCACCCCCCCCCCCCCCCCCCCCCCCCCCCCCACCCAAAAACAACCCAAAAAAACAAAACCCCCACCCCCCAAAACCCACCCCCCCCCCCCCCCCCCCAAAAACCCAAACACACCCCCCCCCCCCCCAAACCCCCCCCCCAACACCCCCCCACCAAACCCAAACCCAACCAACCACCCCCCCCCCCCCCAAACAAAAACCCCCCCCCCCCCCCACACCAAAAACCCCCCCCCCCCCCACCCCCCCCCCCCCCCCCCCCCCCCCCTCCCCCCCAACCCCCCCCTCCCCACCAACCCCCCCCACCCCCCCCCCCCCCCCACACCCCCCCCACCAACCCCCCCCCCCCCACCCCCCCCCCCAACCCCACAAAAAACCCCCCCAACAAAACCAACCCCCCCCCCCCCCCCCCCACCCCACACCCCCCCAAAACCCCCCAACCCCCCCCCCCAACCCCAAAAAACCCCCCCCCCCCCCCCCCATAACCCCCCCACCCCCCCCCCCCAAAACCCCACCCAAGAAACCCCCCACCCAAACAACCCCCCCCCCCCACCCCCCACCCCCCCCCCACCCCTACCCCCACAAAACCCCAAAACCCCCCCCAACTTTAAACCACCCCCCACACCCCCCAAACCCCAACCCCCCCCCCCCCCCCCCCCCCCACACCCCCCCCCAACCCGCCCAAAAAAAAAACAAAAAACCAACCCCCCCCCCCCCCCCCCCCCCACCCCCCCCCCCAACAACCCCAACCCCCCAACCACCCACAAAAAAAAGCCCCCCCCCCCCCCCAACCACAACACCCCCCCCCCCCCCCCCACAACCCCCCCCCCCCCCAAAAAACCCCCACAAACCCAACC
>JAMPIV010006386.1:247500-305000 GCA_024509875.1 Oreohelix idahoensis | reverse complement strand
GAGGTATAGTCTGGTTGAGGTGGGTAGGTCTGGTGGGGTTGGGGGTGTTCACGAAGTGTGAGTAGCGGTGGGTGTAGCTGGGGGTGTGCGGGAGGGAGTGGGTGGGGTTCTGGTGGTTGGGTAAAGGAGGGGCGTGTTGGGAGGGGTGGGTTGTGTGGGGGGGGAGGGGGGCGCTGGTGCTGGGGGGGCCCCATGGGGGGGGGAGGGGGGAGTTCAACGATGGGGGTAAGCGTGGAAGGTGAGTATCATAACAGGCTGGGATATAATGGAGTCTTTCATTCTGTATAGCTAAACCTTTCGTGGTTTTGGGTTGAACGCAGTAGGATAGTTGAAATGAAGTAGGTTGGAGGTAAAATCAAAAATTTCCAGCAGGCGCGGCACATACGTCCTGAAGCTGGATAGGGCTTGGTGGGTCGCATACGTGTCATCCCCCGCCAAGGTAAAGGTCTCTCCCTGGACAAGATAGTGCAGCTGCCGACAACGTGGACAAAGTGGGGTAAGGTCCGGCTCACGTGGATGCAAGAGCTGATAGTGGAGAATTTATTGGTCTAAGCCCTGAGGTGTAGAGCCTGTGGGGCTAGACTGCGGGGGCAAAGAGGAAAAGGAGAACATGGTTGACAAAGAGGCTAGATGGGGGACACGTGGACAAGGACGCCTCGAGTGCCGGCCCCACGGGGTTAGGGCCGTGATAGGTTGATGAGACACGTGGAACAAGAGAGGTAGATGGAGACACGGGGACAAGTCTGTGCGTAGATGGAGACACGTGGGACAAGAGGTTGGAGTATGGAGACGCCTGGACAAGAGTAGGTAGATGGAGACACGGTGGACAAGAGAGGTAGATGGAGGACACGTGGGACAAGAGAGGAAGATGGAGACACGTGGACAAGAGAGGTAGATGTAGGGGACTGTTACAAGAGTGGGCGCATTCGGAACAGTATTGAGACTCTTGAGAGTAGATGGAGACACGTGACAAGAGAGGTAACGATGGAAGTACACTTGGACAAGAGAGTAGATGTTTAGACACGTGGTCCAGAAGCCAGTGGAGACACAGGGACAAGAGGGTATATGGAGAAGTTCACGTGGACAAGAGAGTAGATGGAGACACGTTGGACAACGAGAGGTAGATGGAGACACGGTGGTACAAGAGAGGTAGATGAGACACGTGGTACAAGCCCGAAGGTAGATGGAGACACTTTGTTTGACAATTTTTCAAGAGTTGGGGGGAGGAAGAGGAAGTATAAGAATACTAAATAATCAGGTAATGGATTAAACCGTGGACAAGAGAGGTAGATGAGACAGGGGGACAACAGGGGGTGAAAATGGAGACACGTAGGACAAATAGGTAGATGGAGACCTGGCAAACACGTGGAAAAGAAAGAGCTGGAGACAGAAATGACGTTTGACCAGAGGGAACTTGGCTCGAGTTTGTTGAGAGAGACTTTGCTCCTTAAGGGAGTTGAAAGGTCATGATTGATGGTCATTGTTATAGGCAGTATAGCAGCAGTAGTACACACGGTAGTGGTAGTGCTCAGAGTAACAGTACAAGTCCTATAAACTTTTAAATCCGAACACCCCGAAAAAATTCTAAAAAATCGAAAGGTTTCTTTTATAATTGGGCTATTTTTCAAAATGCATACTGGGGGAACTGGGCGGAAATTTTGGGCTACTATCCGTACGATTATGGCCACATTTGAACCCCGAAGAAAATCCTGTTTCCGAGAACATATTATGTCACCGAGGATTTAAGGATAAGTTGTTACAGACCTGTTAGTGTAGCAGCTCCTTGTTAAAGACGTTAGTAGTAGTAATGGTGGTGGTAGCAGCACACTTGTTTACAGACTGGTTAGTAGTAAGTAATTGGTGGAGTAGCAGCACCTTGTTTACAAGACTGTTAGTAAGTAGTAGATGGTGTGCGGTAGCAGCACCCATTGTTAAAGACTGTTAGTAGTATTAGTAATGGTGGTGTAGCAGCACCTTGTTACAGACTGGTTAGTATTAGTTAATGGGGGTGGTAGCAGCACCTGTTACAGACTGTTAGTAGTAGTAAATGTGGTGGAACAGCACCTTGGTTACAGACTGTTAGTAGTAGTAGTAATGGTGGTGGTAGCAGCACTTGTTACAGACTGTTAGTAGTAGTAATTGGGTGGTGGTACAGGTAGCATAGCAGTAATGTAGCACAGCCACCTGTTAGTATAGTAGTAATGGCTAATGGTTGTGGGTTACGGGTAAGCAGCACCTTGTTTACAGACTGTTAGTAGTAGGTAATGTGTGGTGGTAGCAGGTTGCACCACTTGTTACAGACTGTTTTGAAGTAGTAAATGGTGGTGGTTAGCAGCACCTTGTTTACAGACTGTTTAGTAGTAGTAAAGCTAGGTGGAAGCAGCACCTTCTTTTTTCACTCCTTACTCACCATGGAGCCACCACAGTAGGTGACCTTGAAGAAGCATATAATCAACATACAAACTTTTGCAGCAGTGATTTCTGTAGCTATTTGTGTTATATGAGTTTGCCAACTCCCATTAGCACTCTTGCTTACCCTGGCATAGTTATGGGTAGCCACCTCTTAAAGTATGCCGTGGGGTAGAGTAGTTTATATTCCTTTCATTATCTCCCCCGCTCTGACCTCCATGGGGCTGGTGGTTGGAGGGGCGGTGGGTAGTAACTTCTTCTTTCACCTCAACCAAGCATAAGCATAGACCTCCAACAAACGTCCTGGCCAAATCTTCCTGTCACGTGCCATCAGCTTAAAGTCTGTCCCATGTCTTCTTCACCCCTTCACGTCTGTCCCCACTTTTCCTATGTGTTCTTTGGTCTTCCGCTACTTCTCTTACCCTGTGATTTCCAGAACAAGAACTGTCTTGAGTAGTGCTTTCACAGGTTTTCTCAGTATGTGTTCCTACCACCTTGTTCATATCTCTTGTTCCGTGGTAGTAACAAGTCAAGTAAAAGGCATTGTTCTAGCGGTGTTTGTGTTTGTAGTTGTCACTGTATTAGCATCAGCACATCAGTAGTAAATATAGTGTCAAACAAACAGAAAACGGGTATAATACAAAAACACCCTGTATAGTTTCCAAAGGGTTCTCCGTAGAAGGAAAGAAAGAATAAGCCAACTGCAAAGCACCATGCATGTCCGTAAAATCGGTTACTTATATGAGAATTTCAGGGGGGTGGAAATCTCATGTTGTAAAACAAATTGCCACAGAGACCACTACTGCGAGAGCATGTGACGTCTTTGAGCAAGTTCCCTGTGGGGACTAGTTGCAGCGGTGGTTTCCAAGCTTCGTAAGGAGCCAAATGAAATATGATGGTGATAATACAGACACGAAGCATCTACACCTTCCAATTCTGCCTTTGTCCCTTATAACTTACAATACCGGTACATTAACTTTTCAAGAAGAGGCTGGCGATAGATAGGGGACACGTTGAAGAAACCTGTTGTGATAGCACTACAATGCAGTCTTTGTTCTGTCAAATAATTAGAAGGTTACTGAAAAGCACTCGGTGAAGAGAGTTGGAGAACAGAAATGAAAGTGTTTGAGAAAGGCACGGAAAGAACCTTGGAGCTGATGGCAATAGGGCAGAGAGACTTGGCCCGAGTTTCTTAGAAGGCCATGTTTCTTTGGTCTTAAGGATAAGCTTGATGATATTCACTTCAATTTTTTTAAAGTTAATTATCACCAGGTCGTGCTTACATCAGTAAATTAATTGGTGATATGAAGAAGATTTGTGCTGAATTCTTCAATGTAACTGCTGTATATATAGAAGTGGTAGGTAATAACAGGAAACCCATACCCTAACCCAACGTTAGTTTAATAATTACATAAAGAAAGTGAGAGTCCCCCCAACCCACCCAAAGGGGATTTAACGTACGTTGAAATGCATTGTGGGCCACAGCAGCAAGACATCTTCTTCATCTCATTTTTTGCTTAAAAACGATAAAGGAGCCAACAATGAAGCTGGTGCCCTTTCAAGAAGCCTGCCCTAACAGCACTTACTGCTGCAGGCAGTGGTTTCTCGTAATAGTTTAGTTTTACAATGATGCGGTTGCTATTCGCAGACACAACCTCAGATTATTCCGCCTGGTACAATGGCCTGAGGGTGCAGGTTGTGGCCGCGTAGTATGGTGATTTAATTGTCTGGTTGTGATAGTAGAATGGATGAGTTTGTCCAATCAGGTGTGATTTTGTTAATATGTCATGTGGAAGTTCATTGTTAAAACGAATTTATTCTTTTCAACACAATATGGTCAAATGTTGCAGTCTATCTGTTATTTTGGTCTTACTGGCGTGATCGTACTTGTTTTGTGGTAAGTACAGGTGGTGTCAGGTTTAAACAACCTGGGATGGTTATGACCATAAGTGTTTGAGGCAAGGGGGAAACCTCCGTTTCCAGGTTCTATTTCTTCTGCCTCCTTCTTCTTCTTTCGTTTCACTCATTGAACTATATTGTCTATAATCTGCAAATGTTGTTTCTTTTATAAACTTTCACACTGTCCTTTTTGTAGGTTCAAATACAGAGGTCCATATAGTTGTGCTTCCAGTGTTGTTCCTCTGGGCCATTGGGTTTGCCTCAATATATCAGTTATTCTGGGCAATCTTGAAGTACGCTGCCTCCGCAAGTCCTAGGGTGCCTGTCCCGCATGTACACATGGCTGAATTTGCCATTCATGGAATTTTGGTATACATTGGCAGGTTCTTTTCTAAGCAACCACATGATGGCAAATTTGTTCAATGTAGATGATCTTCACAAACACAAACGTTCACCAACACTGTCTACAAATGATGAAACTTGACGACATGTATTTCTTTGACGTCACGACAGAAATACGTATAATGTTTTTATAAAGTGCAGGTGTCTTATCTATTTATTTGCCTTTAAATTTCCTTGGAGAATTTCTTCTATTTCTTCTTTTTATCACAATGTTTGATAATTCACAACAGTACAATACATTGTTGAATTATTTCTCCTAAAATGTTAGTCAGTCTTATCTCTCTCTTTCCTATTCGACGTCTACACCGAGTTATTTTCGACGATTAACTTTGTTGCTGTATCAACTTCAGAAAAATGCAACTACAGTGGTTCACCTCTGTTCAATATCTTTGGCATCACAATGTATAACGTCTCTTTAGGATTTGATAAGCTGGCAAAATTTCTCTTTCAGACAGAGCTGTAATGCTATCTTTCTTCTGACGTGAAGTCTGCGTTATCAGCGAAAACTGTGACTATACCGAACATAAGTCATTTCACTAAGTTTTAAAAATGTTTTTCAACATTAATGTTTTTTTTTTAGCAGGCACCAACTAATAATATATGTCGATACTTGATTTCCTCTCCTTTTTTTATGAAAAACTTGTAACGAATACGCAGTGGCTTGATGTTGAAGATTTGCTGTCTAAGCGTGTTAGAGAGATATTTTCTTTTTTCTTCTTTCTTTTTTCTAACTCCAAAATGTTGAAGATTAGTGTCTAAAATGTTTGCCTCCTAGTTGGCTACTGGCACTAGCTGTCCCTCAAACTGTTCTCTACAAGCTAGCATTCTGTCAGATTCCTGACCTCTCTCTCGACTCCTGATGATCAACGTGATTCTTATTTTTTAAATTTTTATAACATATAAGGATAAAAAACATAATGCGTAGGCTGCTGATGTACATGATCGCCTAGACCGCGGGTCATCACCCTCCATAAAATTGACTTGCTAGACAGGAGGGGAACGGAGGATCAAAAAGAAAAAAATATGACTGGAAAGATTGCGTGAGACTAGAAAGGCTAAGGAGACGCAATTGGGGGGGGGGGGGGGGGGGGGGGAGGGGAGGGGGGGTGGGGGGGAAACGGAGAAAAGTCACGTTTCCCAAGTTGACATAAAAAAGTAAGCAACTCGACAGAAGGGACCATAGATATGTTACGCCACAGTCATTTATTGGACGCTTTTGCGATACCAAGCCCTTGATTTGAATTCAGCGGCTAAACGCAGATGTTAGGAATATTACAAAAATTAAAAAGTACTTTTTTTCTTAATATTAATGTTAGGAATATAAAAATTAGTTGGCCGGATGGCCTATTCTGAGCAGTGAACTAATATGTTCTTAATTTTACAGACGGATAGATAATATTGAAGATAATGACAAAAGACAGTGTAGTTTACATCATCGACAGACTGTATTGAATCTAAAAGTGTCGCTATTTTGCACAAAAAAAACACGACCTCGAGACGCAGGTGTTCAAATCTACTTGGTATGGAGGAGAGGGGATATTGTGGTGGCTGTGTCTAAAAATAACTTTTTAACGACAAAATTTTGGAGGGGAGAGAAAGGTTGGTTCAAAAATCAAGTACATTTTGTAGAAACACAAGTAGAGACGGACAGACTAACAGATAAACATCCATACTTGACTGAAGCATGACTGAAATGACTTTAGTGTAGGAATTTGAAATTCAAATAAACCTAGGCAGTGATTGGCCACAGACAAGCATATTGTCGGCGCTTAGACGCGGATTTGGGGTCATTTCTCAATAGTTGTTCAGTGATAGACACAGATTTTAAAGTGTGGTGATTTCCATATGAAAGAAAGTGTAAGAAGTTTAGGGACGCCATACTATAGCCAGCAGCTCAGCTGAGTTTTGCTAGCAATTCTGTGTTATTTATTCATAATCTGGTAAGATTGAAATTATTTCTTTATATATTTTGAATATTGTTTCATGTTCGAGTGATTTGATACTGCCATATCGAAATCTAGCCTTACAAACAAGTAGGGATTTGCTCTAGACCCCCCGCCCTAGTCAGGGTCTAGGGACCAACAATGTACATAAACTCCAGCAAGGATTATGCAAGACAGATCAAGTGTTGAGAATAATGAAACATATTACCTATCCTCTTTTAGGGCAGACAACTAATAAATATTTTTCAGAATCTATAGTCTGGGAGGATCTATCTGATGTAAACCCACCATGGTAAATGTGCTGTTTGGTCAGAGAGATCTGACCTGTCTGTATGATGTGGTTGTTGTGTCAGTGTTGTGTCCAGACGTGGGTAGAGAATAGATTTTGACACATGGCCCATACTTTGATTGCAGAGCTGTGAGTTTCTGTTGTCAACAAAGCAGTGACTATTCAGTTGGTGACTTTACTCGAGTGTATCTGTGCAGTACTTGTGACAGAGACCACCATTATTGCCCGCCAGCACGGAGAGGTGGGACCACCTGATTTCAGCACCAGAGCTACAACTACAAGATGAGTGAGCCTCTGGTCTGCTGGACATTCACCAACGCTGTGTAGTACTAATACCCTCATAAAAATTCCCACCATTTTCTGGACACTGTGTAGTCAATATAGACAGGTGTGATGAGGCCACCCCAACAGCACAAACATTAACTATCCTCCCAAGTAGATGACTACTAGAACATTTTAATAAAACTAACTAGGATAGTACATATATATGTACACTATTGCATTTATGATATAATATTCCATGCATTTCTTTCATAATCTCTAAATCCTTTTAAGTTCTGGTCAACCTAAAAAATTGATCCAGAACAAAATAAATGTAATTCTATCAAAAAATTTTTACACACGTGAGTTAGTTCAGTGTATTTTAACATTTATTAATATTATTAGTCTTGTTAAATATCTGTGGGTATATCTATAACCTATTACACCACACTACATATCATAACCCTAGACACTTTACGTAGCCACATTCATTAAAAAAAAAAATTAAGTGTGAGGTCGTAGTGGTAGCAAGAAAGGCCTTCTGACAATTCTCAACTACATTTTATCTCAGGAGCCTTCACAGCTGGCCTCATACAATTACATTTAGTAATATCAACATCATACAACACTAGTGCGACCTATCTATTAATCACTTTGACACACAGCTGGTCACAACGATCTGCCTGTACTGCAGTAACCTCCCTGCATACTTTTATTTAAAATGAAAACCTAATTGTTGCTAATAATTGTCGTTCTATGTCATCTGCTAAATTATCGTTTAGTTTAATAAAAATCGCATGTGCTTCGCACGCGGCTACACAGTTCTATTCTGTGTCTCTTCAGTGACCCCCGGAGACTACGCGGGTCGCAGATACTTGAACAGATCAACGAAAAGCTTTCTGTCTCTTATTGTGTGTAGGTGTGTGTGTGTGAGAGAGACTGTTTCATTATCTGAGGTACAGAACACAGTCTGCAACGCCAGTTAACAAAATTATAAGAAACTAGCAATAACCCATCAACATTGACAGGTTATTAATTATAGTGTGTTGTTTCTGTTACATGTGTTACAGACGGTACTATCACTACTGTGGTCATTTCATTGCAGGCGACCGTCATTAGATATTTGTAGTGAAAATTATATGGATGTATTAAATATGAAGACACGGAGTAACCATACCCAAATGACACGTGGAGCAGTGATAATGATCTAATGGACCGCAAATTGACTAAATAACTAACATTTCTTTTATGACAACATGTCTCGTAATTGTTCGTGCATCTTTTAAAATCTTGCCCTGGTCGACTTACTGCCTCTGAGAAGCCATGGTCGACTTACTGCCTCTGAGAACAACGTTTGAAGTTTGACGAAACTCCAGTTCATGTACTGTTATCAATCGTGTTGTTGGCTTCTTTCCATAATCAAACTGTCAATGCACACCTTCATTTGCGCACTTTTTCTATTATCGGGAGAGTACATATAAGGAGAAACAATACCATTATTGTCTAACTTTCAACCACAGTTGCACCCCCTTAGCTGTGGTTGAAAGTTAATGTACTCTCTCGAAAATAGAAAAAGTGTGCAAATGACGGTGTGTAAAATGTGACTTGTATGTATGAAGTAGAAATGTAGAGTGTGATTGACGCGAATGGTGTGCTGTTCGTGTGCTGACCAATATAACCACTCATACACTTGTGTCTACAAGGCACCAATGCAGACTGCTGGAATCTTTGTTTACTCAATTTATTCAGACGTACACACTGGGACATACGAGTACATCATGGTATGTTGACATATCAATTTGTAGGTATACATAGCAGATCTGAAGTCATGACACATTCAGAAATAATGGGCAGTACATCAAAAGTTCAATGTCACGATACATTATGGCCACATCCCCCTATCTGACTAAACGCGTCAGTGAAGGGCGGATCGATAAATAACCAAAGTTACTTGACGTCCATAGTTTGTAGTATATATTATGAAACCACGAAGGGGGTTTCTAGCAAGATTGAGATCTCCCTGTCACTGTCCGATAATAGGATAAATAATCTGTTCTCTTGGCAGTGATCAAAACATATGCTGACCGAAATCCAACATGGCTGCCTCCCTGAGTTGTCGTTCACTCATTCATAGGAAGGAGAATATAAGCCAGAGTTAATTTATAATGGGTATATAAAGGATTTCATAAATGTTTCCATACAGCTCTACGGTGATCAAGTTAATTCACGTAGCCATAACCACTGCAGGAAAATCTGTCATCTTCGTCGATACAAAACACGACACTAGCATAGCGAAGCACAAAAAGTCAAGCTAGGCCTAACCGACGAGAGATCATCAAAATAGGAGCTGGGTTTACCTGGAGTCCGAATCATCTATATACTGACATGAGGAGAGTCTCTAACACAAACTATCGTAGAGACACCATCTCCTTCAGAAGAAACCACTTCGTAAGACATTTTTTTCTGACGAAAGGACCAGCTCTAGAAAAACGTACCCCGCCATTTGTAAGCAGTACATCGGAACTCATCACGACTTGTCAAGACAACTCATACTTCCGCTAGACCGGAATACAAGAATCTAGTCCCTCCTACCAATCCAAAATATACAATATAGGACTGATTCTACTTGTACTAATAATATGTAATACATATGAATTCAGGCCATAAACACAATAAGCAAATTAATATATTTTCTGGCCCTAAAAAATAAGTACAAACGCAAGCGCAATATCCTTGCGCTGGATCAATATCCAGAACGATTACTCCTATAATCAAAAGTGTGAATCAAACATGGATTATCTCGCTTTTACCATAAACAGCATTTTCATACACAAATAAATGAATGTCTATATTTTTCCCATATTAAATAGCCATATCGATTTTTGTAAAATGTGCGTCAAAATATGCACGCAACAGTGACTGACCGACCGAAGTACTTACGGCGGGAACTATGATATTGAATATGCCTATAGCTGTATAAACACACATTCACGCACATATAAACACACACATAAATAGACAAACACTACACACAAATTGATTGAAACATTTATTCCTGCTATTATGATTTACGGTAATCACCTCGGTTTGTAACCACATGTTTTCAGATTAACATAAACCAAAGTTTAAAGGTAATACGGTATCTTTAATACTTACTGAAAATAAATGGCTAAATTAAAAAAAAAAAAACTGTTAAAGGTCTTAAAACAAACTATCATTTCTTGGGCTTATTTACATTTACAAAAATAAATAAATGTATTTGTCAAGGAAAACGTCCCATATTCCCTCAAGTAATACTATTCCACTGTGCCACAGTAAAAACAACATAATAATGATACGTTACTTATGAGATGAAGCATGCTGGAGTACATCGTGACAAGAGGAAATATTGAAAGAGAAAAGAGATAGAGGATGATAGAGAGAAAAACCTTGGACAGTTTGACATCATGACATGAAAGGAAGTCAACAACAGAACTGATAAACAGTACTGAAGAGAGGAAGTTGTGGAGAGACATGATCACCTACGCCACCAGGCATGGAACTTGAAGAAATATTATTTAGCCGAATGCGTTGGGGGGGGGGGGAAGGAAGAGCCAGCAGGGTAATTAGGCCATGGCATCACCTACTGTGGTGAGGGTTGGGCTCATCTCAGCCAATGATGCATGATTAAGTTAACACTTGTTTAAACTACCATAAAATGATGGGACTTCACAATGTGAAATGGCCCAGGCCTTACTTGAGCTCTCTACCTGCGTATCATCATCATCATGAACACTCTTCAGCTCCCCATGGAGCATACACCTTCAAAAAATTCATGTAATATCTTCTGCCCTGTGCCATCCACTCAACTTCTTTCCATGACATATTTATCCCTTTTATGTTACATACCATCATCATTTTCCTATGCGCTACGTATGGAGCATGAAGCCACTACTGTAGCAGGTCCCTTTGTAAGAAGCCTGCACCAACAGTCACATGATCTTGTAGCGGTTGTTTCTGGGGCAATTTGTTTTACATGTTGAGGTTTCCAGCCTCATGCCCAACCTGATGTGTCGCCTTGTACGACATGCCTTGAGGGTGCAGCAGTCCTACTCTTTCTGTGTCTCTACTGGGACAAAATAAGTTCGTTCTCTTTTTTTCTGGTATTCAATCCTCTCCGGCAGTATTACTCTACCACTCTTTCTACTTGCTAATTCTTCCCTTGTTTATTGTTTACGCTTTAATCGTTCAAGGTTATCTTATCACTCCCTAATAGTACATGACAGCTCGATGTGTTTGTTATTATTACGGCGATATTTGTATTGTCAACACTAGATGGAGGAGTGAAGGATGAGCTGGGATTACCTTTACACAAGGCATAGGGTGAAAACATAGACGTTTTGTCGGCGAACCGGCTTCTCTCACAGGGAACCAAAAGCAGTGGTAGCCCCAGGCTCCAAGTGGAGCAGGAAGTGGATGATGATGACATCATGGTGTACATACTTATTACATTAACATTTTAATAAGTTCATATAATATTTAAACATGCTTAAATCAGGCAAAAGTCATTTTCCGAGGTCCAGCAACATTTTTGTCATCAGATTACCTGAATTAACGATGATTGTGCACCCTATCTACTGGGTTTATCATCGATGCTCAGATAAGGTAAAATTACGGAGAAAAAAGGAAAGGGTCAGTGGAACGGACAGCAGGGAAGGCACCTGACTAGTGTCAGGAAACAAATATTTAGCAGACATTTGTTTCTTCTAAACTTTGTGGTACAAGTTGGTGATACCAGTGTATGATACCAGCTTAATACAAGTCTGTGGATCAAGAGCTTGGGTCTATGCTAGATGCCTGCCTTTGACGGGTTGTAAAGATCCTTGCTTTGACTGTAGAAGAGGTTACCCCTGCAACTACATCTGGAACGTGCCCTCACCACAGAAGTCGACGATTACGGAGCAGTCAGCAAACCATTTCAACATCTGGCCAGTTAAGTAATTTTAATCTGGCCAAAGCAAAATAACTCACCATCCTAACAACCACCACCTTAACTCATTTTCAGTGAAGAACAACTCAATAGTTCAATTTTTTTAATCATTATTTATTTATTTACTCATGTTAAACGATAACTGATTATTAAATTTGTTATATGTATCTACAAATTCAAAGTTGATTTAATTATTACAGAGAGAAGTGCACATGCATGAATCAGTTATCTTAAATATAAATACAACAGAGCTACTTAAGTAATATTTTACTGAATAATTCAGTTGGGGGCTCAGAAATGAGCTAATATTTCTTTGTCTTCATAGAAGGTGCAGGTGGATGAAAAGTTCATGACTGCTTTGATAAATTCAGCGTTGTGATTTCTGAAAAATCCTATGAAGACTCCCAATGACAGAAGCACCATCCTTCTATTTAAGACTCTGCTAAGATTAATCTGGCTTGAGCAAAGGTAGATACCTTTAAAGACCCTCACTGTATACTCTAAAATGTAGCTACTGTTGGACCATCACTGCAGAGCAGGGGAGGCAATCCCATGACAACGACAAGAACCAGTGGAACAAGAGATGAGAAGAAGAAGATGATGGTGATAGAAAGGACACACACTGGGAAAACCTGCTGACAGCATTACAAGACCTCCCAGATTCTGGAATCCCCCGAGTACAAGAAGCAGAGGTAGACCAAAAAAAAAAGAAGAAGAGAAATGGAGATAGAAAAGAAAATGCTGAGGAAGACATGGAAAGACCTGGAGCTGGTGGCGTGGGACAGGAAAACTTGGATAAGTTTGTTGAAGGCTTATGCTGCATGCATCTTTGGGAGTTGAAGGTTGATGATGGTGTATGTGTTTCCTTAACCCAATCTACAGTCTCTAACAAGAGAAATGATGACAAGAGGCATCCTTGCCACACTCAAGCTCTTATCTCAGATACACTTCTGTATATTGTCCTTCATGAAAAATTCTGCATATCATGTCTTCATATGTTTTCCTTACTAAATTAAGATCTGCAGGGGAAATCCATAATACCCCATCAGTCTCCAAAGCTATTCTCTCTCCACACTGTTAAATGCCTTTTCATATTCCACAAACCCCATGTATAGGTGACTTCTGGTCTGAACTTTATTTAAGTATTATTCACAATATGGTTATCATCATTTGCATATGGCAGAATATAAATTATAATAAGAAATATTTCAACAGAGTTGCTAAAACAGTTTTGTTTTCTTTAAGAAAATAGTGAGAAAAAAATTCTCAACAGTTTTTTTAATGACATATCTATTTTCTACAAAATTTGCTTTAAAGCATCAAAAATGTCAAAGCCATTTTTATGAAAGAACAGTACTCAAAATGTGACTGTAAAGGTGCCACTTACTAGAGCACTGCTGTATGCCAATTAATATATCTTTTTCACTTTTGTAGACCCACTCTATTAATGCATACTCTCAGCAGTTGGCAATAAATATGCAGGGTGTCAGAGAATTATTTACTGGATTATGAAGTTCAATAACCTTGAACAGGAACAAGTGTTATGGATAAATGATACTGCATTTGCAGCCTTAATCCAAGGAATTTTTTTCACCACATTCATGGACATTAATTGCACTTTTGTTGCTGCTAAACACGTGGTCGGAACTGGAGGATCTGCTGGACATTGTACATGTTACAAAGGTAGCCCATGAGGAGACATATTGAAAATCTGAATCCTGAGCTTTTCATTTTGAATGTGAATTTCAAAGAATGTAACCAATAAAATTCCATCGGTTAAGACTGCAAAAGCATTATCATTTATTCGTAACATGTGTATCTGCTCCAGGTTATTGAACTTCATAGTCCGGTTAATAATTCTTGGACAACCTGAACATTTTAAACTTAATTCACACACACAGAAATAGATAATAAACTATATGTTAAATTTAATACACACTAACTTAAATAGATAATGCAAGTGTATATGAAACTTAATAAACACTTACAAAAATAGATAACAAAAGTATATATAAAATTTATAACACTTATAGAAATCAACATTAAAAGTATATATTAAACTTAATACATACTTGTGGAAATTTATGATGAAAGTATATTCTAAATTTAATACACACTTAACATGTAAGATATTCAGTGGGGCACTGGAAGATGAGACAGGTTTGTATTTTAGAGCTGGCATTTGCCGATGATGTTGCCTTGATTGCTAAATCATAGACACATCTTCAATCCAACCTGCAAGTCTGGAGGGAAGAGCTGCAGAAGAGAGGGATGGTAATCAGCAGCTCCAAAACAAAAACCATGGTGATATCAGGAGAGGGAAGAAGACATCAGATTATGCTGGGAGAACAGGTCCTGGAGAAGGTCAACCACTTTAAATACCTTGAAACTGTCGCAGACTGGAAGGGAGGCATCAAACAAGAGTTGGCTACCCAAAGAGCAGCAGCTGGGAGACTTTTTCAGGCCATAAATTGAGGATTCCTCAGCTAAAAAGAAGTTGGCAAGAAGATGAAGATGGCTGTGTACTGCTCCATCTATACTGTTCAAAAAAAGAAACGCATAGCTACTGAAGGCACACACATAGACATAATTTTGACATTCAATAACTTATTTAATTTAATGAGTTAATTGTTCAAATTGCACACAAGAATACCTTAGGGTTCAACCAATCAATTGACAGTTGTTTTGCATCTGGGTCACGAGAGTTTTTTGGCATACGGGCTTTCCCGTTAGTATGGTGTGTGGCCTCCTCTTGCATCGATCAGCGACTGGCATCTCCTGGGCATGGATGCAATTAGACGTCTGATGTGGGCCTGTGGGATGGCTGCCCACTCTTCCTGGAGTGCCTGGAACAGATCACGAGGATGGGCTGGAGCAACGTCTCAGCGACAAACACGTCTATGCAGCTCATCCCACAGGTGCTCAATCGGACTCATGTCTGGAGACAGGGATGGCCAGAGAAGGGTGAGAACGTTGTTGGCAGTCAGGAACTGCGTGGTCAACCGTGCACAATGCGGTCTGGCGTTGTCCTGTTGAAACACAGACCTTTGGGCAGCCAAAAGTGGAAGGACATGGGGTCGAAGAATTTCATTGACGTATCATTGCGCATTCAAGCCTCCTTCAATGTGCACCAATTGACTCCTTCCGTTGTAACTGATCATTCCCCACACCATTGCACCTCCACCACCGTGCGGCGGAGTTTCATCAATGCAATTTTGGGCAAAACGTTCATTTCGCCTACGGTAGACCCTATGCCGTCTATCATGACGCTGCAACAAAAAGAAAGATTCGTCACTAAACCAGACATGTCTCCATTGATTGTCAGCTGCCCAGGGACAATGCTGGTTGGCCCAAAGAAGTCGATTTTGGCGATGGCGGCGCGTAAGGACAGGAATGGGAGAAGATCGGCTGCCCCGACTAATATGGAAAAACAAGAGCCAAGGATCCAGACCTCCATAAATATATATATATAATGTGTGATGGGAGTTATTGTAATTGTTGAACAGAATCGACATCGTTGTCCACTGGGCAAATCCATAGGTGCTCAGTCTCCCTCAGTATATGTTGAAGAGTGTGAATGCTAACTGTTCCTGTAGCTCGCTGGTTGTATACACGATGGATGCGTCCTCTAATACGTCCATCTCTGGTAGCCTTACGTTTGATGCCAAAGTGAGTAATGGGTGAGCTTTTTGCCAACTAGGCAAATATTTTTTCTTTTGGTGTGTGTTCTGTTCTATTCTTTCTTAAGTGTGGATAATTTATTTATACTTGATCGATCAGCTATGTATGTTACTGTCACAACAACTCAAGTTAAACATTTGTAAACACTTTGGTCAGCTATAAAAATATCTATATATAAATTAATGCTTTTAACGCTTATTTCAACAGCATAAATATACAAAAAGCAATAAACAGATGTATATCTGAGGCTTATGACATGGTATGATGCACATGGAAAATATAGTTTGATGGAATAGTTCAAACATGCAACAAATACACTAAATTACCTTTTTTTTGTTGATAAAATTATCCCGTTCAACCACTGATGGGTTATAATCATCATCATTTTCCTTAGCGCTCGTAATCGAACATTGAACAACCATTGTAGGTGGTCCCCTTGCAGGAAACCTGTCCCAAGTATTTATATCCTTTGTAGAATAGTTTTTATGGCAACTTATTTGTCATGATGAGGTTGTGAGCCCCTAGCATGACCTTATTTTAGTCGCCTTGTACTTGAGGATGTGGTAGTCTTTATTCTTTCTTTGTCTCTTATAGACCCCCAGGAACGATACAGTGTCCATAATTTTAGATAATATATTCAACTGCTGCCACCTGCTTACTGACAAAATTCACTCCCCCCCAGAACTATTGCTGCCTCAGGCACATGGTAAGAGTCTAACTAACATAAGGTTGTGCACAAGGCTGGCAACCTCATCAGATGAAACAAGTTGCTAGAGAAACTACAACTACAAGAGCATATGAATGCTTTTATGCCAGATTTTCCCGCAGCAACCATCTACAGTGGTGGCTCCACGCTCCATAAAGAGCAAAAAAAGGGACATGATGAAGCTGATGAATAATCTATTCCACACTGACATCCACATGACCTGGGTGCACATGTGCACAGACACACAAACAATTAAAAAAAAAATATATATGTGTATTTATTATGCACTTTTAGTTCGGTTTGGTTTTGTTGTAAGGACTGTCTTCATTGCACACGGACAACTCCATCCGTGCTCTAATCTCCTCCCTTAGATCACACAAGGAGGATCTCAGCACAGTGCATGAGCTCTGTAGCACCGTCGAGAATCCCAATGTGTGTATATAGGAATCACACATTTTATAAATATTTTTGTAGTGGGTAGGTTTCTAATTTTTGCCAGGCCTTATAGCCTACCCTTTAAGATTTCCAACTGCTGAGGGCTTTTTTATGTGCGCAACCTGCACTTTTAAAAAGTAAATCAATAAGTAAGAGTATTTAAGGTATTTAAAAAAAACTTAATGCAGTTACAATATTTAGTCTGCCTTTGCATAATACAGAAACTAGTGGTGAGCACCAGCTGAATCCAAATATTCCACAGGGAATGAAAAGGAGTGAGAGAGACACTTGCATGATATACTTACAAACAGTCTGGGAACATCAAATCTCTAATGTGAAGTAATATATTAAACAGTGAAATATCTATAGCATTTCACAAAGATGTGAATGATTGCCAAAGTTAATATCATAGCATATAACCCATGTATAGCAAAACTTTCAAAACATAAATCAGGAACAAATGTTAAATATGTAAGTTACAAACAATCAAGTTATAAATAAGAGTTAAATGAGTATATATCTAGCAAAATGAAGGGATGCGTTTAGTCTTGGGCTGTACACGAGATGCCCCCATTGTGACGATGCGGTATATGCTTGGCTTGCTGTCTATTAAATCCAGATATGAGATGGCTCAGGTAAAAGCCTATAATCGAGTAACCACAGATAAAAGTCATCCCCTACACATGAACATAGCTGACATCAAGGGAGTACGAATAAAGAGGGGGATGTCATGGATGGCATAAGCTGAGTCAACTATTTGACAGGTGACCACAGTTGAAAACATATTCAAGGGAGAGGAGCGGAGTAGGTCTATTGAGAACTTGGCGACCTACCAACAGGTCATCATCAGCCTTGGCAGAGAATGCAGAGCTTATGGCACTGGAAAAGCAGAACTGGAAATTGACCAACTGATAAATGAAAATGTTGGGAATAATAATGCCGTTGTGTACACTGATGGGTCTGTACCCTATGGTGGGAAATCAGGATGGGGTTTCTCTGCTAAAATTAAGGGCATGATCGTCGCTGAACATGCCGGGCCTACATGACAACAACCTCCAGCATGCGAATGGAGGTAGAGGCAGCTACTGCTGTTTTAAGGCGGTTGTCTGAAACTTCATTGACAAGAGCAGTTATTGTGTCAGACTCTCAGTTCATACTTCGGAAGATCCAAAATGGATGGCTACGGCATGAATGGAAAACCTCCATAGAAGCCTCAAATCTTCAGGAACTGGTGTGGATCTACTGTCCTGGTCATGCAGGGGTACGCAGCAATGAAAGAGTTGATAAACTAGCTTCAAGAGCACCTATAGTGGGTGCGTTGAATATGGATAAGGGAGAGATACGGAAGACAATTAATGATCACCTGTTAGAGAATGACACTGCAATCGATGAATCATCATGGCTGAGATTGCTGGAGTTAGCATTATGCGTGGGACTGGCAGGAATGAACGTATGAGAGGATGCATCCGGCGTTATGTACAATCAGCGTGCAACAGGAATTGTGAGCATTCATACCCTTCAACATTTGCTGAAGGAGACTGAGCACCTATGGGTTTGCCCAGAGTGCAATGATGTCGATTCTGAACAACAATAACAATAACATCTAGCAGTATAACTAACTCAGCCTAAGATGAGAAGGTGGAATATAGTGTTGACAAAGATACAGGGCCATAATGTGGTTTTTCCAGCTCACTGGACTAAATGCTGAAAATGACATCCAAAACTGACTAGCCAGTAATGCTAGTCCGAGTTGTCCCATAGCAGATACTGCTGTGGGGAAAGAGGGGAGGGGAAGAGAATGGTGGTGACGGTGAAGTGTTAGAGACTTCACTATACTAGGTATCAGAATGCATGAGTTCCTTTCCTCACTGCCTTAATCATCCATAACTTAAGAGCAGAGACAGGTACCCATTTAGAGCTGGGTAGATTAGAGTGTGACACTACCAGTTTCAAACCCAGTAACTTTGCCTTGTGAAGCAAGCACTTAACTACTTTGAAAATTACCACACACAGAAAAACTACCACAAAAAAAAAAAAAAGCAGAAATAAAAGTGACTCTTAAAAGAAATGGTCACTTATTCTATTCTGAATACACATACAGTGAATACACATACAGTGACTTTAAAAAAAAAAAGCACTTGAAATCAGTCATATAACAATAAAACAATGAATATAGCTCAGTGTTACAATAGTTTGTTTGTTCGTAGCCGTTTCCTCTTCTACCATTTGGTATAGAGGTTGCTCAGGGAGCACAATGTCTCTCAGGGTGAACACACAATCACATATTAAGACAAACTGGTGATTGGCCTGTTGTGTCGGGACTTGCCGTCTAACAGACTGCAATATATCAATATGAAACATTTGATCCTACATGGTTCCATTCCAGCCTTTAAACAGCAGATTTAACTGCTGGACTTTCATTCCTCTTCTACCCGAAGGTGTAGAGGTTTGCCGGAGATAGTATCATCTGAATAGACACACAACCACTGCTTCGCTATCTGAAACTGAGAGGGCCGGTTGCCGGGAACACTTCACAGTCTTTCAAGACAATGTTCACCTGTGGCAAAGTTTTACTATAGAATTATAACACTATGTATATGGACGGAAACCATTCTCAGCTACAACATGCATCTTACTGAAACAAATGACAAAGATAATTGCCTTTGTTGAGGCCACAGGTAAAAAGCCTCGTAAGACAGAAAGGAGGAGGATACTAGACAACAGAAAAGAAACATAAGTGGTAGGCTCACCTGGGCATCAAACCTGAACGGTAACATCGCTTACCTGCGAGAGTGAATCATTAAAACATACAGCCATCTCAGTACCCCTATCTACCTATATTCATTTATTCATCACTCACAGGCCCCAGGTTTCCTTCGTTATTTATTTATATTATGGTCACGAGGCCTTCGTCGGTGAGAGTGGCCATTTTATTCACAAAGATTTTCTCAGGAACATCGCCTCTTACTTCTATTTATAGGTTATATATTTTTATTTAATTTTTACGTAGTTAACTTATTTCTCACTTTCTTTCTCTCTTGTTTTCGTTTGTTTGTCTCTGATGAAAGCCTTGCGGGCATACCATAGGCTATTCTCATTGTCCTTTGTTCCAGCAAGATGAATCACTCATGTTCATTTACATGATTTATCACTGTCTTACTGCAGAACTCCTCAGCTAGAACATCCAACAAGGAACCTAGAAAGTAAGCAAATCTCAACAAGAATGAACAACAAAATGCAGAAATTGGTAGGAAAAATGTACTTTTCAAAATAGAGACAAAATAGAAATAGTAATTAAAAAAAAAACAACTTACATATCAAAATAGACAACTAAATATTGAAACTGAAATTTAAAACAAAATAGACAACTAAATGGAGCCGCGCTGGTGTAATGGCTACGGCGTTGTACTGGCGACCAGGTTTTCATAATATTTATAACGATCCCAAAGAATAACAAAACAAATACATTTAAACTGAACTGGTTATACTAATCTAGCCTCATTGCTGTTTATCTGTACCTATCACAAGACCTTTCTACTTTTCATGACATATCCTAAAAATGCATGCGGGGAAAAAATCTTACCTTTAACGTGAAATCATATTTGGTAAAAGCTTAATATAAATGTGGAAAAGCCCACTTATGTGACATCTCAAAAGGTTTTACATATGCATATGTATGTGCGTGTATAGACAGTAATGTGTTATGAATTATGAATTAACAGATGTTGTACAAATTTTCATTTAAAAACATATAGTAAGTGTTCTACAAAATGAAGTATATTTTCAAAAACAGTTACGATATTATTTGTGTGCATATAATATACTATACTATGTTATATTACATTATAGTATATACTTTACAATTACATTAGATGCACAGTTTTTAAGTGCTTTATAATAGTTTTATATATGATATACACATATAGAGCTGTATAAATGATAGTTATATACATTATTTAAAAGATTTCCTCAGTTAAATGCAAATCTAGTTTACAGTAAAGTCCATTTAGATTTCATCCATGAAGACGGCAAGATATTTAAAAAAGCTGTAATACTGTTTCCCAAACATTTTTGTGTGTATTTATATAAGCCTACATAAAAATATAAATAATAATGAAATGCAATTAAAAATACATGGAACAAAATGAATGAATGAACTAGGGACTTCTAGGTGCAAAAGTTTATTATTAGATGTTATGATAACAGAGTTCTAGCACTGCAATAAATGGCATAGTATATAATACAATGGAGGGACTGAAACATACAGGTACGTACTTAAAATAAAATGCATTAACTATTCATTCTTGAAATATGTTCGCCGAAATCGAATCATCCAACATATTTAGGGTTAAATTACTCCAGCTGCAAGAATTATTCTCATTACCTCTAATATATTTGAAGGCGATGCTAGAAATAAACTGATGTCCCCATCAGGTATTTATTATCAAAATTTGATTAGTGTATATTTATCTGATATTCCTTCACATTTTTTAAAGTTCTCCGATCTCAGATATTGTAATTGTTAGTTAACACCACTACCTTCTCAATACATTTGATGTTGAAACTGATATCCACACCAAACCTTTCTTCTTACACTATTTCTATATCCACATTTTAACAGCCAGGTTAAATTGATATCATGTTAGTTCTTTTCAACTATTTCAGCTTTTAGCATTATCCCTTCTTTATACTTTCAAATATTTAAACTGAACTGCATTTTTTGTTTTGTTTTTTAATCCAAGAAGTAAATGCGTTATCTCTTCCACACTTGAGTTATCAGTGTTAAACTGTTATAATTATAATTAACCCATTTCAAGCTGTAAGTCTGGAAGCTAATGATTTTTGGGGTAAAGTTTTCTTCAGCCTGTATGCCAGTGCTAGGACATAATACTGCTATGGTTTAACGTGCTCCTTGCACAATTGATGGAAACTTATACATCATTTCTTTAACAATGTTTCCCACACATTTGACTAGAATTCAGTGCAGTGTTTTTTAAACTTCTACAAGTATTACTGCACTCTTTAAGAAAGTAGTTCTCAACTGTACTCTTGCGGGAACATCAGATGTTGTATTCAAAATGGTAGATGTTTGTGTGCTCAATTTTTAGACAAATATTTATCATCTAACTGCAAAATCATTTAGATTTTAAATTAATATTGCAAACTTAGGATGACACTATTTCTATCGTTACAAGGAGAGAGGGGATAGTAGAATTTCAAAAATTAAAAAAAACAACACTAGTGTTATATTTCCTAAGGACTTGGCTGATCCTCCAGGGGGATACTCTGACAGACAAAAAAGTTGAGAACACATACTTTAGGATACGCAGATTAATATGTGCTATATTTGTTTATGATAAAGCTAAATTTGTTGGCATTATTCATTCAACCTCTTTATTAAACCCATTAAATATGAGGCATAGGGATATACATCATGACAGTTTTTCACTCATTGTGAACCGACAAGCACCGTCATCATAAGAATGAGTATTTTTATATAGCCTCTGATGTGAAGAATATATTTTAAAACTGCAGTTGTAAGTTAACAAAGCACAGGAAACGGTCAAGATTAGTTACCAAGCATGTTTATATAACCAAAACTGGTTTTGACGCGGCACGAGTCTCTGCTTCCCTAAGATCATATGATATGAAAAAAGCAGAATACAGGCACAGAAAATCTTTCCTGGATTATAAGAATACCAACAAAGAGAATGGATATGCAGGTGGTGGATTCTAATGTGAGTATGACAATTTTAAGGCATGTTTTCCCTGTATTTTGCTTATTTCTACGATATTGTTTTTCAGCAATTTTGATGACATTATGTCAGGATTACTCAAAATATTTTAAAGCTAAAGGCTTTAAACTTTGCATACTGTGATCTCATACTGTAGTGCTTGTCCCCTTCTAATTTTAAAAAGTATAAACCTGTAACTTTTTGATCAGTGAATTTTTAAAGTATCTCTACCCTGTATTTTTATCAAGAAAAATGGGTCTAATTTTTGAAAATTCATAAAAAATCACTCGGACAGTTTATGAAGATGAAACTAGAAGGGAGTCTTGAGAATGCTGTGATCTATGTGCAAGCCAAATTCCATTGTCCTATCTTTGCAAATAAAGTGTGCATCTTGACACAAAAAAGTTTCTATTTTTAATAACAATATGCAAATTAGGACCCAATATAATTATTTTCCAATGATTCAGCATTTTTTATTAGATGCTGTGATGTCCTAAACATGCCCAAAAAAATTGGAGCTTGTAAAGTCAGAAATAAAAAAAATATAATTTTAGGTGAAACCTCCCCTTAACTCATGGAAGTATATGGTCATTTTTTAAGCAGGATTGTGGGTTGTGTTTTTATTTTAATTAGACATTATTTTCTACAATTTTTTTAATAATTTTTTTTGAAAAATCACCATTAATCACGAAAAATGCCATTTTCGATTAAAATTTGTTTGTACAAAGTATTACATTTTTATCTTTTTGAATCTCCAAGTCAGAAACAATTATGATTATACCCTGCAGATATAAGGTTACTGTGTTTTCTAGACCCAAATGAGAATTTCACATGTAACGTCATAGCTGTTGCCTACTATACTTTGGACTTAAAACTCTCTTTAGTTACATTTTCCTACCTTGGGTCTCAATTTTGTTATTTTGAAGTCTACTACATATCACAAGTTGTATGGTTCAAGCCAAGAGGCAACAGTGAATCACAGAACATATGTGGTTGACAGCAATATCACTGAATCAAAGCACATTTGACTAACAGCAACATAAAACAGCATATCACAGCACACATATAGCTAACAGCCAATTATTAAAAAGTGGAGCATACAGCACATATATGGCTAATAGTATTATAAAACAGCATATTGTATCAATATATAGTTAGCTAACAGTCAATATTAAACAGTGGATCTCAGCACACATATGGGCTATCAGCCAATATTAAACAGTAGATCTCAGCACAAACATGGGCTATTAGCCAATATTAAACAATGGATCACAGAACACATTTGGGCTATCAGCCAATATTAAACAGTGGATCTTAGCACATATATGAGCTATTAGCCAATATTAAACAGTTAATCTCAGTACATATATGGACTTCCAGCCAATATTGAACAGTGGATCTGGGCTATCAGTCAATATTAAACAGAGAATCATAGTGTAACAAGTGAAGTCTATTCCATACCAAATATCAATATCTTATGTGATCATAATAAAATACTATTTGAACATCGCGAAGCACTGCCATCAATACTTGAAAATGCTAACTAGTTTTGGTGACTGCGCTTCTCCATTTCCTAAGGTCTTTGGTTTCTTGAATCAGCTGTTCTTTCAATTCCCTTTCTTTGCTTTGAGCATCGTGAAGGAAACCTCAAAGATGCCATAAGAAATGCATACTACAGCAACATACCAAAGGAGAAAGGTTTTACGCCAAACAAATCCATCCAGGTCTGGGTGTTGTCGGACTGGATGCATGATTAAAACAGTACATATTGTACAAAACAACTGGCTGTATGCACTATTAAAGCAATACATATTTTACATTCAATTTCTTCATAATGATAGCATCCAGTCATTTGACTATTTAACATTTTGATAGCATTCAGTACTTTTGACTTCTTAACATAATAATAACATCTAGTATTTTTTACTTCTGAACGTAATGATAGCATCTAGTACTTTTAACTTCTGAACATAATGATAGCATCCAGTACTTTTAACTTCTGAACATAATGATAGCATCCAGTACTTTTGATTTCTGAATACAATGAAAGTATCCAGTACTGTTAATTTCTGGATGAATGAGAGTATCCAGCACTCTTGACTTATCAATAAAATGAGAACTTCTAATGCTTTTGATTTCATAACATATTTTTACAAACAATCTCTTCGTAATGATATCATCCAGAACATTTTAATTTCTTAAAGACATGACAGTATCCAGTACTTTCGATTCATCAATAAAATGAGACCATCAAATACTTTTTGATTTATTAAACTCTGAGGTGTTAATGACTAAACATTATTTTAAAAAAAAAGGCTTTTGGACAAAAATGTAATCCAAGTGGTAAATGCTCAGTTTCCAGCTTATGAATATTATTTATCTGCATGATAAAAGCATATTTTTGTTCTTTATTGCAGCTCTTTTTGTGGCGTTGTTCTTCATAATTAAGATATTAACAGTTTTAAAAGATTTTGTAACAATTAACAGATTATGCTCACTTACAGCAATTTCTTAAAGTCTGGACAAATAATATCTTAAAGATTTATATGCAACACCAAAAAGAACACTTCTGCTAACATGAAATTAAAATTCCTCGACACAGATATTTTACCGGAAGAAATGAATAATCAGATGCTCACACTTTCAAATGTCCGAGATCAAATGTTCACTGCGAAATTTCTTTTATAAAAAACAATAACTATTATAATAAGTGATGCACCAAACAAGCACTAGCAACCATAGATTTCCATTTCTTATCATCATCAGTGTTCTGAATTATAACTGGTTTCATTTTCTTTTTATACCACGAGACTTAATTATAATAACATTTTTTTTTGTCTTCCTCTTTTTCTTTGTGTGGGAAAAATCCAAGAGTTATCAGATTTTCTTAACGCAATATTTTTTATTTTTTTTCAATCCTAATTTAACCAAAAAATTCATGTTATGCCTTATACTGATGATCTGCTTCTGGATTTTTTGTTTCATAGACAACTTCCTGTTTGATTTTATGGCTGTCTATATTACATGCTGCATTCCTGTTAAGAGCTATATTTTTTCTTGTAATTTCATGTCTAATTGTTCTTTATTATATTTGTTTCATATTTATAAAGTAATATAGGGCTGCTACATTAGCTCAGTGTTACCGATAGGTTTTTGTTAGGAGGATGCTAATCATGTGACTGCTGCATCTCTTTCTGAGAAAAGTTTTCAGTGTTAGCATTGATGTCTCGAAGAGCAGAGCTTACACTGTCTACCTGTATGTCAGAGAGGGCTTCGGGTGGGTTCAGCTCCAGTCCAGCCAGTACAGGTTCTATGCTTTTTAACTCATAACAGATACTGTTAGCATCACAGTTAGTTGGCGGTTGAAGATACTGAGACAAGGCATCTTCACTTTTGTTGATGTTAGCCAAAGCTGCACTGTAATTGTCATAGACTATCCTCGACAATGACTCAGGAGGTACAAAAGATACTTCATCAAATGGCACTGTTTCCAATTTTATTTTATCTACTTTCATCTCTCTAACTGCTTCATTGAACCAGAGCCAAAGATCAGTCACACAACTTAACTTTTCATCAAAGTTCTTTGGATCAACGCAAGGATCTGCTTCCCTTAGTTCCTTTTCTGACAGACTGACGCTATTTCCTGAACATCTCTGTGTCTGAACAAGAAATCTGGAATATTCCAGGGCTTGTGGTCCAAACTGGTCCAGTAAGACACCAGTGTCCAAGTAATGAACAAAATACGGCTGCTCAAAGACAGATACTGGACTACCAGTATCGCCGAATGACAAATCTTGTGTGGACACTGAACCAATACGGTTGGATAGTACAGATGAATATCCTGAATCCTCTGATGAGAACTGCAAGGTTCCAAAACTTGTTTCAAACCAGCTTGGGTTACTTTCCTCATATTCTTGTACTGCCTTGATGTCAGAAAGTAGTCTGTCTCCCTCTGGTAGACTAGAAATGTTTTCTATTTGCATGGGCAGTAAGTTCTGGAAAAGAAAAAGGAAAGAAAGCTGAAATATAAATATTACTATCTGAAACACCTACAGAAGATCTAATGGCAAAAGAATATTTGTAGTAGCATAGGAAAGGAAGCTAGTGTAGAAAAGAAAATAGAAAGCTTAGAACAGATAGGGATATGTGTGATGCTGTACTGTAATTCTGTTTTTCAAAAGGCCCAGTCTTCTTTTCTTTCTAAATTATTATGTGTTTGGTCTTTTTCTGTAGGTATTTTATTGAGTTTTATGACGGTAGGTTTAGTTTATACTCGCACCAGTTTTCTTTTCTTTAAAGTTAATTTGCGATCACAAGGGTTTCCTTTGTTAAATTAATCGCGATCTCGTAGTCCCAGGTTCTTTGTTAAAGATTATCGCGGTCAAATCTTTGTTTAACAGCGCGTGAGATATTCAAGGGGTGAAAACTTTCCGTTGTTTGGCTCACACAATATGACGAAAGTGGGAAACACGCGCAGTCGGGATAAACAGGCCACGACGTGCTTTCAAATCTATTGGTGTAGACCCCGTTATAAAAATTTGTAAGCGATTCCATTGGGTTCTTAGCTATGACTTAGGCAGAAAGTCCGCGGGGATTTTCTTGTATATATACTCGAGCGGTCTTTTAACGGACCCTCCTTTGTCTGATGAGATTCACTACTGTGAATCTAGCATTTATCGTTCTGCTGCATGCGGAAGAAAACGCGATAAACTGGTATGTTCATATTTTTTTTCAGCCGTAATATTAGTGGATTCTTAATAGAGGGAGTAGCCTGATTAAGTAAAGCTTCTTTGGGAAGTTAACTAATATTTTATAAATGTAAGTGCCATCCATTACTTTCTTTGTAGAAATGATGTAAATGTAGAGTGTGCATAATTCTTTCTAGGAAAGTTGGCAGTCTATAGGAGGGTGTGAAGTTTTGAGATATTCACTGTGTGAGGTTTAGCTAGTAGATACCCGGGCGCTCTGTAGTATGTAAAGTGTTGTGTTAACCACCAATTAATGCTGAATATTTTCAAGTGTAATATGGTGGGCATTTAATTGTGGGTTCGTTATTTTATTGGGCATCTAATGGTGCATATGTTATTTTATTGTGCCTAAAATGTTTGGGAATGCAGTAAGAGGAGTAATTTAAATTTTGGGTTAAGCAGGGAAACCTCATGTGTAATGTTAATAAAGGAGACCCAGGAATTTCGGACAGGGGATTTCCCTAGTTTGAAATGTGTTGACACGAGGTTAGAGTCACAACAAAAGATTAAGTTCAGACAGTGTCGGGAGTTTTGTTTACGTACCAGTAAGATTTTCGTTGAATAAACGGGGAAGGGAAGGAAAGAGAGATTGAGAGACATGTGGTTAAGAATTTTAGGTATCGTTGTGCATAGCGGGAGAAGGGGAGAGTAGAGATTAAGGGAGCTATATGTTAGAGATTGAGTTATGGTTGAAGTTGTTGTACATTAGATGCATTTCTTTTGTCCACAGCGGTTCACGGTACAGTGGAAGAGTGGAGTTTGTCCTATACAAATTTCCAACGGCAAAGTTGGCATTGCAGGAGCCGAGAGCTCGATATCGCTAGAGGCGAAGGAAATACGATAGCAGTTCGCATTCCGCGAAGCCCCTTGCTTCGGCGGGAACGTGTTCATCGTTAAATAAATCCAGAGCTCATCGCTATTTATACCACTCCAACAATGGCATGTGGCCGGGAGATTGGGCTCGTTTATACAGCCAGAAATTAATGCTGTGTTCCTCTAAAACCTGAGCGGGTTAACGGGGCAAGTCAGAGAAGCTAGTCAGCAGCAGAGTAGCTTATATATATTTTGTTGTAGTCAAGTACCTCGTGCTTGATTCCGAAGTCATCAGTGCAGTTTGTCAGAAGAAAACCGGAGACAGGGTTATCATTCCTGGTTCTGACAAGTCAGCGAGAGAAGGCGTAAACGGAGACGCCACCTCAGCCGAGGTCAAGAGTGTCAGAGAGACACTGAAGCAAAGAGAGATAGAGAGAGGGAGAGGAGAGAGATGGGACCAGTAGGGTCTGATTATATCCTTAGAGGATAGTTTCTGAGTAATAGATGTTACAAAAAGTCTACTAGGTAGCAGTCCAGTGTTTTAGTTAGCGGCGCTTATCGCTTAACGAGTTGGAAGCTGTGTAAACATTCATTTAGGCAGAGTTAGCAGGACCGAGACAGTAGATAATCATATAGTAGTAGACAGTGGAGGCTTAAGTTGAGGCCTCACCAGTTAGAGTGTGGTTAAAATCACTAATCATTCTATTTTTCCCCAGCAGGGTGACTGACAGAGTGAATGTGGTTGGGGTTTTGGTGTGGTTATCTATTTAATCGATTCTTTGTTTTTCCAGGTCCGTGCAACAGTGCACGATATTTATTTCTTTGCTGTGCGATGAATTTTATTTGTTGATTGTGTAAATAAATGACCAGATTGTTAATACTACAGAAACTTATTAATTTATCCCCATTTTCGTTTGCTGTTCCGCTGCCGCATTTCCCCATTACTCTTTCATTATATGTACTGTGTGTACCAACTTTCGCATTGAGGTCTCCCATTACTATAATAATATCATATCTAGGTGAGTCTTCCATTTCTTTCTGCAGTTGTTGATAGAATTCATCCTTGACCTCTTCATCGCTGTCATTCGTTGGTGCGTAGCATTGTATTATTGTAGTATTGGTGAATCTACCTCTCAATCTTAATCTTATCAATCTGTTGTTGATAGGTTTCCATTCCAGTAATGTCCTTTCTATAGAATAATGGCTACACCTTCATTGTGCTGTCCATCCTCTCTTCCAGAGTAAAGTACTGTTTCTCCTGTTGCTGTTTTAACTTTTCCTGCCCCTGTCCATCTGCTCTCGCTTATCCCTAGAATGTGTAACCTATAGTTTCTCATTTCTGCCGTGACCTGTTTTAGTTTACCCGTCTCATTCATTGTCCTGACATTCCAAGATCCTATTCTTGTATCATGTTTTGCGGTCAATTTGTTGTTGCCCTACAAGACGCCACTAGGCGTGATGGCCACTGACTGCTTTGACGGTCGGTGGCTAAGGATCAAAGAAGAAGAAGAAGTGTAAATAAACTATACATATATTGCAACTGGATCAGGTTCTATACTGTACTGTACATATCTGTCGTCTGTATAGTGTGTCTGTGGTCATCATTTACACCTTATCTCCTTGTGTTTAAAGGTAGTTAGAGGGGGGTGAGGTTATAGCATAATTTTAGTCACGAGTGGCAAGGGAAAGTCAATCCAGGTTCTCACCCTTGAGTCAATAGTTTCACCTGTCCACAGTCACTCATTTTTCATCAAAATTCTATCTTCTCAGACTTTCTTACCACTAGGGTCTTGTCTCTATCTTAAGACAACCTCTAGACTTAAATCCACTTCGTGACAAGTGGGGTCGCTCGTCGATCGGGATCATCTTTGTTGGGATCAATTCTGGGATCTTGTCTAGATTTGTAGATTGGTTCTAAAGAAAGTTTCTGAGAATAGATTTTTCTTCAAATATCCCCTAGACTTTGAGCTATTAGAACTGATCCAGTTATAAGTTTTTCCACAGAAAGTTTTCCCACAGGTTGCAGGCAGTTAGATTTTAGTGATAGATTAGTTTTATAGGACTTAGAGGTAATTGATGGCGTACTGAAATTTTTTTCTGTAACAGGAAGGTAATTTCGGGTTTTTGGTAGCTGCTTAACAAATCTTTTCCAGGTAGCAGTTATTATTCAGACTTGGTGCGAGTCTGAGTTTGGGGTTTTGAGACAGCAGTTATCGAGGGAGTATCACTTAGTAGATAACAGGTAGTTCCTTCTCTTTTCCTTTTTGTCATTTTCTGTAGTT
The DNA here is from genome assembly GCA_024509875.1 of Oreohelix idahoensis. Classification (NCBI taxonomy): domain Eukaryota; kingdom Metazoa; phylum Mollusca; class Gastropoda; order Stylommatophora; family Oreohelicidae; genus Oreohelix; species Oreohelix idahoensis. Next base: position 274,428 of record JAMPIV010006386.1, on the reverse strand, counting down.
GTGAACTTACAGCAGTTTACAGGTAAGATGGCGGATATGGCCAAGTTACGAGCTGCCTGGCGTGAGGCAGCCCAGGACATGGGAATGGATAAGGAGGAGACTAAGGCCTACATGATAAGGGAAAATGATAGACATCATCAGCGAGAGAAGGAGAAAGAGGACAGGGCAGCCGCCGCAGAAGTTGGGGAAAGGCAAAGGGCAGCAGCCGCAGCGAAAGATGAAAAGGCAGCGGAGAGACAGCACGAACTTGCCATGCGCTCTCTGGAACTGCAGCATAGATCTTCGGAGGGCAGTTCGGCAAATGGAGATTCCCCCAGAGCAGGGGCGACAGACACCCCAGGACAGGGAGGCCTCCGGATGGCAGCCATGAACTTCCCATTTGACTCGTTCCGTAACGGGAATGAAAAGATTGATGTGTTCTTGGAGAAATTTGAACAGATGGCAAAGGCATACGGGTTGGATGAGAGTTTGTGGTGTCTGAAATTATTGCAGTCGCTGAAAGGGCATGCGTATGATGTCTACAACAAGATGCTAATAGACAACCAGAACAACTTTGAGGCACTAAGGAATGCTTTGTTGCAAAGATTCCAGTGGACCCCCCGTAAGTGCCAAACGATGTTCCGGGAGAGCCGTACGGAGAAAGTTTCCCTCAGTTCGCAGAGAGGCTGAGAAATTACCTCACTCGGTGGAGAGAATTGTCAGGACTGGCAAAATCTTTTGAAGGGCTAGAGGAACTCGTCATGTGCGAGCAAATAAAGGCAAACATGTCTCCCGACTTGAGGCGGTATCTGGCAGAGCAGGGCGCCCAGCAACTCGATCAGATTATAGTGTTTGCTGAAAGGTTCCAGACGGCACAGGCCAAAGTACTGGGCCAGAAACGAAAACACACAGACCTGCCAGCCCTGGACAAAAGAGCTTCATCATCGCAGTCGGCTTCTTTTCCTGCTCCCCAGCAGCAGGGGCCTTCTCAAAAGGAGCCCCCTTCTGGTCATAACATGCACCCCCAGCCTCATAACAGATCACAAGGAGCGACCTATCACGAACCCGCCAGAAACAGGGGAGATAATGAGAGGTATTGTCAGAATTGTCGCACTACTTCCCACTGGACATCCCGGTGTATAAACAAACCACCCGCTCATCATGCAGCTTGTTTAAGGCCTGTAAGAGTGACCAAAGGGAATAAGTGGGAACCTGTCAAGTCAGAGAAGTTGTTCTCTAATAGTGGACCAGCTGAGGTGAACGGAACAGCCACTACTTGTTTGTTTGACAGCGGGCTCACATACCCCAGTATCGTCGCTCGGCATTTGGTGAAACCAGGGCAGTGGACAGGGGAAATAGTTGATATTGGTGGCATTTTGAGAAGAGGTACCTCACAGCGTCTGCCCGTAGCCAAGATTGAGGTGAAATGCAAGTTTGTGCGAGGTACGATTAAAGCTGCTGTAATAGCCCAGCCAGCTTATGACTTCATCCTAGGGGCCCTCATATTTAGTTTTTTTTTGCAGAGGCGAATTCGCCTGACAGCACTGTTCAGCTTAATGGCCAAACAGTGGTGATGCCTCTGAATTCGGAAGTACCTTCTTTGTTGTCGGGAATTAGGCCCCTGATGGTATTACATCCCTCATGGGAGGGAAATACTGACCGGAACGGTATGACTTATGTCCACGACCAGCGCAATCTTCATAGGGCACAAGATAGCGGTCTGAGCGAACATATGTTTCCAACCAGCCCGGGTGCCCCATACGACCAGCACTTTTCTCAAACGGAGGAGGACAGTGGTCTGAGTGACCGTTCGCCTACAAACGGAGATGGGCCCCCGCTACCGATAATTTGACCCCCCGTTCTATCCCGCTTACACAACAAAATGTACCACCGACCCGTGAGCTAACAACCCAGCACACCCCCCGCATATCATATGATTATACATTGCTATACCGCCTCGATTGTTCTAGCAAGACATTTTCTAGCATCCACCACCCTTCTTTCTGACGACTCACTCTGGGATGCCAACTGTCATCCCAGCTCCAACCACTCAAAATCCAGACCCCTAGGACCTTGGTGACACCCCAGTATTCAGCTTCAAGACTAAGGAGTTTCCAACTCCGCAAAAATACCCTAACTGTACCCTACCACGGTCCGAATATTCCCAGACCGGCTGTCACGGTATGCCATAAGGTCCTACCCGTGCACTTGCTTTCAGGGGTAATCACATCGTCTCTATGCTGTTGTTTCACGGCCAGTATCCCAACATGGCAAACCCTAATGACCCTACGACCCAGTCGCGAAAGCCGGAGACGACATCAGCATGCTTTTTCTAAAAGGCTTGACAGGCCGATGTAGAAACATAAAGTACCACTAACTGTCGATCAAAATGCCACACAAACGAAACTCACTGGGGACATATGACGGAGGCCCTATACTATTCCCCTTGTGACTATCTGTCCGAAACGTGATGCAATCATACCAGCACCCACTAGGCCCTGCAATTCAAAAGGATTGGGGTGTCACCGTCTTAACCCCGACCGCCATACAAACGTACTTGGACCAGCGCAGCCTTCTAGGGCATTTTCCATTTACGACTACCGCCCTTGAAACAGTTGACTTATTACTTGGTAAGTTTGTGATAACTAGGCAAGGAATGCATTTGAGCGTGTTAAAGGGGGTCAGTGTTTCACAACGATGTACACTTCCACTATTGTATCCTTGCCATGTAGGTAACTGGGCAAAACTTATTTGCCACACCTACACCAAGATCCATTTGGGTCTGTGTATATAATAAACAGGAACCCCGCCCTGAAGTCCACCATCCCCTGACACCCCCCCAAAACCCTGGTTGTGCTACCCCTAGCTTTGGGACCAATAGAATCCACCCCCTAACACCCGGGGACCCACCTCTAATACAAACCCCCCCTCGAACCCCCCCCACACCACCCCCCCCCCCATAGTTTACCGCGCAATCCCCCCATTAAACTCTGTAATAACCCCACCCCCCCACAGAACCCCCCCCCCCCTCCCATCCACCCCCCCCAACCCCATGAAGCCCCCACCCCACCCCATCCCCAACCTAAAAATAAACCACCAGTAGGCATACCACGCAACCCCACACAAAGAACAATTAAACCTATATACATTTAACCCTACCTTAAAATATCCTTAAAAAAATTGACATCAAGTTCACACGAAACCCCAAAGGGCACCCCCTCCCATGATAAAGTAACCCCCTCCCCCCCCCCCACTCGGTCCGTCACCCCCCCCCAATTAGACCCATTTACCCCAGGAACGAATCCCCCCCCCCAATGTTGCCTGTATAGAGAGTAGAAACTCCACACCCCCCATGATGTCCCCCCCTCACGTGTGCCCCATCAGATACCTCCCCCCCTCCCGGTCCAGATACTACCCCCACCCCTCCAAACCCCCTCATACACCCCACCAGTCCCCAGCCCCCCACCCCTACCCATACCCCAAGAGCGGATCAGGTTATCGGAGATGTTATACACCCACACCTTCCAACCTACCCAAAATAAACCCCCCTCCAGCCTGGCCCCCCCAACCCCCTCTCCAACCCCACCCCCCCCATCCCCCCAATCCCTCCACACGGCCCCATGCAGGGCGACACCACTAAACAGGTCCAGTTCCACCCCACCAATACTCACTGCAGATTGTCTCACCCCCAACCCAATCCACCCTTGTTAACCCCCCCACCGTTAATTATACCCTACCCCAATCATCCCCCACCCCCCCCCATCAAATCAAACCATGCAATTTGACCCCCACAACCCCCCCCCCAACCCCCCCCCCAAATCCCACACCCCAAGTCCTGGTAACATCTGGTTCCCTAAATGGTCCCCCCAAACACCCCCCCAATAGTGTGTCCCCCACCACCCAGACATAACCCCCCCCAACCTCCCCCCCTGCCCCACCCCACCCACACCACCCCACCCCCTGGCCCTCCCCTAGGGATATTTGAAACAATATCACCTGTGATTAAAGCCCCCAGATATCTCACCCCCAATACCCCCCAGGTCCACCCCCCCCCTGTACCCCCTCACATTCCCCCCCCCCCCCCCACCCCACCACCCCACCATTATGCCCCCCCCCCCAACCCAACCCCCCCCCCCCCCAACACCGTACCCCCCATTTCAATCCCCCCCCCCCATAAGATTAGTATCCCCAAATCCACCCTAATCCCCCCCTCATACCCCCCCCCACCCCCCCCCCCCACCCCCCCTCCCTCCCCACCCCCCCCACCCCCACCCCCCCCCCCCCCCCCCCCCCCCCCCCCCACACCCCCCCCCCCCCCCCCCCCCCCCCCCCCACCCCCCCCCCCCCCCCTCCCCCCCCCCCCCCCCCCCCCCCCCCCCCCGCCCTCCCCCCCCCCCCCCCCCGCCCCCGCCCTCCCCTCTCTCCCGCCCCCCTCCACCCGCCCCCACCCCGCCCCACCCCCCCCAAACCCACACCCCCCCCCCCCCCCCCGCTCCCCCCCACCCGCCCCCCCGCCCCCCCCCCCACCCCGCCCCCCCCCCCGCCCCCCCCCCCCCACCCGCACCCCCCGAACCCCCCCCCCACCCCCCCCCCCCCCCCCCCCCCCCCCCCCCCCCCCCCCCCCCCATCCCCCCCCCCCCCCCCCCCCCCCCCCCCCCCCCCCCCCCCCCCCCCTGTTTGCCCCAGAAAAATCACCCCCCCCACCCCCTTTTCTTAGGGGGTTCTTCAAATCCCCCCATACTTTGGTTACACTCAGGGATTGCACCAATACCACAAACCCCCACTTTACCCATACAAATGGGCAGTGGGTGGTCCAAAGAAATGTGTGGGTGGTGTACACTCCTGCAATGGGGTTGGTTTTTTGGGTATACTGTTACCTATTTGGGTTCCCCCCCCCCAAAACCCCGATTATGGGGGCACCCACCAAATTAAACCCCTACTTGGAATTTGAATCCCACTGGTTTGAGACCCACCCCCCACCAATCCATCCCCCAATTGGGGACCCACAACCCACAATATCCTCACCCCCCAGAGGATTGGGGGTTTTTTGGGACCCCCCCATTTACCTGTACATATTTGGGGGATGGGATTACGTGGTGTTACAAAAACACCCTACGAGGGTTGAAGTGATGGGGCGTGCTATTGAGGGTGGGGTGGTGATTCACCAGTGGGTGGGGTTGCCATGTGGGGAACCAAAAACTCCCAACTAAATTTGGGGGGGGGGGCGGTTATTTTGGGGTGGTGGATGTGGTTGGTAATGGGGTCATAATGGGTGGATAATGGTTGGTTGGGGGGGATACCAGAGTTGGGGTTTGGCTATGTCCCAGGGGGTGGTTTGGGGTTGGGGGGGGGGTGTTTTGGTAAGTTGGTTTCATGATACATTTAGGTGATATAATAGGTTGGTATGGGTGTTGGGGGCTTGGGGGGGTGGTGTTGTGTGTGGGGGGGGGGGGGGTTGGAGGACACTTAATGGATTTTCTTGTGTTTTGGGGTGTGGGGGGGTGGGGTGTGAGCATGTATGGTGTGGAAGGGGTGGGACCTTCCAAATCCCCCGCATGGGTACATACACCAAAGGAGGTGTGGCTGGGTGCACTTGGTATTTGGTGGTGGGGGTTGTTTGGTGGGTGCTGGTATGTTGTGGGGGTGAGGGTTTCATAACAATTGTGTCCCGGTAGGTGGTGGGGGTTGGGTGGGGTGGTGTGGGGGGGGGGGTGGGTGGGGGGGTTTTGGTGTAGGGGGGGGGGGGGGGGGTGTTAGGGTGGTGGTGGGTGGTTTGGGTGGGTGGGGGTGTGGGGTGGGGGGGGTGGGGGGAGTGGGGGGGGGGGGGTGGGGGGGGGTGGGGGGGGGGGGGGTGTGAGGGGTGTGTGGGGGGGAATCCGGTTAGGTACCCCCCAGGTGTCTGGGGATATGGACGTAGGACACTAGGTTGTGGTTATTGGGGGTTCATGTGTGGGTGTGTGGGTTATTGTTGGGTTACGCGCCCCATTTTTTTTGGTGATTGGTAAGAAAAGGGGGTCCAACACTTTGGGTTGTACTTGAGGGGCTATAGGGTGGTTTCCCGAGGACGTCACAAGAATGTTTCTGTTTTGGAAAAACCTGTTTTAGTGATCACGTTTTGGGGTTTTCAAAGCGTTTCCGGTATAAGTGGGACCCTGTCAGTTTGTGTAGGATTGAGTAGCTGTAGCTGAAAAAAAAAAATATTTAAAGGATACCGGAAAAAAACATAGGGGTATAAGGGATGTGGAATTGACCACATGGGGGGGGGTGGGACGGGATATAGAAGTTTGGTAGAAGCTCTGGGGGTGGAAACCAGGGGAGTAAGTTGTTTGGTCGGGAAGTGGGTTGGGGGTATGTTTGGGGCCCTGGTGGAAGGGGATTTAGAATTTTGGGGGTAAGGATGATTACAACCTGGGTGTAAAAGAAAAAAAGATTGGAGTAGGGGTGAGTCGATATCCGATGGATATTAATGGGGGATCAGCATTTACTTGAATGAAACCTGGTAGTGGTAAATCCAAGATTATGAATTTTTTGGTACCTTTGGGGGGGAACCCCTCCCCCCTTGAAGTGGTGTTTAAGGAAGTCGTGTGGAGAACCAATCATGGGGTACAATTCTGTGTAAAACTGGCATTTACCAGATTGTGGCCCGTAATAGTGACATGGTAAATTTTTGAAAGGACCTCCTGTAGGTGTGCCTTATTGGGTTAGAAGGGGGACCAGTTTTAACAGGAAGGGGTGGGGTGGGGTATAATGGGTGGAGTAGATTATTAGGGGGTTACATTAAGGCGGGGGGGGGGAGGGGGGCGGGGTAAAAGGGTGAGGTGTTGTCCCAGGGGAGGGGTGGGGTTGATTAGGGCAATTTTTTGTATTTTACCTAGGGGGTATGTTATGGGAATGTGGTTAATTTCATGGGATGATATTGGGGGAGGATGGGGGTGAGGAGCAGAGGAGTACGTAGAGGGATTTGGGGGGGGGTGGGGGTGGTTTGAGTTTATGGGTGGGGTGGCGTGGGGGGATGAAATAGGGGTTGGGGTGGGGGTGGGGGGGTTCCCCCCCATGGATTCAGATGGTTATCCGCTAGGGGGAGGGGGGGGGATGATTGTAGGAGTTGGGGATGGGCATCACTAGAAAGGAGTTGGGGATTAGTTTTATGTGGATGGCCAACCTTGGGGGGTATGACAACTCTATCCATAGGGGGGGGATTAGGAGTGGTTGTGGTAAGGGGGTGAGGGTTTGTTGAGGGGAAGGGGGGATGGATTTGGTGGTGTATAGTTATTGGTGTACAGTGACTGGGGAGATGTGGGGGAGAGGTATCAACGTGGCGGTTTTGGGGGATGGGTGGTATCAGTGTTTGTTGATTTATGTTAGATTAGAAGACCGTGGTGGGGGTATTGGTTTTGGTTGGGTTGTTATTGTTTTGGTAGGGGGTCAATTTGTTATTTGTTGGTTTTTTTGTGGGTTGTTTGTTGTTTTTTCAGGATTTTAAGTGGGGGTTTCCCATTTTTTTGAATGAGAAGATTGTCCCCGTGTCCTTGGTGGTGTACTAAGACAAAGTTGATTTGTTGTTCCCCCTTTTTATAGACTGGACTGAGAGTGTGAACACTTTAAGGTGTAATGATAATGGAGGTTAGACGTTTGATGTTTAAGAAGGATTTAACTTAGGGGATAAAATGAATGTTGTGTTAGTGATGTTTTTAGTTGGTTCAGTTTAAATTTTTATCGGAATTTTTTGTATGCTTTACGACGCGGTTTCATCTGCATATCTTGCGATTCCGGCTGAGAAGTTTGGGGAATCATCTAATAGGTTTTTACATTGATGTAATAAATTTTAAGTGGGTCATTCTTGGGTCTAAATTCAACTGGGTCAGATCTATTACTATCCACCAGATGGTAACTAGATACCCCATGAAAATATTAATCAAGTTGAAACTGAATAACTGTTCTTGATCGCAAAAGACCACCAATTGGGTACCCGTGTTCGTGCCCGTTCTGTTCACGTTGTCAACAGTCACGGAACCCAGCGTGCACACACTTTTCTTATGTTCAGGTCTGTTGTGTAAAATTTATATAAACTGTTCTTTCATTTAGTTTTACTCTACTAGCTATCTCCACAATTGTCATTTTTTCGATCCTGGTCAATGATTTTCTTCACTCTTGTTGCATTTTCATCGTTGCACTCTGAGGCTGGTCTACCAGATCTTGGCAGATCAGCAACATTTGAGCGGCCGCACTTAAACTGTTGACACCAGTTTTTTACCGAAGTATATGAAGGACAAGAATCACGAAACACTGGTTCCATCTCCCTGTGTATTTCTGTAGGTGTTTTTCCCTGAAACATCAGAAATTTTATCACAGCTCTGGCCTCCTTCTTTTCCATTGTTTCGTCAAATCTTTGGAGCAGCAGATCCGGTCAATAGGGTACATTGTGCTGTGCACCGTAGCGAGAAAACCCATTGAAGAAACATATGTGTACTTTACACATTCAGTGCAAATATGATGAACTTTAAATGTGCCAAGTTTCATCTTCCTCCTGTGACTCCTTCATGGTCAGGCCCAAGACTTATGTCAATCCCCTTGTATTTTGTTGTAGTCAAGTACCTCATGCTTGATTCCAAAGTCATCAGTGCAGTTTATCAGAAAAAAACCAGAGACAGGGTTATCATTCCTGGTTCTGACAAGTCAGCGAGAGAAGGCGTTCACGGAGACGCCACCTCAGCCGAGGTCAAGAGTGTCAGAGAGACACTGAAGCAAAGAGAGATAGAGAAGAGAGACGGGACCAGTAGGGTCTGATTATATCCTTAGAAGATAGTTTATGAGTAACAGATGTTACAAAAAGTCTACTAGGTAGCAGTCCAGTGTTTTAGTTAGCGGCGCTTATCGCTTAACGAGTTGGAAGCTGTGTAAACATTCATTTAGGCAGAGTCAGCAGGACCGAGACAGTAGATAATCATATAGTAGTAGACAGTGGAGACTTAAATTGAGGCCTCACCAGTTAGAGTGTGGTTAAAATCACTAATCATTCTACGAGGGGAAGTCAGTAAGTAAGCTACAAACTGATATGGGGAAGCTGAAAATGGTAGTTGGTAGTTCCTAAAGGTGTCATTAGGCGACAGTATCATCCAGCTTTATGATTAGCTTAGGTAGCAGACTGCTAGGTGTCGCATGCGCAGAGCAGATAAAAATGGCGACCGTGCTTGTGGAGTGTACAAACGAAGAACAGCGCGCTGTTGTGCGGTTTTCTTGGGGCAAAAGGATTTCCTGCAAAGGATATTCATAAGGATATGTTTCCTGTTTACGGTATGGAGTGTTTGTCGCTTAGCCTACACCATAATGCACGACCATTTGAATTTTCGGAAAGTGTGCTCTCGGTGGGTGCCCAGACAACTGACTGAAGAACACAAAATGAACTGAATGGGACTGTCCTTGGAACATCTATCTCAGTACGCAGATGAAGGAGAAGACATGCTGAACAGGACTGTTTCTGGGGATGAGTCATGGGTGCATCACTACCAACCTGAATCACTAAAAGCTCACCTTGGCGGTAAACATTTTGCAGGTGATGCAGAGGTTGAACGTGAGGTGCGAATGTGGCTGAGACAGAACAGCACGCACTTTTATGCTGCAGGTTTCGAAGCACTAATACAGCGATGGGATAGGTGTATCAATGTTGGTGGAGATTATGTTGAGAAATAAAGGGGAAATGTAAGTGCAATAATACATGGTGTTCAAGTTCGTATCTCAATTATTTTTTTTTTCATAACCATTTGTAACTTACTTACTGACTTCCCCTCGTATTTTTCCCCAGCAGGGTGACTGACAGAGTGAATGTGGTTGGGGTTTTGGTGTGGTTATCTATTTAATCAATTCTTTGTTTTTCCAGGTCCATGCAACAGTGCACGATATTTATTTCTTTGCTGTGCGATGAATTTTATTTGTTGATTGTGTAAATAAACTATACATATATTGCAACTGGATCAGGTTCTATACTGTACTGTATGTATCAGTCGTTTGTATAGTGTGTCTGTGGTCGTCATTTACACCTTATCTCCTTGTGTTTAAAGGTAGTTAGGGGGGGGGGGGGGGTTATAGCATAATTTTAGTCACGAGTGGCAAGGGAGAGTCAATCCAGGTTCTCACCCTTGAGTCAATAGTTTCACCTGTCCACAGTTACTCATTTTTCATCAACATTCTATCTTCTCGGACTTTCTTACCACTAGGGTCTTGTCTTTATCTTAAGACAACCTCTAGACTTAAATCCACTTCGTGACAATATGAGATATAAAACGTGATGGAAATGGATCTCTCCCACTCCAAACATGAAGACATAGATGATCAAGAAAGGTTACAGACTAAACTGGACTTCACGAGGGCTCACAAAACTCACTCAGATGAAAAATCTCAAAATGAAAGAAGGATAAAATGGGAAACAAAGAAAGAAGTCTACGACAGAACTGGATGGTCAGTGTTTGCCTCTGCCTTATGCGCTGACAGACATGAACAGGACACAGCCTCAGGAAGCAAACTGTCAAACGACATTCCCTTGGCTGGAACCCACAAAGAAACAGAAGAGAGGGGAGACCAAAGAAAATATTAACATAAAGAACGACAACAGCTTTCAACACTTACAGCCAAGATATGCAGGTTAGTTCTCATGGGTATAGCTGAAAAAGATGGCCCAAGATAGAAATGATGATGAGCAAAAGTCGCACCTCATGTTCCACAAGGAGCAAATAATAGTGAGTGACTATGCTCACGCAAACTGAGAAATGAACAAGCAGGTTTTTGACAAAATAGATCCTGTACAGATCAGATAGCCACACTGAGAATAATAGTTGAACAGAGTCTGGAATGGAATTCATCGCTATACATCGGATTCATGGACTGTGAAAAGGCGTTTGACAGTGTAGACAGAGAATCGCTTTGGAAATTGATGAGGCGTTGTGGAGTTCCCGTGAAGATCATTGGCTTAATAAGGAAGACCTATGAGATATGACATGCAGAGTTCTTCATGAAGGACAACTTACAGAACCGTTTAGGATTGGGGCGGGAGTGAGACAGGGAGGGATGCCTCTTGTCTCCATTTCTTTTCTTGCTGGCAATGGATTGGGTTGTGGGAGCATCGACGTCAAACAACAGGAATGGAAACCAGTGGAATCTGACTAAACAGCTTGATGATCTGGATTTTGCAGATGACTTGGCTCTTCTGTCCCATAGCCATAATCAGATGCAAGAGAAAATGAAAATTCTCGATGAGAGGTCACAACAAGTGGGTCTGAAAATACACAGGGAAAAGACAAAGATTATGAAAATAAAAGCAAGAATCATAACAAGGTTGAACTTGAAGAAACACCACTAAAAGATGTAGAACCGTACACATATCTTGGCAGTAATATAGACAAAGTTGGAGGGACAGACAGTGATATCAAAATAAGAATATAAAAAGCAAGAGGCGCTTTCATTGCATTGGGAAACATATGGAGAACAAGAGAAATCAAGTCCAACACAAAAATAAGAATCTTCAACTCAAATGTGAAATCAGTCCTACTGTATGGCTCTGAGACATGGAAAACAACAAAAACCACAACCAAAAAGCTACAGACTTTTATAAACGGGTGCTTGCATAGAATAGAAGGACTGAAATGGTATGACAAAGTCACAAATGTGGAATTGATGACAAGAACCAGACAAGTGCCAGTGGAACAAGAGTTGAGAAGAGCACGCTGGCGATGGATAGGACACACATTGAGGAAACCTGTTGATAGCATTACAAGGCAGTCCTTGTTCTGGAATCCACAGGGAAAGAGAGGCAGAGGTAGACCAAAAAACACATGGAGAAGAGAACTGGAAACAGAGGTGAAAATGATGAGGAAAACATGGAAAGAACTTGAGCGGATGGCATGTGACAGGAAGACTTGGCATGTGTTTGTTGAAGGCCTATGCTCCTTGGGGAGCTAAAGGGTATTGATTGATGCACACGCAAGGACCAACAGTGAAACAACACCCATTTATTCTACAGGACAATTTAAAAAAACAAAAGAAACATACTTGCTGTGACAGTAGTAATGGTGGACAAGAAAGCAGATTTCAAAGTTAAAAAAATGGTGACGACAAGAATTTTAAATCACACGGTACCTGCAATAACCATCATCACTATCTTCTAACTGCAATAACCATCATCACTATCTTCTGTTTTCACTACTTATGGAGCATAGAGCAACCACTGCAGATGACCCCAACCCCCCCCCCCCCCCCCCTCCCCCCCCCCCCCCACCACCCCCCCAAGAAGTCTACGCCAAAAGCACAATCTCTGGCAGTGGTTTCTGTAGCACCTTGTTCACATGATAAGGTTGCCAGCCCCATGCACATCCTCATATTAGTCACCATTTGTGACAGGCCTGAGAGAGCAGTAATACATCCTCACCTCCTCTACATGAACTAATGCTCACAGGGTGAGCAGCAAATCTAATACAACACTCACCTCCTCTACATGAACTAATGCTCACAGGGTGAGCAGCAAATCTAATACAACACTCACCTCCTCTACATGAGCTAATGCTCACAGGGTGAGCAGCAAATCTAATACAACACTCACCTCCTCTACATGAACTAATGCTCACAAGGTGAGCAGCAAATCTAATACAACACTCACGTCATAAGCCTTGGCACTCTTTCCATTCAGGTTATGAATCTTCTGGAGCAAATGTGGCAGATGCTCAGGAAACATATAGATCTCCGAGGCTTGCAAGTACTTCTGGCAATGCTTCCCTTGAAATGACACAAGAATTAAATTTCCATCCCTGCCCTCCTTGTTCATCATTAAATACTTCAGACCAAGGTGGAAGAAACCTTCTTCCAAGGTAGATTTTCTTGCATCGTAGCTTTTATTTTTCAAATAAGCCAGTATCAGATTCTCTGCTCCTTCAGAGTTCAGAAATATAATGTAGTCCGACACCTTAATGTTGCTTATGAACCATTCGAAAGCTCCTGATCCATCACCATTATAGCACGCAGGTGAAATCACTTTGCAAAAGCAGTGCACCTGTAGAAGAGATCAGACAAATAAAATCGTCTGTGTTTTCTTTAAAAGACAGAACGGCATGAAGTTAAAACATGTCTTCTCTTACACACGTACTGACTCTTGTGCAATCACTGTTAAAGGACAGGTAAAGATAGACCCATAGCAAATACTGCCATAGGGGAGTGAAGTGTTAGAGACTTCACTATACTAGGTGCAACATCGAAGTCAGGTGACCAGTTCCCTTCCTCACTGCCTTTTCCTTCCCTAATTCAAAAGCAAAGTCAGGTACTCAATTACAGCTGGGTATACTGGAGCATCACAATACCGTAAATCGAACCTGGTACCTTAGACGTGAGAGACCAGCGCTCTAACCACTCTGTCAATCAGATGCTCTGTTAAAGGACAGTTATTATTATTTTCCCTTTACTACTCCTTACAGACCATGAAGCAACTACCACAGCCAGTCCCCTCTTGTAGGCAGTGATTGGCAGTGAGCATTCCCATTTACTACTCCTTGGCAGGCTTCACAGAGCATGAAGCAAATGGCAGTCTGCTACCAGTCAGCCTGGCAGTCCCCTCTTGTAGGCCGTCAGCATGTGCTCTGGCAGTGAGCATGTGCTCTGGCAGTGAGCATGTGCTCTGGCAGATGTGGTTTCTGTAGCAATTTCTTTTACAAGATCAGGTTGCCAGCCCAATGCACAACCTGACAACAGTCGCCTTTTAAGATACACCTCAGGGAGCTGCTGTCCTTTTATTTCATTAGCCGTTTCCTTCTGGCAAAATTATTCATCTTCACTTTCTTTCCCTTTATCTCCAGATCTATGTTCTCTGGCTGCACTTTCCTTAACAAATGGTTTTGTACACGGGAAAAAATGACAACTATTAAGTTAACTCTTACATAGCAGGCTCTTGGATTAGTGTCAAATGACAGGATCTTTAATAACTGCCAACTGGTGATAGCTGTAATATAGGTTGTCCTATAAGTCTGGCATCGTTACTGATGCATGTAACAACATTACTCTGACATCATGCAACATGTGCTGGCTGACCAGATATCACATCTGGATTTGCGTAATAGGGAAAATGGAGAGCACACTGAGCAAGTTCTGTGAATAAAAGCCTTTGTGTTGATTTTTTTTTAAAGCATTTTTCCTATGATGTCAGACTTATGGAACATCCTGTATGATAGGTCTTTGATAACTGTCAAAACAAACATTTTTTTAAGTCATATGCTGGTGTACTTGATGACTTGCCAAATAACATGTCGTTGTTTGAATATCAAATGAGTTTCCTTGATGACTTGCCAAATAACAGGTCGTTGATTGAATATCAAATGAGGTTCCTTGATGACTGTTTTTGTTATTTGCTGAGCTTTTCGCTCTTTTGCAGCCAATACCAAGTTGAAGAGTCCTTGGTGTTATCTAGGCTTTTCCTCTGGCTTTTCTGCCAGTCCAATACGTGTTGAGTTAAGGTCATGAGTTCCAGTTTCTCCAGCTTGACTTGCATTTAAAGGATCATCACATCTGGTCCCAAGCAAGGAGAAAGAAGCGTGTGGCATACTGTGCATTCCCCCCCCCCCCCATCTGAGGAGGCTCTCCAAATATGCAGAGCTAAAAAGTTTAAATACTATGCTCTGGTTCTGTCCGCTCCCAAGGAATTGTCACGTCCTACACACAGTCACTTCTCAACTCCCCCTGCCTATCATGGGGTCCATAGAGAGATCCTCCTGCATGCAGGCAACCAGGTATAAGCCAGAGTTACGTCTAGGGCTTAAGTGACTCCTCCAAGCTTAGTATGCAATGCTGGGTTCTCAGCATGTTTTACCACAGGAGGTATTTTTGGAAGTGTATGAATGATTTCAAGAGTCAATGAGGGTGTAATTAGCCTCACAGACAGAGGTTCACATCCTAATCTACATACTACAGCATTGTGTATAGCTGGTGGTCATATAAGGATGACTCCAGATATGCCTCCATGCAACCTTGATGACTATCAAACAATAGGTCCTTGATGACTTCACACAGATTCTTGGAGGTTCCTTGGTCAGCATAATTTTTCTTTTCGCT
The DNA here is from genome assembly GCA_024509875.1 of Oreohelix idahoensis. Lineage (NCBI taxonomy): Eukaryota > Metazoa > Mollusca > Gastropoda > Stylommatophora > Oreohelicidae > Oreohelix > Oreohelix idahoensis. The sequence continues at coordinate 259,368 of JAMPIV010006386.1, read as the reverse complement.
CCCTATGGAGCACAGAATCACCACTGCAGCAGGTTCACTTGCAGGAATCTTGCACCAAACATTCACATGATATTGCAGCTGTGGTTTCTGTAGTAATTTGTTTGACATGATGAGGTAAACAGCCCCAAGCAGAACCTCATATTAGTCACTTTGTACAATATGCTAGAAATAGCAGGTGTCCTACTTTTGTCTTTCTCATAAGACACCCCCAGGGAAATGTACTTGGCGTTCTTTCAGGACTATTTTGATTATCACAAGAGGTTCACTGATGAGTATCAAATAATAGGTCCTTGTCTGAATATCAAATGAGGTTACTTGATGAGTTTCAAAGAACAGGTCCTTGTTTGATTATCAAATAAGGTTCCTTGATGACTGCAAAATAATTCTTCATTGTCTGATTAGTAAATGAGGTTTCCTTGATAACTGCCAAAGAAAAGGTCCTTGTTTGATTATCAAATTAAGTTCCCGGATCAATGTCAGATAATGGGTCCTTGTCTGAATATAAAATGATGTTCCTTGATGAGTTTCAAATAACAGGTCCTTGTTTGATTATCAGATGAGGTTCCTTGATGACTGTCAAGTAACAGGTCATTGTTTGATTATCAAATAAGGCTCCTTGATGACTGTCAAATAACAGGTCCTTGTGTGATTATCAAGTGAGGTTTCTTGATGACTTTCAATTGACAAGTTGTTAGATAATTGTCTAAAAATGACTATCAGACTAGCTACTGTTAGGATTTTACAAATTTCTGTCAAATGACAGGTTCTTAGATTAATTTAGAACAAAGCAGTTCTTCACCTCTCACATGGGAGACACATGTTCACCCCCTGTTGAGGACCTGTAACAGACTTTGCAAGCTGGCAATGTGTACTTCTCCAAGTGCCATGACAGCTGGTATAGGTGATCATGTCCGTCCACTTTGTCCTGCCACCCTTGGGCTTGATCTCTATGTCCTGCTGTCAAAATGTCCAGTACATTCTCTCTATGTTGTCATCTACCTCTTTTCCACACACTTATCTCTTAAGGACATCCTCATTGGTCTTTTAAATTACAAAGCTTATCCTTAAAATTCTTCTATACAACATTTCCATGGTTTCCAGGGATTATTTTGCTTGTTTATTCATTGTCCACGATCACTTCCATATGATACAAATGGTTTTAGGCAACACTGAAGAACTCTCCATTTATAAAAATTTGCTGATTATGATACTTTTCATTTTGTAGAGTGCAGTTTTTATTTGGGTTATTTTGTTCCTTATTTCAGAGACACATCTTCTATCTTATGTTGTTAGTGTGCCTGGGTATTTGAATCTATAAACCATTTCACAACTGTCCCATTTACTTTGGTGTTGCATTCTGGAGAACTGTTTAACATTATCACTGTCATACTGTCTTCTTGCAATTTAGGCCAAGGTCTTTATTTGTAAATGTTAAGGTAGTCCCATAGCAGATACTGCTTAAAGGGAGTGAAGTGTTAAAGACTTCACTATGCTAGCTCCAGCTTTATCAAGTAGGGCGACCATTTCTCTTCCTCACTGCCATTACCTTCTCTAACTCATGAGCTGAGTCAGGTATGCATTTACAGCTGTATGGACTGGAGAGTAATGCCACCAGGTCCAAATCATGAAACTCTGTAACTATGCAGCAACAGGCAAGCAATGTACCTGTATGGCCAAGTAAAACAGAGAACATCTCTCGCCACTACAATTAACAACCAAAGGTGGCAAGATTCAAACAATTTAGAATGAAATTTGAGAATGAACCATTTAACTCAATATTAGAGCACTATTCTTAAAACACAAAACAAAATAGGTCTGTTGAAAATCAGAGACAATACTTACTTCCAAGAACCTGATGAAGGACTCAACAAGCAGTTTATGGGGCTCATGGTCACCAGCATACATGACGTAAACAATCTTCTTGATCAGGGGTGACAACATTGAGAAGTCGTTCAATCCATCTGAAACTGGTAGTGATTACAAATAAGCTTTCAACACATCTTCCCAGTTTACATCATCATTATAACCTTTAACCTGCCCATATAGCACAGGATTTCAACACATTTATCACAGGTTCCCCTTGTCCTGTGCCATCTGTGCAAGATACTTCTATGTCTTCCTTCATCCTTTCGTGTCTGTTTTCAGTTCTCTTCTATATGAGTTTTTTTAGTCTCCCCTTACCTGTCTTACCCTGAATGCTATTAATAAATTTCCTCAAATTGTGTCCTATCCATCATAAGCATCTTATCTCTTGTTCCATTGGCAGTTGTCTGGTTCTTGTCATCCGTTTCACACTGGTGATCTTGTCATACCACTTCAAAGCTTCTAGTTTATGGAAGAATCCATTTATGACAGTCTGTAACTTATTGGTTCTTCTTTTTATTGTTCTCCATGTTTCAGAGCCATACAGTAGGACTGACTTGACATTTGAGTTGAAGATTCTTATTTTTGTATTGGACTCAAGTCTCTTTTATCTCCATGTATTTTCCAATGCAACGAAAGCTCTTTTTGCCTTTAGTATCCTTATTTTAATATCACTATCTGTCTCTCCAACCGTGTTTATATTGCTGCCATCATCCTAATTAACATAATTACTGATGTATGTTACGTTGGTAGGTCTCACTCAAAATAGTCACTCGCGCCAGAAAAAAAAGTGTGCAACTTGCGCAGAGTGGGTGTTATATAAAACAAATACTTTGGTTTTATTTTTTTTTTTTTTTTATTCTTTCACAAAATTAGTAGCGCTCGGCAAAGAAAAAGTGCGTAAAAATTGGTGTGCATGAGCCAATAACATACCAGAGTGAATTGTATTTTCAGACACGGCCAGCTCTATGTCGCCCTTACCCGATGTACAAATCATGAAAACTTGAAAGTTTTTTTGTTAAAACCACTTATTATCAGGGAACACTCTTTGAAAACAATCCACGCACTTTCACACGAAACGTTGTCATCAAAGAACTTTTAAATTGAATCTAAAATAACATAATTCTTGCCGTGTGTACGTTGGTCACAGCTGAGGAATGCAACCGTGTTGAAAAATTGTATTTCCATTATATATACTCTCCCAAAATTAGTTACAATCAACAAAGACAAGCATTCAAATCATCATGTTCGTGAACAGTTTGATTACACTGTATACTGGAAAGAAACCAAAAACACTCTAAGAATGTACTTCTATCTGCTCATCTGGGAACGGAAACAAGCATACTATAATTAAAAACCCATCAAGTTTGACGGGTTATTGCTAGTTTACATATAATTCTTGATCTTGTAGGAGTATTTTCTTCAAGTGCTTTCTTGTTATCGTTTCATCTGTATCTTTCAAAACTTCTAGGCAGGTATATAAACTTTAGAATTAAAGGATTCAGTTGAAACTCTAGACTACTATATAAACGACACAAACTTTAAAAAATAAAAATAAATAAATAAAATCCTGCTTTTTTTCTGAGACTTCTGAAAGCCCAAAATAAAGTAAAAACATCCAACAAGATGCTTGATTTGCTACTGAAAAATTTGGGGGCAGAGGTTTTGGGCTTTCTTGCAACCCCAGAGAGCTTCATAGACTAAGCAGGTAGTGAATTATGAATTACCTTTTTGTCATGAGTTTAAAAAAAAAAAAAGAACATAGGGTTACCAGCAAAAAAGTTTGAGAGCCAGTGTGCATAGGATTAACACATTAATTACCGCGAGCTAGTCCCAGCATCTTACGAATCTAACCACTGTGGCCGTCAGCCACTGGGAGAATCAACCTTTGTTTAGTAATAAAATGAATAAAAAATGTACCGAAACACTCTCTGATCTAGTTCAAGATTTTAATATACCACTGGAAAAGTCATTTCAAAATGTGGTTTGTTGTTGAGCTTAGGAAATTTAATTCATATTTTTCAACATTTCAGGTTAGTTACCAAACTGTGTAAATTTGTTTACCATGGCAACTGGTGACAGTACTTACTGACATTCCGCTTCTATTCTGGGGTGTAGAGGTTTGCCAGAGAGAATGTCATACTGTCCAATCGGCAGTCTTCCTCTCCTGGCCTGGTTTCAATCTAGTCCTCGGTCCTTCAAGGATTGTCTAATGTTGTCCTCTCAGCGAACACTGGGTCATCCTGGATGTCTGGATCACTGGCTCTTGGTTTTCCATATGTGTCAAGGTAGTCGATCTTCTTCCATTCTGCAGACATGGCCAAACCATCGTAGTCGGGACTGTTCTACTTGGGTCTGCAGGGGCTAGGTTTTGTGACCTTGCTATATCGTTTGGTTGCAGACCATGTCTCTTCTTGTTACTTCAACCACCTTCCCCAGATACCTAATTTCTGAGGTCTGGAGCTGGCTTTTGTGGGTTGTAGTCATTGCCCATGACTTGCATCCATATGTCAAGACTGGGATATTGGTGGAGCAGTATACAGCCATCTTCATCCTCTTGCCAATCTCTCTTCTGCTGAGGAATTCTTGATTTATTGACTTAACAAGTGTCCCAGCTGCCACTTTTTTGGTAGGCAACTCTTCTTTGATGCCTCCATTCCAGTCTACAATAGCTCCTAGGTATTTAAAGATCTGATCTTGCAGCATAATTTGCCTTTTTCCTTCTCTTGAGATCACCATTGTTTTTATTTTGGAGCTGCTGATAACCATTCCTCTCTTCTCCATTTCTTCCTTCAAGAGTTGCAGGTTTGACTGTAGATGAGCCTCTGATTTAGAAATTAGGCCAACATCATCGACAAATGCCAGCTCTGAAATAAGACCTGTCTCATCTTTCAGTACCCCACTGAATACTTTTTGGACCTTTCCTTACATGCTTTGATGACACTGTCAATGAGCAGTATGAAAAGATAAGGTAACAGAATATCACCCTAAAATACTATGCTCTGGTTCTGGGCTCTCCCCAGGAATTGTCACATCCTGCACAGAGCCAGTTCTCAGCTCCCCCTGCCTATCACTGGGTCCATAGTGAGATCCTACCGAATGCAGTCAACCAGGTATTAAAGGATATAAAAGTCAGATCAATTTTATATTTTATCATGATGGAAAACCATTACAGAGCAGGGAGCCACCACTTCAGCTGGTCTCCTTGCTACAAGATGCTAGCTTCAAAGTACATGCTGCAGTAGCTGTGGTTTCTATGGCAATTTATTTTACATAGTCAAGTTGCTAGCCCCAAGCACAACCTCACATTAGTCACCTTGTATGACTGACATACCTGAGAGAGCGGTAGGGACCTAGTCTGTCTTCTCAAAGACCCCTAGGAAGTACATGGGGCAGTGAAGGAATTAATGAGAATATATTCTCTACTATTTAAAAGGCATAATATATATATATATAAAGTTTTGCCTCATTTTGGCGAAGTGCGTCCCATTCAACCTAATCGGTTATATTAGGGCGATCTCCAAATACAAAAGACTCTTAGGTCTGATTTTTTAATTATTTTCTAAAGCCCTTGAAGCAGGGGAAAATAGATTTTATAAGGTGAAAGTGAAGAATTTAGATATGGCAGGAAACTCTTATGCAGAGCGATACAACAGGGGGCAATCTGATCATCAGAAGTTTCCCCCTGTCAATCAAGTGTTTCGGCCCCTTAATCTCCTTTACACTCTATGGGGGGAGGAGAGGGTCCCACTTGCGTACTACATGGCGTGACACCTGCTGTTACAGAAGAAGGCTTTGATGACAACATACGACCAATCACTTGTGAGACAAAGTAAGTAACATCAAGGAATCATCATCATTTTTCTTTGTATTCCTTATGGAGCATGAAGCCACCACTGCTCCTGGCTGGTCCCCTTGCTGGACGCCTGCACCAAGACTTGTGGTAATGATTTCTGTGGCAATCTGTTAATTACATGATGATGGTACCTGTCCCTATGCACAACCTCTCATATTTCGCATGAAATGCCTGAGAAAGCAGTAATTCTGTTCTTTCTTTGATTCTTCAGAGACTTCTGGGAACTGCAAGGGGGCTAAGATCAATGGACAGGCTGAAACAAATCGTTATCATGATGTACAGAAATATTCTGAAATGCATCGATCAACACATCATGACCTTCTACACACAAAACATCATGTGAACTATGACATACCTGGATTACAGTTAGACCAGTTGACATTTGCATCCATGTCATTCACACGTTGTGGTTCCTCATGTATGCTTTCATGTTTCTGTGGTTTAAGTGAAGACACTCGTTTTTGGTATCTCTCACCTAAATTAAGAAAATAATGACAAGTCAGGTGCTAACTGTGCAATACAATATATCTTTGATGGTCAGGATTTGGTTCATACAATCATTCACCACCTGCTAACTGTGCAATAAAATATATTTTTGATGGTCAGGATTTGGTTCATACAATCATTCATCACCTGCTAACTGTGCAATACAATATATATTTGATGGTCAGGATTTGGTTCATACAATCATTCATCACCTGCTAACTGTGCAATACAATATATCTTTGATGGTCAGGATTTGGTTCATACAATTATTCATCACCTGCTAACTGTGCAATACAATATATCTTGATGGTCAGGATTTGTTTCATACAATCATTCACCACCTGCTAACTGTGCAATACAATATATCTTTGATGGTCAGGATTTGGTTCATACAATCATTCACCACCTGCTAACTGTGCAATACAATATATCTTTGATGGTCAGGATTTGGTTCATACAATCATTCATCACCTTTCAGCTCCCCAAGGAGCATAGGACTTCAACAAATCTATACCAGGTCTCCTGTCCTGTGTTATAAGCTCAAGGCTTTACGTGTCTTCTTGTTCTCCTTCACATCTGACTCCACCTCCCTTAGCAGGATCTGGTGGCTTCAGTTAATGTATGCACCAGCACATGCATTAAGAAAAACTAGTCACACATTTGTTAGTGACAGAAAATTTTCTAAACACAGGTAGATTAACAGTAATTGACAGACAACAATGCAATCAGACAACAGTGCCTGACTGTTGAAGGCTTGGCAGGTAAAGTCTTCAACACTGTAAACACAAATTTCAATATGTCGAACTGCAAAAAGCCACAACAGTGAGAAGCTGAACACGTTACAAAACACAACTCACTGAAGTTTATGTTTACAGCAATTAACTCATTACAAGCCAAAGTTGTCAACACTTACAGACAACAATACACTTAGACAAAAGTATATGACTCACAACAATACATTTAAAAGACAGTACCTGAAACTGTGAAAGTAAAATAATAGCATACTCACATTCACAATATCTAATTATAATCATGAAATATGTTGAAAAGTTCAAACATCATTATTACAACCTACATTTGATATTATATATTTATTTGGAAACAAAAAATCACACGGGGGGGGGGGGGGGGGGGGGGGGGGGGAGGGGGGGGGGGGGGGGGGGGGGGGGGGGGGGGGGGGGTGGGGCTTGTAATCAGCACTCATAAAGTATTCAAAAAGTCTACAGTTGTATGTATAAGAACTGAGCGTGTTACTTAGATCTATGGAAGATGGTTCCAAAGATGAGCAGTAGAGTAAGCTAAGCTTTTCTTGAATAAGTCAAGCCCAGGCTTGGGCACTTGTAATTTGTAAAGACATTGACTGCATCTTTCACTGTATTTGAGCATTGGCCATGGATACGTTGGAGCATTCTGTGACTGGATTTTGTGAATGAATTTAGCATTGTTGAATAGAAGGCGCTTTCTTTGGGGCAATATTTTGAGATTTTTATATAGATCTACACACTGTGTTTGGCAAGTGTCACAAACTAGACACACTACACGCTTTTGTAGTGCATGGAGTCTCTTTGTGTTGACATACCAGCAGAATGAACAAAAAGGTATCTGGTCAAGTTGCCAAAGAAGGGAAAATTGCAAGAGTGCAGAAATTACAAAAGAATGATGTTGATACTAGTTTTATGGAAAATATTAAATAGGATCATCCTTGAGAGATTAAAACAGGCCACAGTCACACTGGTGAGAGTAAACAAGCAGATTTCCAACAAAAGAGACCCTGCACAGATCAAAGAGCCACACTACGCACAACAGTTGAACAAAGTCTGTTTAAAAACTATAAAGCAGACAGACTAGCAAAACTCGGAGCAAGCAAGGTTGAAACAAACACTCCAGCAAACATGCAGACAGCTAAACGAATACTCCAAAACAACTCCAAAGAGGAATGGCTGAACCAATGGGAAGAAGGGTTTACTGGACGTGCCTTGTATAAAGAAATGGCCCATCCCAACAAAAATGACATTAAAAACCTAAGACTTATGGAGCAGAGCATAATCTTCCAACTAAGAACAGAACACACCAGACTCTACAACTTCTTCTTCGTTGATCCTTTGCCACCGACTATCAAAGCAGTCAGTGGCCATCATGTCTGATGGCGTCTTGTAGGGCAGCAACAAACTGCTTCCATTTTGTTCGTTCGGCAGCCATCCTTCTTATAGTGACCCAGGTTCATTCTTTGCATCTCGGCCTTCACAGTTCTCCACCAAGTTGTTTTTGGTCTGCCTTTCTTTCGCTTTCCTTCGAGGGTCCATAGCATAGCTGTTCTTGTGATGGCATCGGGGTCTCTTCTGAGGATGTGGCCAACCCAACTCCAGTATCTGCCAGCTATGATGGTGTGCATTTCCTCTGGTTACTCTGAGTAAGTAGTTCTTGGTTAGTGATAGTATTCGGCCAAAAGATTCAGAGAATTTTCCTTAGGCAGATTGTGTGGAAGGAGGACAGTTTCCGTATTTCCTTCTCTGTTACTCTCCAGCATTCTGCACCATAGCAAGTACACCGCTCTCATTTAATCTTAATTTGGTGTTTGTGCTGTACTGGGAAGACTTCCAGATGTTGTTGAGACTAGCTGTTCTCGCTTTATTCATTCTGTTCTTGATGTCTTTGCTTGTTCCGCAGTCTGGTGTTACTATGCATCCTAGGTATGTAAATGTGAGACTCGACAAGCACTTAAACAAATTAAACCCAACACATGAGCCTAAATACTGCTACTGTACCCATCTGTATGAGACAATTCAGTATGTGCAGCTCACTTGCCCAGGACTTTTCAGACAGATGAAAGCTACTGCCGGGCACCCAACAATCACAAACTCTCTATGCAGCACCACTCAACAGCTGCAGAACACAAGCAAATTCTTCAGCTTGGCTGCTAAAGAGCAACGAGTTCAGCAGCCATAGTTAATCAATAACAACAACAAATCCCCATATCTCTTCTTACTGGCTATAGACTGGGTTATGAAAACATCAACATGAGCAAACAGAAATGGAATGCAGTGAACTCTGACTAAACAGTTTGACAATCTGGAATTTGCCAATGACGTGTCTCTTCTGCCTCACAATTGTGACCAGATGCAAAACAAAGTGAAAATACTGGATGACAGGTCACAGCAAGTGGGTCTCAAGATACACTGGGAAATGACACAGATTATGTGAATAAATGGAAGAAACTATTAGAAGGATTATATCTAAAGAAATATCCCTACAAGATGTGCACTTATAAATATAACTTGGCAGCAACATAGACAAAGGTGCAGTGACAGGCAGTGATATCAAAAACAGAATATAAAAAGCAACAAGAGCTTTCACTGCATTGGGAAGTATATAGAGATAACAAGAATTCAAGCCTAAAATAAAAATCATTCTTTCAACTCAAATGTCAAGACATTTGAAGAGAAATAAGAGATTAGATGAGAGATGACATCAATGGATAGGACTTACTTTGAGGAAACCTGTTGATAGCATTACAAGGCAGTCCTTGTTCTGGAATATGCAAGGTAAGAGAGGCAGAAATGTAAAGGTAGTCCCCCGTCATATACTGCTGTAGGGGAGTGAAGCGTTTGAGACTTCATTATACTTTGTCCAACTTTATGAGGTCAGATGACAAGTTCTCTTCCTTGCTGTCTTCATTAAACTAACAGCAGAATCTGGTACCCATTTACAGCTGGGTAGACTGGAGCATGATGCTACCAGGTTTTGATCCCTAAACCCCATAATTTTGCCATGAAAGGCCAGCACTCTAGCCTCTTAGCCAATTGGAAACTCAAAGAGATATAGAAGAAGACTAGAACACACTGAATTGAGAACTAGAGACAGAAGTGACAGAGACACAAGATTTGAGAGGGACATAAGACATGAGAGAGACATAAGACATGACAGGGACACAAGACACAACAGGCACATAAGACATGACAGGGACATAAAGACACGACAGCGACACAAAGACATGACAGGGACACAAAGATATGACAGGGACAAAGACATGACAGGGACAGAAAGACATGGCAGGGACATAAAGACATGACAGTGACATAAAGATATGAAAAGACTATGAACAGATAGCACAAGATGGAAAGGCTTGACATGAATCAGATGAAGGCTAGGCTCCTTAAGAAGCTGAAGTTGGTCATGATGATTCATTCACTCGTTTTCCAAACCTCTGTAAGTTTTCCTCAAGCCGTTGATAACGAAGAAAAGCAGCACCACAATTAGCATCAGTCCAAATAATATTCCAGCAAGGATCTGTGCTACTCGATTACTAAACATTGCAGATGAAATCTGTGCTGGTTGACCCCCATCGGTACCAGGAGTCACTTGTGTAGGTGATAATGTCCCTCCAGTTATACTCTCTGTAAAGATTAAAGTACAGAATTAGTACTCAAGATTCATTAAATGTTGCTTATATTTTTCATTATAGATGTAAAACTTCATCACTTTCTTTTGAGCTCCTTATGGAGCCACTACTGTGACTGGTCCCCTTGCAGGAAGGCAGCACCAAGCCTTCATATGCTCCTGCAGCAGTGGTTTCTGTAGCAATCTGTTTGACATGAAGAGGTTGCCAACCCCCATCCACAACCTCTAATTAGTCACAACATGACCAAAGGTGCCGTAGTCCTATTCTTGTTTTCTCTCTTCAGGGGCCCCCCAAGAATTACATGGGGGCATTGTAGATGTAAAACATGGTTAACCAAAACCCCTGAAATGGATTTGCTAAAGAAGCAGGCACATGGAAACAAACAAGAAATCAACTAAGAGAAGCATTCACATAAAGAAATAATGTTGTTGTTACTGATCCAGCGGTGCTTGGATTTCTCACCCTTTGGCCCAATACCATGTAATGAAATCTGCATGTTTTTGCAAGTTGTTTTGTTTATCTGTACAAGGTGTTCCACTTATCTGGCCTTGGAGGAAGGAGCATTTTCCTAACATCATCACGTGCTGGGCACTCAAAGAGGTGGTGGTCAACAGTTTCGTAGGGGTAGTTACATAGCTGGCACTCTAAAGTGTGTTGTGGTTGGATTCTGTTCTTGTGATTGTTGAGTGGTATGTGTTGTGTTCTGAGCCGAAAAATGGTGCTCTGATCCCTCCTTGTAAGATGGCCGATGTTGCCATTAGGATCAGAACCGGCTATATGTATGTAAACCTCTCTCCTGGTGTTTCCCATGGCCCATCTGTTCAGCCAAGTTTTTTTGTTTGTTGAAAGTATGAGTGATATGACTATTTGGAGAGTTGTTGCTGTGAGTGGTTGTTCTTGTCTCATTCCCTTCTTTGCTAATCTATCTGCTCTGACATTACCTGGTGTATTTGATTGACTGGGGTTACACTGCATAACTATTCTGATTCCATTCAAAATGATAAGCTGATTAGCATCCATGATTAGTTTGGCCAATTCTACAATGTCCACTACCTTCCAAAGCTTGAAGGGCAGACATTGAGTCAGTAAAGATGACAATGTTTTGAGTCTTTGAGGGAAAGGCATCGAATGCAGTCTTCAGATGGTATACGGCTGTTTCCAGTGCAATGATTTCAGCTTCATAGTTGGAGCAAAACTCCTCGCATGCATCAAACAGCTTGTTGGAGGATCCATCTGGATAACATATGTGGACTCCATAACCTGC
>JAMPIV010006386.1:0-245000 GCA_024509875.1 Oreohelix idahoensis | reverse complement strand
GGGAGAGAGGGGGGGGGGGGAGGAAGGGGGGGATGGGGGGGGGGGGGGGGTGTGGGGTGGGGGGAGGGGGGGTGGGGGGGGGGGGGGTGGGGAGGGGGGGGGGGGGGGGGGGGGTGGGGGTGGGGGGGGGTGGGGGGGTGGGGGGGGGGTGGGGGGGGGGGGGGGGGGGGGGGGGGGGTGGGGGGGGGGGGGTGGGGGGGGGGGGGGGGGGGGGGGGGGGGGGGGGGGGGGGGGGGGGGGGGGGGGGGGGGGGGGGGGGGGGGGTGGGGGGGGGTAATTTTTTTGGAGTGGGGGGGTTCAAACTGGGTGTGTTGGGCTTGATCACTGGGGGGGGGGTTTTCATTACATTTGCTGGGGTAAATTGGGTATGGGGGGGAGTGCCCAGTGGGGGGGGGGGGTTGAAGCCTGGGGTTTGGGGGTGGTGGGGGTAGGGGGGGGGGTGGGTGTGGGGAGGGGGGGTGTGGGTGGTTTTGGGTTCAGTTGGGGGTGAGGTTGGGGGGGGTTGGTTCACAGTCATGTTTGGTTGTGTTATGGTGTGGTTGGTGGGTGGTTGGGGTGGTTGCTAATCTGGGGGGTCGTGGCTGTCCTTCACAGTGGGGTTGGGGATGTTGGTCCTAGTTGGAGTGTCCACCCATGACATTTCAAAACAAGCCCATATGGGAGGGACTACTAAGGCTTGGAAACAATTGTCGTTGATGAGGGAACACTGGAAATATATTTAGACAGTACAAAATAACATCAGCTAGTGGAAATCCTGTCTCGCCCACAGATGCACGAGGGATGGCCGCTATTTCTAATGGCTGTAAGGGCCAGCCCGATTGGTTTGATAAATGTGGGTGATGTTTAACTTGTTTGGTTGGGGGTTGGAGATGTAATATATCCTACTAATTTCCTTAGCCATGGGGGGGGGTCAATGGGGGGTAACGCGTCATTTTACCTTATTGAGAGAGATACGCGTGCCGAGATGCAAGAGATTGTGGGTCCAGGGCGGTGTTCTTCTTTGATCCTTGGTAACCGCCGGACCGTCAAAGCAGTCAGGGGCCATCACGGGTGGCTGTCTTGTGTTGGGCAACACAAAAAATTGGATTCCAACTTTGCGGGCTCGGGTCAGGGGCCATCCTTCGTACAGGGCCCCAAACTATGATTCATTTTGCATCTCAGGCCTCCACAGTTCTCGCCTAGTGGACAAGTTGTTTTTGGTCGGCCTCTCTCTCGCTTCCCCTCGGGGGTCCATAGCATAGCTGTTCTTGTGATGGACAGGGGTCTCTCTCTTCTGAGGGACATGGCCAAACCAGCTCCAGTGTCTGCCGATCTTGGTTGGTGATGGTATTCAGCCAAAAGATTCGGAGAATTTTTCTTAGGCATGTTGTGTGAAAAGAGGACAATTTCAACATTTCCTTCTCTGTAACTCTCCAGCTCTCTGCACCATAGAGAAGCAGCTGATATAATCCTAATTTTGTGCTTGTGCTGTACTGAGAGGACTTCCAGATGTTGTTTAGACTAAAAAAGGCTGTTCTTGCTTTGTTCATTCTGTTGTTGATGTCTTTGCTTGCTCCGCCGTCTGGTGTTACTATGCATCCTAGGTATGTGAATGCATCTGTCTGTTCCAGTTGCTGATTCCTTACTTATATGGGCTCAGGGTTGCTCACACTGAGCGTCATGACCTCTGTCTTCTTTAGGTTGATGTTCAAGCCCACCTGCTGGCTATACTTATTAAGTCTATCCATTTTCTCCTGGATGTGTTGATGTGAATGTGCTAGTAGTGCAATGTCATCTGCATATTCCAGATCTTCCAATGTAGAAAATGTCCATCTTATTCCTCTTGGACTGCCCTCTGTTGTCTGGCGCATCACCGAGTCTATGACTGTTAAAAATAGGGTGGTTGATAAGGGGCATCCCTGTCGTACTCCCGTCTTCACCTCAAAGGTTAGGTTGCTCTGCCTATATGCTACACGTAAAGTTGGCATAAAGGCTTGTTATGATTGACACTATGCAGCTTGGAATTCCATAAGCCCTCAGTATTTTCCATAAACTGTCCCTATGTATACTGTCAAAAGCCTTTTCAAAATCAACTAAATTAATGTACAGCTGTCTCTGTCATTCTGAGCACTGCTCTATAATGTTCCTGAGGGTAAATATATGATCTACACATCTTCTGTTATTTCTAAATCCTGCTTGTTCTTTCCTCAGTTTGTGGTCTACTGCTTTTTAAATTCTCTGTATAATTATCCTGCCTAGTATTTTGCTGGGAACTGAGAGAAGAGTTATTCCTCTCCAATTATTGCAGTCTACAAGATCTCCCTTCTTGGGCAGTTTGACAATTGTTCCTTTGCTCCACTCTGTTGGTGTTGTCCCTGTTTTCCAGACTTGTACAAATAGTGGTTCTAATAGTTCTGCTGCTAGCTCAGGGTCTGTCTTAAATAGCTCTGCATTTAAGTTATCATGGCCTGGAGCTTTTCCATTCTTTAACCCTTTGATTGCTGTGATGATTTCTTCTTTTCGTGGAATGTCTGTATTAACATCTAGATCATTTTCAGCCTCAGGAACATTCAATTGTGTCTCTGGTGGTTCCTTATTCAGAGTTTCTCTGAAATGCTCTGCCCATCTTGTTCCCTGTCCCTCTGCTGTCGTGATGAGATTTCCTTGCTTATCTCTTCTTCTTCTTTGATCCTTAGCCGCCGACCGTCAAAGCAGTCAGTGGCCATTATGCCTGGTGGCGTCTTGTAGGGCAACAACAAATTGATTCCACTTTGCTCGGTCGGCGGCCATCCTTCGTACAGTGCCCCAACTCTGTTTATCTCTTACTAATGTACTATTGTTTGCACCTTGTTTTCCGCTGATGATTTTAGTTATTTTGTATACTGTGCTTTGTTCATTTCTCAGTGCTGCCTCTTCTGCCTGTCTTGCAAGGTCATCCAGAAATGTCCTTTTGTTAGCACGGGTTTGACGTTTTACTTCCTTGTCCAGCTGACTGTACTGTTCACTGTATATTGCCTTTAACCTGAGAGACTTAGCTTCTGTTTTCTTTCTTTTCATTTCCTTTCTCTTCGCTATGGTGTTTAGCATATCTGGTGTTATCCAGTCTTGGCTCTTTCTTTCCTGGAATCCCAAGCATGACTTGCTACTTTCCTTGTATATTGTTGAGATGGTGTTGAATCTCTGGTCGACATCATCGGTCTCTGTTCTTTCCTGGCTTCTGGTAATCTGATATCGTCTCTTTACGTCAACCACGAAAGCTTTTCTGGTGAGGGGGTCCTTAAGTTTCGTGATGTTATATCTTTTCTGTTTGACTGCAACTGGTCCAGCAGCTCTGAGTTTCACCTTCAGTCTTGCTACTACTAGGTGATGATCACTTCCCACATCTGCGCCTCTTCTTACTTTCACATCTTGTAGTACATCATCGGTCTCTGTTCTTTCCTGGCTTCTGGTAATCTGATATCGTCTCTTTACGTCAACCACGAAAGCTTTTCTGGTGAGGGGGTCCTTAAGTTTCGTGATGTTATATCTTTTCTGTTTGACTGCAACTGGTCCAGCAGCTCTGAGTTTCACCTTCAGTCTTGCTACTACTAGGTGATGATCACTTCCCACATCTGCGCCTCTTCTTACTTTCACATCTTGTAGTGCATGTCTCCATCTGCCATTGATCATTATGTGATCTATCTGGTTTCTGTCTCGTCCGTTTGGTGATTCCCATGTTGTGTACTTCTGGTATGTAGTGATAAATTCTTTACTACTTACTGTACATTTTGTCTTATTTCTGGGAGGTGGTATCTATTTTTAATTTCATGGACATGGTGTAAGACTGACTTGTATTTTATTCTTTGCGTGTGTTCCAAGTTTTCTACAAGGTGTCTTTTGGGGTGATTTTGGTTCATTCTCTTACGTCTTTCACAAACTTCTAAAGCAGCTTTATCAGCAACCTAAGGGGTTCTATATTTGTGTGTACTACACGTGCAGCAGTTGGAGTTAATCTCATAGCTCCACTAATTAGTGGAAGGGCATTTCTTTGCACTCTGTTGAGAGACTCTAGGTTTGTCTTGGAGCAGGTTGTAAAAAATGAGTTGTACTCTATCACAGAATGAACATAGCGAAGGTACAAGCCTTTCAGAGTAGCCATGTCTGATCCCCATATAGTGCCAGCAACCCTCTTCAATATTTGTAATCATATCAGTGCTTTATATTCTCAACATGTTTCTTGAGGCTGAGCTGTAGATCAAGTGTGACTCCAAGTTACATGTAATATTCTTCTTTTGTCACGGAAGTGAACAAATCAGTCATTCTGTGGCATGGTTGGTATGACAATACAAAATTTGTGCTCTGATCTCTTCCCTTAGATCACACAAGGAGGATCTCAGCACAAAGCATGAACTCCATAGCAATGGCGAGGAACCCAATGTGTGTATAGAGGAATCACACATTCTATAAATATTTTTGTGGTGGGTAGGCTTCCTAATTTTTTAATTTTACCAGGGCAGTGGCAACTTGCAGACGCAACCTATTTTTTTGCACTTATCTGAGAAGGGGAGCCATGGTAGAGCAGTGGTTAGTGCACTGGCTTCCTAGCTCAGTGGTCTATGGTTCAATCCCCAGTTGAGGTGGGAATTTTTAGACCGCAAACGGCCCCGGGATCGACCCAGCCTAAAAAATTGGGTACTAGAGCAACTCTGGGAAGGTTAAGGCAGCCGGCGTGATGCTGACCACATCACCCCTAATGTGCCGATGGTCAAGAAAATATGGGCCCAACACCTTACTTACTTACTTAGTCGTTCCCCTTCTACCGTGAGGTGTAGAGTTTGGAAGAGAGAGCGCTAGACTATCCTATCGGCTGTCTTCCTCCTGGCCTGGTTCCATTCTAGTCCTCGGTCCTTCAAATATTGTCTAATGTTGTCCTCCCAGTGGACTCTGGGTCGTCCTGGGGGTCTGGATCCTTGGCTCTTTGTTTCCCATGCTTGTCGTGGTAGCCGGTCTTCTCCCATTCTGCAGACATGGCCAAACCATCTTAGTTGGGACTGTTCTACTTGGGTCTGCAGGGGGTGGGATTTAAGGCCTTGACGTATCGTCTGGTTGCGTACCATGTCTCTTCTTGTTACTTCAACCACCCTCCTCAGATACCTCATTTCTGAGGTTTGGATCTGGCTTTTGTGGGTTGTAGTCATTGCACATGACTCGCATCCATATGTCAAGACTGGGACATAGGTGGAGCGGTATACAGCCATCTTCGTTTTCTTACCAACCTCTCTCTTGCTGAGGAATCCTCGATTTATGGCCTGAAAAAGTCTCCCAGCTGCTGCTTTTCGAGTGGCCAACTCTTCTTTGATGCCTCCCTTTCGGTCAATAATAGCTCTGAGGTATTTAAAGTGGTCTACCTGCTCCAGGACCTGTTCTCCCAGCTTAATCTGAAGTCTTCTTTCTTCTCGTGATATCACCATGGATTTTGTTTTAGAGCTGCTTTTGACCATCCCTCTCTTCTCCAGCTTTTCCTTCCAGACTTGCAGGTTGAATTGGAGATGTGCCTCTGATTTAGCAATCAGGGCAACATCATCAGCAAATGCCAGCTCCGAAATACAGACCTGTCTCATCTTCCAGTACCCCACTGAATACTTTCTTGTTCTCTCCTTACATGCCTTAATGACATCGTCCATGAGGAGTATGAAAAGGTAGGGCCTAACACCATATTCCCAATATGCCTCAATGGGCGTGTAACGGGCTCCTTTACCTTGTCCGAGAAGGCTTTGTATTCAATCTCACTATCCAGGAAATCGGGGGGAGTATGACATAATTAGGAACCATTGGTTGTGAAAAAAATTTCCATCAATTATATTCCCTGTGCTGGGAGCGAACCTGGTACCTTTAGAATTAGAGGCAGATGCCAAACCTTTGAGCCACTCTGACCCCTAATAAGGGAGGAAATAAGAGCACTTATGGAATTGTCCGTGAAGATGGTCCTTAAAAACCAAACCAAACTAAAGATATTCTTCAGTACGTCCTCAAGTGACTCCTTAATAACCCAGATCTAAAGGTCTTTTATTTTTGGACATGCGCCCTAATATAACTGACTAGGTTGAACAGGATGCGCCTCGCCAAAACGAGGCAATTTTTTTTTTTTTTTAAATGCGACTCCTGTGAATCTCCAATGTTACACTTCATTACTTACCCATGTGGTTCCTGGAGGTCTCCAATGATACTCTTTCCTTACTTCTTCATGTGATTCCTGGGGATCTCCAGGGATAGTCTTCATTACTTCCTCAGGTAGTTTCTGAGGAATCTAAGGATTCCCTTCATTACTGCCCCATATTGTTCCTGGAGGTCTCCAATGATACTCTTCATTACTTCTCCATATGGTTCTTGTGGGTCTATAATGATACTCTTCATTACTTCTCCATATGGTTCCTGTGGGTCTATAATGATACTCTTCATTACTTCTCCATATGGTTCCTGTGGGTCTATAATGATACTCTTCATTACTTCTCCATATGGTTCCTGTGGGTCTCTAACGATACTCATTACTTCTCCATATTGTTCCTGGAGGTCTCTAACGATACTCATTACTTCTCCATATTGTTCCTGGAGGTCTCTCATTACTTCTCCATATTGTTCATGGAGGTCTCTAATGATACTCATTACTTCTCCATATGGTTCCTGGAGGTCTCTAATGATACTCTTCATTACTTCTCCATATGGTTCCTGTGGGTCTCTAAGGATACTGTTACGTTAGTTGTGAATGTTAATGTGCAATAACAGGATGGTTCCTGTGGCCAAGATGACGTCTAGGGTAATAAACTCTCAGACACCGCAACCAGCCCACAACACTCAGAATGATTTGAGTCACAATGGCCGATATACAATTTATTTAGGACTGCACACAGCTCCACATAGAATACAGTTCCTGCCAACATATAATGGCAGATAATATGCAGTAGACGAAATAACGTAGGCAGTCAGTCCATGTCAGGAAGGCTGTCCTTTAGTTCTCAATTAGCTTTATCTCTGCACCCTCGACACTGAGCAATTATACTTCTAGTCAATACAGATACTAGATACATCTCACCGAAGATCTTGATGTATTAGTGATAACAGAACTCCCTTTTAAACACTTCAACATTAAGGAGCTCAAATACAGACGTCCACTCGCCATGACACCCAATCGTATAAGCCCCCCTGCACTTCTCCCCTAGTTTCACGTGAGCCAGCAGGGCAAATTGGCTTAACGTCGCTCACGCGTCTTTATCAGTGACCCATATAAAATTTATAAACAAAAAGCCCTGTTGAGCTAAATGGATAATAGGCACAATCGTTATGAATGTTAATCATAACAGATACTCATTACTTCTCCATATTGTTCCTGGAGGTCTGTAATGATACTCTTCATTACTTTCCCATGTGGTTCCTGCAGGTCTCTAAGGATACTTCATACTTCCCTATATGGTTTCTGGAGGGTCTAAAGAGACTGTTCATCACTTCCCAATGTGTTTTCTGGGGAATTCTGAGGAGATAAATGTAAGGACAGGACCATTGCTCCCATAAGCCCCTTGCCATGACAACGGATAAAAAAAATGGGGAAAAGAAAACCTGATAAGGAATGAGAGTTTGATTAATGTATATTGTTGCATGACAAGAGTAGCTGAAAAGAGAGGGGAAAGGGATTGTGCTTTGTGAGATTTTCACTCTCTTGTATTCACTGGTGTGAATGGTTTATGTGTGATGTTTAGCAGAGAGAGAACTTAGATGGGACTGAGTCTGATGATGGTCATTCGGGCTGAATGATCTTAGGTAGTCGGTTTTAAAAATGAGAAGTTGTGTGTTGTTGACAACAGGTAGTTTTTGATGATGCAAGTCATTAGAATGGAAGTGGATCCATTACTCTAGTGTTGTAGGAGCTTGGATAATTTCTGTACACTGGTGTGTATGTGCAGCTGTGTATATGCACCACAGTGATTCTGGTTCATGTGATCATATTTAACTGGCATTTGCTAGCTATGTCTTCTGCTGTCACTGCTTGCTTCTGTGAAATTAAATATGCTACTGCTGAAACCAACTCACTCATGTGATGATCTATGTGGCAGTCTTTTGTACTAAATACCTGTTCCCTGCATTGCATATGAACTAGGGAATGTGTGTTAAACCCACAACAACAGCATCTCTCTCTCTCTCTCACACACACACACACACACATGCATACACACATATATATTTCTTTTTGCATTAAAAAGAGAAAACAAAAGAACTAAGCCCATACTATGAATAAGCCTTGTAGTAAAACTTACTGGCAACTTTCAAACAAAACTCACCAATCTCGCTCAAACAGAACTTACTTGTCACATTCAAGCAAAACGTGAAACATTCTCATAAAACTTATCAACTGCATTCATACAGAAACTAAGTATATCACACTCCAGGAGAATTCATCTGTCACATATTCAAGGACAACTTTGATGTTGTTACATTCTAGCACAATTTACTTGCCACTAACAAACAGAACCTATCTGCTACACTCAAACAAAAACTTACGTGTTACATTCATGCAGAAATGAACTAAACTGCTTCCACAGGTGTTTTGACATGTTTTCCTATCAAATACATATGTCCAGCAACTACATTTCCCCTCTACCTTGTGGTGTCCTTCTTCTTCCATCACCCAGATCTAAAAATAAAAAAGGCATAGAATTGCAGAGCATCAGATTGGCTAAGTGCACAACTAAGAGCATCATGCTCGTCTACTCGGCTGTTGTTTTTTAACTAGGGCTGCTGAGCTTATCGCTCTTTTGCAGCCAATACCAAATTGAAGATTCCTTGGTATTTTCTACACTGTAGATCTAGGATTTTCTGCCATACCGAAACGTGTTGAGTTGAAGTCATGAGCTCCAGTTTCTTCAGCTTGGCTTGCATTTAAAGGATCATCACATCTGATCCCAAGCTAGGAGAAAGAAGCACGTGGCATACTGCATTCTTCGCCATCCTAGGGGGATCTCCAAATATGCAGAGCTAAAATAGTGTGCTCTCGTTCTGGGCTCTCCAAAGGAATCATCACAAAGCCACTTCTCAGCTCCCACAGCCTATCATGGGGTCTATAGTGACATCTCCTGCATGCAGGCAACAAGGTAAAAGCCAGAGTTATGTCTGGGGCTCAAGTGACTCCTCTAAGCATAGTGTGCAATGCTGGGTTCTCAACATGTTTCAACACAGGGGGAATCCCTGGAAGTGTTACTTAGATCTATGGAAGATGGTTCCAAAGATGAGCAGTAGAGTAAGCTAAGCTCTTCTTGAATAAGTCAAGCCCAGGCTTGGGCAGTTGTAATTTGTAAAGACATTGACTGCATCTTTCACTGTATTTGAACATTGGACACGGATACGTTGGAGGATTCTGTGACTGGATTTTGTGAATGAATTTAGCTTTGTTGAATAGAAGGCGCTTTCTTTGGGGCAATATTTTGAGATTTTTATATAGATCTACACACTGTGTTTGGCAAATGTCACAAACTAGACACACTACACGTTTTTGTAGTGCTTGGAGTTCAAGAGTCAATGAGGGTGTAACTAGCCTCAGAATTTCACATCCAAATGTACATAATATAGCACTGTGCATATCTGGTGGTCATATAAAGGTGACTCCAGCTATGCCTCCATGCATCTACCCAGCTGTGAAATGGGTACGTAACTCTGCTCTTGAGTTAGGGATGGTAAAATGTAGAGAGGAAGGGAACTGGTCATCTCACCTCATTAAAAAAGCTGGGCCTAGTATCGTGAAGTCTCTAACACTTCATTCACCTAAGGCAGTATCTGCTATTGGACTATCTTTACCTATTTTTATTTTCTAACAGAATACAACTTAAAAAATAATATTCTGTAGAATCGGTGTAGTTCCTGGCAGGTCTCAGACGGCATAAAGTTTTGTCTTAAGAGGTGACTAATACATACATGCCACACCTCAAAGAAGAAAAACTTGTAAAAAAAATTCAAAAACCCTGTACAAAGACCCGCAAAACCTGAACCAAGGAAACAAAAATACTGAAAAAACGTATCAAAAAAGTTAATTCGTGTAAAAATAATTTCAATTACAGCTGCATTATAATTGAGGCATGGGGACTTTGCCTTTTAAAGCAAGTCTTCACTTATTTTAAAACTCAAACAATATTTGTCTGAGTTCATTTTACTCTGTAAAAATGATGTGATCGTTTCATTATTTAGTCTATTTATGCGCTTAATTATCACTAACAGACCAGGAAATCCTGTGTTTGATAGGACCTTATAAAAGAATTCTATATTCTCTACCGAACTTCAAACATGAAAATAGCAGTTTTAGCCTAACTGGCAGTTTTGAATACCCTCGTATGACTAGTTTAAACCGTCAATACGACAACCAGTGATAGTAATTAATTATTTAATAAAATAACTCACTGGATGATCGAAATAATGATATATCCTTACTTACTTAGTCGTTCCCATTCTACCGTGAGGTGTAAAGGTTTGGAAGAGAGAGCGCCAGACTATCCTATCGGCTGTCTTCCTCCTGGCCTGGTTCCATTCTAGTCATCCCAGAGGACTCTGGTCATCCTAGGGGTCTGGATCCCTGGCTCTTTGTTTCCCATGCTTGTCATGGTAGCCGATCTTCTCCCATTCTGCAGACATGGCCAAACCATCTTAGTTGGGACTGTTCTACTTGGGCCTGCAGGGGGTGGGATTTTAGGAATTGACGTATAGTCTGGTTGCGGACCATGTCTCTTCTTGTTACTTCAACCACCCTCCTCAGATACCTCATTTCTGAGGTTTGGATCTGGCGTTTGTGGGTTGTAGTCACTGCCCATGACTCGCATTCATATGTCAAGACTGGGACATAGGTGGAGTGGTATACAGCCTTCTTCGTTTTCTTACCAACCTCTCTCTTGCTGAGGAATCCTCGATTTATGGCCTGAAAAAGTCTCCCAGCTGCTGCTTTTCGAGTGGCCAACTCTTCTTTGATGCCTCCCTTTTGGTCTATAATAGCTCCGAGGTATTTAAAGTGGTCGACCTGCTCCAGGACCTGTTCTCCCAGCTTAATCTGATATCTTCTTTCCTCTCGTGATATCACCATGGATTTTGTTTTAGAGCTGCTTTTGACCATCCCTCTCTTCTCCAGCTCTTCCTTCCAGACTTGCAGGTTGGATTGGAGATGCGCCTCTGATTTATCAATCAGGAGAACATCATCAATGCCAGCTCTGAAATACAGACCTGCCTCATCTTCCAGTACCCCACTGAATACTTTCTTGTTCTCTCCTTACATGACCTGATGACATCATCCATGAGGAGTATTAAAAGATAAGGTGACAGGATATCACCTTGTCTTACACAAGTGGTGGTCCTGAACTCTTCTGACTTATGGTTTGCTGTCCTCACATAATTTCTGCAAGACTTGTAGAAGCTCTGTATAGCATGAATCAGAGGTGCTGGAATGTTCTTCCTTGCCAAACAGTCCCAAAGTTTGCTCCAGGGGACCCTGTCAAACGCCTTTTCCAGATCTATGAAACAAAGATGGATCTCACTCTTATACTAAAGGGCCTTTTCAGTCAGCTGTCTGAGTGTGAAGATTAGGTCACGGTTGTTTGCGAGCGACGTTTTAGTTTTTCCTGACCGCGCTATTTATAGCTATCGTGACAGAGGTCACGGGTCAACTACCTAACGGGAAAAAATGTGGCGGTGTTTACTTTTGATAGGGCTTAATTAATGCTTTTAGGCTACTTTATTATTATAAATACCGGCTTTACTTTTGCGTAAAGCTAGACTAGAAATGTTAGAGTAAATTTTAGAACAAGAACAAACATTTTATCACAATTAGAACAGAAGATATAATAGTCTGAAATAGTGTAAAATTTACGTTTTTTTAATATTTTGTTATGGTTTGTTTCTAATGCAATTTACACTAAAACGATCACAATCAACATGCATAACAAATTACAGAAATCAAAAGTAGAAAACATGCAGAAAATGGATATCATAGTTTTGTTTTGGTTTCATGCGTCAAACATTAATTATTGAAACATTAAATTGCAAGTCCACATTTATTACCTTAAAATAACACACCCAATTGTCCCCAAAACATGAGAGCTAACAATTATCTCAATCATACATCACGATGGTCATGTAAAAATGAGTATGGTCATGAGTTAAACGAAATGTTCAATTTAATAAATAAAACATACACCTACTATTAAATGATTTCCACACTCTTTTAATTCTGTCAGTCTCACGCAACTGCCATAATTTGCTCTAGCCCCAAAATTTCGCTCAATTATCATTAACGCTTCCTTTTTTTTTATAGGAGGAATCTGTATATTCACAGATGGAGAAATTTGTAACAAATGAGTTTGCATTATAAATTTTAATTGTGAATTTATATTTTTAATACCGCTAGCGCGTCTTTCAAAATTCTCTGTTTTCTCTCCTGTGCCCACGTAAGACCTACTGTTTCCTTCATGGCTATTGCTAATTCTTTGGATATTCTAACTCTACTTTCAATGCCTGCTTTCCTGCAAATTTCCTGACGTGACGTTTCTGAACAGCGTTGTAGTTCATGTGCCTGCTGCAGGTCTAGTGAGTCAGTTGCTGTTCCAGCAATATGTTTCCTAACAGTGTGGAGAAATTGAGATCGCTTACGTTTTGTTGGCGTTCTGATGACTGATGTTTCTCTTCTATGTTTAATTAGTTTTTGTAGTACAATAGGCTGTCCTCTGGTTTTGCATTTTATATTATTTTTTGCTGTTTCTAGTTTTTTTCTAACAATGGATGTGAATAAGGTTTCTTCCTCTTGTGTTAGTGGTTGTGAAGGTGACTTAGCAAGTAACTGTTGTACTGTGATGTCGCTTTTGAAGACAGGCGAGGTGGATATACTTGTCGTATGTGTAACTGACTTGGTAGGTGTAGATGTGGCAACAAAAACTGGCATGCTAAGGTGAGTAATGTTATCCACCTCCAAATGAATAATGGTATCGCCTTTAATGTGAGATGAGTCATCAACCTCCAGCTGAACAATATCATCACTAGTGCGAGCAGGCACATCAACTTCCTGCTGTACAGAGCTATCCTGACTACAGCTAACTGACTGACTACAGCTAACTGACTGACTTCAACTAACTGACTGACTACAACTAACTGACTGACTACAGCTAACTGACTGACTAGACATGCAGGGGTCAGAAAGAACATCACAGGGGATAGAGCAGCTTTTTGTTTTTAAAACACCAAAAGATGTCTTTGCAAAATAATTGCACAGTTGACATTCATTTATAGTTAAATTATGGTCATAGTCTTTCCAGATGTGCTGACTGTTTTCCGATAGTAACTTGGCTGTTTCAAGACACTTCTCATTATGCCTCCTTTTTGAGTTTTGTATTCGTAAGTAACACTTCTTACAAAATATAGTCGAATGCTCTGTGGGTTTATCATCTGATACGTTAATTCCAAACACAAAGAACAGATCATTAACGTAATTAGAACAGTTTAGTGCTTTATGATTTGAACTTTTTGTTTTGGAAGTTAATGCTCTCTTGCCACAGGCTCTGCACAATGCACTGGCACAATTCATATGATGCAAAAAAGTATGTTCCATTTCGTTGTTATGTAGTATAGTTTACTTGTGTATGTATAAAGATAATGGAATATTTTGGAGTATCAAGTCTAACACAAGGCTGTAGAATGCTTTATTTGTGAATGAAAGAAGATATACAAACAGTTACTTAGAATTCTTTGGCAGCCGTCATGTGCACAGGATTGTCTACCAAAGAACACTAATGGAACAGTCCTTATCTCACACACAATTAAAAAAAAGACATTCATATTATAAATACAAGATTAACAAGACTTAAAAGATAGATCAAAGTATGTGGAAGTAATCTATCTATAGCTTTACATGTTTTCTGACGCTCATATACGTCTAGTTAAGTATCATTATAAATGAATGAAAATGCAAAAACAGATGGTGCTTTACAAAAAGTTCTTTTTTTACAACCTTATTTAAGATTTGCGAGTATCAGGAATGCGTTTGCAGTGATTTAAATGTTATAAAATCTGGTGACAATATGCTTGTTCTTGTAATGCCAAACTCACAAAACTGACTACCTCACATTCTCAAGATATGAAACCAAAAAAAAAAGTATGTGGAAATAATCTTTAGATTCCCTTCGAGAAGTCTTTATAATTATAAACCCATACGAATGGGCCAATTTTTAGATATTACATTAATAAAAAGATTACTTCTGTTATGACTTTCCTCAAATGATGACGCTGTTTTCAAAAGTCTGTAACTCCGTCAAATATAATTTCAAACAAATAAAAATGCAATCAAAAATAGAACACAGAACAAAGTTATAGTACACAAAAGAATTTTAGCGCTGTGTTTATCCAGAACGAGTGTGTAATGATTTATATTTTACTGATTTTACACACACATCAGCTGATTTTCCCCACCAACACCCCCAGTAGTCGTTTACGGTGCACATGAAAATTTTATACCCGGTGTCAGAATTCCGGTCACCGAAACTAAAAGAGTGCTCTGGTATAGGGTACAAACAGCCGTGAGGTCTTGAGTACTTCGGTTTGCTCGGAATCCGCACTGGACCTCATCCAATTGTGGCTCAGCTAGGTGTAGGAGTCTCTGCTCTAGGATTCTAGAGTAGATTTTACAAGGGACACTGAAAAGGGATATGCCTCTATGGTTTCCACATTGTCGATTGTCACCCTTTTTGAAAATTGGTGTTATGATGGCAATCTCCCAATCCTTTGGTATGGTCTTGTTGCACCGCGCTGTTGGTAGGACCCTTAAGAGTAATAGGTCGCCTGATGCTCCCATGTACTTAACCATTTCTGGTGTTATACCATCATGCCCTGCTGCTTTGCCCATCTTGATTTTCTCCAGTGCTGCCTTCAGTTCTTCCATCTTTATGTCATCTTCACCAACATTGGTTTTCTCTTCTGTGCTAGTGGTTATCATTTCTGATGCTTCACCATGCTCACCATCCAGGAGTACTGAGAAATATTCTTTCCATTACTTCCTTCGGGGCAGTAAGCAATTTGCCTTGCTTGTCCTTTATAAATTTGAGAGGGCATTGTTTTTCCTTCCTCATGTTCTTTAGGGTCTTATAGAACAATTTCTGGTTTTCTTGCACATCTTTTTCTAGCTTTTCTCCAAATTCTTCCCAGGACTTCTGTTTTGCTGCTAGCACCTTGTTCTTTGTTTCTGTTCTGGGTGACAAATATTTTCTATATTTCTCCATTTGTCATGTTGTGTTTTTAGCTCCTAAGTATTGTTTCCATGCCATTTTCTTCTCTTATTTTCTCTTTGACTTCCTCTGTCCACCAAGGTGTCCTCTTTCTCTTGCTCCCAAGTCGGACTTCCCCACATGCTTCTGCAGCAGCTGTCTTTATGATGTCCTTGAATTTAAGCCAGAGGGTTTCCAAGTCATTAGGTTGTTCTTCTGTGTTGCTCACCCCTGCAGCAATAAGCCCCTGATATCTGGTCTTAATTTCTGGCTCTCTCAGCTTGTAGGTCTTAATGCTCATTTCTCCTGTTCGTTTACTTAGTTTCTTGCGTGATGTTGGGCAGTTCCTAGGCTGAGCAACTCTTTCAGTTGTTCTTTTGATTGTAAGCAGCTAGTGATCACTTCCAATCTCTGGCCTACTCCAGACTCTAGCATCCCTGACATATTTGAATGAGCTCCTCCTAAAAATGGCATAGTCGATCACTGACTTCTCATTCTTAGTTGGTTCAAATCTAGTGTATGCATGTATGCGCTTATGGGGGAACTTTGTATTTGTAATGATCAGATTCTGCTCACTGCAGAATCTAAGGAGTCGCTTTCCATTGTCATTGAGAGTATCTTCTCCATATCTTCCGATAACTCCACCCCATTCTAGCATGGTCATTTCCAACTCTGGCATTGAAATCTCTGAGTATGATAATTTCATCTAGGCAGTCATCCAATGTCCTTTGAAGCAGCTCAAAGAATTCCTCCTTGGCCTCTGCCCTCTCATCCTCATTTTGCCCATACACTATGACCAGGTTGACTATGGTTTCTCCTTCTTTTAGTTTTACAACCATAATGCACTCAGAGACAAAGTTCCATCCCTTGATACTATCTTTTTGGTTTTTGGCCACAATGCAACCCACGCCCCCTTTAGCTCTTTCAGATGTGGGTACACCACTGTAGAGCAGCGTGTTGCCATCGAGATCCATGACTCCTTGTCCCTTTTTCTTTGTTTCCGTTATAGCCAGGATTTCTAGTTTTGCTTTCCTCATCTCTTTCCACCAGCTCCTCTCCTTTCCCATTTATACTTCTTGTGTTCCAAGTTCCATAAGTTATAGTCCGTTCCAGTTTTCTCTCTTGTAGTTCTCGTAATCAAAAGTTTAAAGCAATCAGGTGATTGGCCTGTTGTGCCTTTGCATGGTGGAGGGGCTGCCTCCTTAATGGCCTCCATGCAGGTCACCTCCTCCTTTTTCAGCCGGGCTTCGGACCGGCCAATGCGAAGTTATGATATATCCACCAAAGGAAAATCAGAATAATTTTAAAGAAAGGAAATTAAAACTCAGAAGAGAAGTAACTCCAAAAACACTTTTCCAGGGGCTCTAATCGGGTTAAGATACAAATTTGCCTTGCTTTCGTGATATTTTTTTCCCAGTTTCATATTTCTTTATACTATTATTAAAATGTACATTTCTTACACAGATTCTACAAGTTTTAAATCAAGTAATATGTAGTGTTATCCATTTTTTGTTGTTGTTGCTTATAAGCAGCCGTAAATAATAAATTATGCGCAATGCGACATAATTGTTAAAATAATCAGTAACTGTAGTGGATTTTGATGGTACTGTATGGTGGTGATATTACCTAGTGTGATGCATGAGGTCAGCTGTGAAGGCTCCTGAGATAAATGTAGCTGTGAATTTACAGAAGGCCCTTCTTGCTACCACTTACGACCTCACACATATCTTTTTTACTAATGAATGTGGCTACGTTAAAAATCTAGGGTACTGAAATGTAAGGTGTTTTATTACTATATACAAACACACACACAGATATTTAATAAGTCTAATAATATTAATAAAATTTATAACACACTGAACTAACTCAAGCTGTTTAAAATTTTGATATTAAATTTTCTTTAAATTTATTTGTTCTGAACCAAGGTTTTATTTTGGTCAGAACATATGAAAGGTTTTGAAATTATGAATGAAATGCATGAATATATGGCATAATAAATGAAAGGTGTGTACACATGAATTTTACAAGACTAGTTAATATTTCTACTGTTTATATTTGTAATTTATCTGGGAGAACGATTAATGGATGTGCTGTTGGGGTGACTTCATCACTCCCAGTCTATGACTACCAAACATTGTCCATTTACTGATGGGAAAAATACAAGTTTATTTCCCAACATGGTATGTTCTAGTTGATGGGAATATAATTGGGTGTTAGTTATAAAATAAGTTGGTGAATGTCCAGCAGGCCAGACGCTCACGTATCTTTGACTGAGTAGTTCTGGTGCTGGAATCTGGTGGCCCCACCTCTCCGTGCTTGGGGGCAATATAGGCTGCTCTGCCAAAATTTTAGACTGCACGGGTCCCCACTTGTATTTTTCAACATAGCATTTGACACCACTTTGGTGCCAAATAAAAAACTCACAGTTCTGAAATAAAAGTATTGGGTCATGTGTCAGAACTCTACCTCCTGAGCCACTTCTACACTCAACACTACACAACAACACCACATAGATGGGGTCAGATCTCTCTGACCATACAGCACATCTTACCAAGTTGGTTTCACATAGTATAAGTTCCCCAAGACTACCTATTCTGAAATATATTCATTAGCTTCCTGCTATTGAATAGGATAGGTGATATGTTCCACTGATCTCAACACTTGATCCACCCTTCATAATCCTTGCTGGCGTTTATGTATTTTGTTTGTCTCTAGACCCTGAACTGGGGCTGGGGATCTAGAGCGAATCCTTACTTGTTGTAAGGGATAGATTATGATATGGCAGTATCAAATCACTTGAAACATTAAACAATATTAAAATATACAAAGAAATATTTTCAGTCTTACCAGAATTATGAATAGAGAACACAGTTATATGCTAGCAAAACTCAGCTGAGCTGCTGGCTCTAGTATGGCGTCCCTCTAAATATTGCAATTAGCTTCTGGGAATCACACCACTGAAGAATTACTGTGTCTACTACTGGACAACTTATGATGAATGGCAAAGATGCGCGTCTGAGCGCCGATAATATGTTTATCTGTGGCCAATCACCGCCTTTTTTCCTTTTCAAATTTCAAACCTCCTACCAAAAGTCAATTCAGTCATACCTCAGTCAAGTATGTATTATTGTCTGTTGGTCCGTCTGTCTCTACTTGCGTTTTTTTACAAAAACACACTTGTTTATACATGCATTTCCTACACGAATCTGCCTCTAGAGTTATTTTTAGCCACAACTTTCCACTAATTCCCCTTCTCCTTCATTCATCTAGATTTTAGCACTTGAGTCTCAAGGCCGCAATTTTTTGAAAATTAGTGACATGTTTTTGTTTCAATGCAGTCGCTCGCTGATATGAACAACACAGTCTTTTGTCAATATCTTCATTATTATCTATCCGTCTGTATAAATGAAAGCATATTATTTCTCTGCTCAAGATGGGCCATCCGGCCAGCTAGGTTTTATATTCCTAACATTATTATTAAGAAAAAGTTACTTTTCAAGGTTAGTTGTTTTTTTTTTTTTTTTTTGAAATATGTTCGAGCATCTTCTGTAATGCGTTTGCCGCTGAATTCAAATAAAGGACTAAGTATCGCAAAAGCGTCCAAGAAATGACTGTTGCGTATAATAGCTAAGGTCCCTTTTGTCAATTTCTTTACCTTGTGTCAACTTGGGGACGTGAATTTTTTTCCTTTCCCCACCAATTGCGTCTTTTTAGCCTTGCTAGTTTCAAGCACGTGTTCAGTCATATTTTTCTTTTTGATCTCCGTTCTCATCCCGTCCCAAGGGTAAACGTTTTGCCTTCACGTCTAGCAAGTTAGCGTGTGGCAGTATGCTGGCAAACTCATGATATAAAACAAACTACTACAGAAATGATAGTCATGGAGAAGAAAATGTCTTCTCTTTTTAAAACAAGTCAATAGACTACTTTCGTGACCTTTTAAATTGCATTGTATCTCCATACAAGGTGTTGGTGATAGAGGGGTCAGGAAGTAGCAATTTCTTCCACTAATTTGCTAAGGCCAGGCAATAGACTAAAATATCTAGGCAAGTTAATAACTGCATCTCAGCGGTGAAGAGTAGTACAGCCCAGGCAAAGGCAGCACTTCATAAAATGAGAAATATTTCATGCAATAACACTTTGTCAATGGAAGTAAGAAAAAGAGTTTATCAGTCTTATATAGAATCTATAATGACATATGGAAGTGAATCATGGACAATTAGTAAACAAGCAAGAAATGCACTACAGGCCATAGAGATGTGGTTTTAACAGAAGAAAATTAAAAATACCATGAACAGCTAAAAAGAGTAAAGGGAATGTCCTAAAACAGGCCATTGTGCAAAGGAAGCTTACTATTCACATTAGAAGGAAACAATCCAATTTCTTCTGGGATATTATGAGAAGAAAGCTGGAATATTTCATGACAACAGGAAAATTGGTGGAAAATAAAAGAGATAGAGCATGACAAAGAGAAAATGGACTGGACAATCTGACACCATTGCAACCAGTGAAGCCAAGAAGAATGCTATACTAATTGCCAAGAAGAAATTACAGTAATTAACATCACCTACACAGAAATACTCAGCCAATTTAAACAACTCAATAAGCCCTCGGATGTTGTAGTCTTCACTGATTCAAAATCAACACTTCAGTTTTTAGAAGAACACCTCCAAACTGAGAATTAAAAGAAATAATAGAGCTGGCTGAAACAGTTGACAGCCTGCTCAGAAAATATGACATTAGACTACACACAAACATGCTAGGCAATGAAAAAACAGACGGACTAGCAAAACTAGGAGCAAGTATGGTTCAAATAAACACTCCAACCAACACGCAGACAGCTAAACTAATAATCAAAAAAAACTTCAAAGAGGAATAGCTGAACCAACGGGCAAAAGGGTCTTCTGGACGTGTTTAAAGAAATGACCCATCAAAACAAAAATGACACTAACAACCTATAAGGCATGCAGCAGAGCAAGATCTTCCAATTAAGAACAGAACACAACAGACTCAACCAGTATTTAAACCCCTCACATGAGCCTAACTACAGCAACTGTACGCATCCATATAAGGCAGTTGAGCATGTGATGTTCACTTGCCCAAGACTTTCCACAGAAAGAAGAAAACTATTGCTAGGCTCCCCAATAATCACAAACACTTCATACAGCACCCCATAGCAGCTATAGAACATGCAAATTCTTCAACTTGGTAACTTGGTACTGGCTGCAAAAGAGTGAATAGCTCAGCACTCTTAGTTAAACAACTACATCAATCACTTAAAAGTTCTTCTTGAAGGTTTTTTATGACGATCCAGTGAATAAAAGCTTCTCTTGCAGTTCTACCATGTCTGTTTCATGAACTGGTTCAGAAGTTACTTACAGAGCAATCTTCCCTGGGGAGGTTTGCACTTCACAAAATCTTATGATTCCCAAGTGTCAGCCTCCTGTTGTCTTTTTTTTCCCTCTGCCGGCTCTGGGTTCAATACACATTACTGTCCTGAATTCCATAGCCCACTGTAGCTCTTCCACAGCCTACATGACTCCTTTTCTGCAGTTCTACCAAGCCTCTTAAGTGCCCTGTTCTTGGACATTATTTCAGACCCAATTGTTTCAGTAGATCATACACTGAGGTGTCCACTAGACCTCTTGAACCTACTTCTACAGCTGTGACTTTTGCTGTGAGCCCCTCAAGTCTCAACTGTGACCAGATCATCATATCTGGCCATTAGAATGCGTACTACTCATCTAATCTGAATTCAGATAGCCCTGTCAGCTCAATTATTATAATCTGGAGTGATGACAAGGTATGTAGCATTATATCTGGTTGTCTTCGAGACTTTCTGAAGATTTATAGGTACGTCCCTCTCTTCATGCTCTCAGAAACAGATTAACATCAATAATAATACTTTGACATGAAATTAGGAAACTCAGTTTCACATTTGAAGCTCTGCAAAACTATGGAAATGGCATCATGTTGACCGTGGAACAACCACAATGGGTTTTGGAATTCGAGACAGTAATTTGTATACAACAAAATCGTTATTTTCAAAATTGCCTTAAGTTGGCAGACTGGATAAAGCCAGGAGTAAATTTGAAAGTCACTACCAAGGTAATTTCAGAACCAGTTCATGAAATAGACACAGTAGAACTGCAAGAAAAGCCTGCATTGATTGCATTAAGCCACAAAAATTAGACTATCAGGTTGTATGCACCTGGTTGAATGAATCTCATGAAACGTGGCTCTTAAACGTTTTCTGCAGCTATCATATATACTCGAGTATAAGTCGAGAGATTTATTAATATTTTGGATTTTAAAAGACGTACCCCGACTTATAGCCGAGTCAGAAACAAAAAGAAGAAAATATGATGTGTTAAAAATACTTATAAAATCGAGGAAGTAGAGGGGAACTGTGGTAAGACGTGGAGTACAAATACAGCATGGCTTCTTGATTAGAATATACATGATGATATTTAATTTATGGGTTTGTGATGTTATTATCATTGAAGACAAGGTGTATAGTTGTATCTGATGGAGTAGGAAAATATAACTAACAGAAACATATATGATGCAGCTCTACGAAATGAGGCAAGTAAAAGCAATTTAAAAAAAAACAAAACTATTACTCGCATATCAGATTTTGCATACTGTCCATTTATATGCTTCTTGGTTCAGTTCTTACACTTTTTGTTCTTCTTCCTAATAACCCTACCCATTCTTCACGCGACCAATACATTTCTACGCACTGATACAATAGAGTGCATGGATATAAACATGATATACGGTAGTCCCAGACACCCCCTTTATGCAGTACACTATATTTCGAAGGCGAAGCTTAAAATCCCAGGCTCACAAAAGTGAGAATCCAACGAAATGCAAAACTGGTATCCTTCAGATATAAACTTGCTGCTTCCTTAAATGTTTTTAACAAAATATATTAAGTAAAACATTAAAAACATACACTTGATACAAGATACAAATGATATATGGTAAATAAAAAAATGACCATCATACTTTCTGACTTCCTGTCATGTGTACCCTGATATGCACAACTGTTTAAATTATTTGTTGTAAATACATCACCATTTAGTTTAAAAAAAAAAAAATAAAAAAAAATTTGTTTGAGGGTGCTTTTACAATGAGTTTGAAAAGAAAGCAAAATTCTTACAAGGCTGGCTTTAAGCTGAATTTGCAGATAGCCATGACAATTCCAATGCAATGCAGGAATTCAGAATCAACGAAAAACTTGTTCGAGACCGGAGTGAAACAAAAATAATTGCAAGAAATGCAGAAAACAAAACAAGCAAGGAGAGGGAACAATTCCTCATTTGTGCGAAGTTTTTACGGGATGGGGTAAACAGCCCCATGCCCATACCCTCCTTAGTCGCTTTTTACGACATGCGTGGTAGGGTGCAGTGTTACTATTCTTTGCTCCCCTTTCGGGCCCCGGTAACACACGGGTGTCGAGTATATATGGTAGTTCCTAATTCAAGTGGTCAATGATTTTTGTTGCGTTTTGTGTACGCTAGTAAAATCAAGAGAAATTCTGTCGATTCTATGTTACCATAACGTTTATATGTTGAATATTGTATTCCCATGCTGCCCTCGGATATTTTTTGTTTACTATAAATTCATCTTCATTCTCCTTTTTGCTTCTTACGGAGCATGCAGCCTTCATCTGCAGGATGGCTGCGCCAAACATCAACACGCTGTTGCAATGTGTTTTACATAATGAAGTTGCAAGCCTCATCCGCAACTGTAAATTAGTCACCTTGTGTGACATGCATGAGGAAGCATTAGTCATATTCTGTCTTTGCTTCATCAACGACCACTGGGACTACACAGGCATAAAATCATACAATCATCTATTTTGTTATTGTGTAGACATCACATCACTGTCTAGGAAGCTTACCACAATCTCGTAGCAACCTGTACGATTGATTTTAAATGCTATGTGAGTTTGAGGATCCAGGTTCGAATAACCCTGAAATACATTCAAATAATATATAAATGACAAAGCACCTCGATCTATGTTTGCATGTCTGTAAATGGAACAGAGCATTTGCTGATTTTTATTAATTAGTATTACAATTTCATTACTTATATATATGTATATAATCTTTGATATCTCTAGATTTGCTTATAGAATACTTAGCCAAATGATCTAATTCATAACAAGTGTATAGTGATCTTCACTGAAACACTTTATTCCAGTAAAGATTTTGTCAAAAGTCTCACCCCGTAATTTGTTGATAGTCTAGAAAATGTTGATCATCCTCGGAAGTGCTTATGTTTAAATTTCAATGGCTAGTTAGTATGTGATGGATTACATGGTATTAGGGGTGTGAGACAAGTTTCTGTAGTTACTAAATCTTTAACTCTTGCTTTTGATACACTTTCAACTACTTTGTTTGGGTCATCACTGGAACCTTCCCCCATCCCCTTACAGTCATTCTCACAGCTTCATAAAATCAGCACTTTTCCCGTGGATTTTGGTGGGTATAAAAGTACAATAAAATTGTAACTAACTTTGAAAAAAGCTGGTAATTATCTTTGCAAACAGTAGGAAACAAAAGTAGCTATCGAGAGAAGAGCAAGAAATGTCTAGCACAGGTAGATTTTATGACAAAAAAATGAGATTTAAGCAAGAAAGCAATTTTATTTATTTTCATGCATCGAAGTACAATATATTTTCCTTAGGTTAAAAATAAAGAACAGAAATTGAGCTTCCAACATCAGTCTTGCAATAGTGTGCTTTTGTGTGTGTGTGTGTATATATATATATATATATATATATATATATATATATATATATATATATATATATATAGAGAGAGAGAGAGAGAGAGAGAGAGAGAGATACACATATATATACATATAGTAGCCCCTTCAGTCATAATTGAATATGGGAATTGCCCCCTGAGGTGATAGCCCTCAGTTCCATTTTTTCTTGGTGTTACTTTCGGCGGGTTCTTCTCTCTTCTGCTTGCTGCGAGAACTTCTTTTTGCCCAACTTGAGGTGGAGCCGTAGGGTTAACAGCTACTTCCCGTGTTGTGGCGACACCATAGGGTGAAGCTGGAGTATCCTCTCCAGGGTGCGAGCTTGGGCAGTCATATCTAGGTCAAGCTGTTGCCCATGCAGCATGCTCCCCCTCTCCACGTACCCAGTAGGTTCAAAAGAATGGCTGTAGCCGATAGTTTGGTACTAGCCACGTCGCAGGAGTTGCCTGAATAATGTTAAATCAACATTAGACTGTCTTAGGAACTCCAACTCAGGCTTTATCTTCAAGGTTTACCCCTGAAGACTTTCCCGTGAACGGGTATTCCCCCAAGGCAGCGTGGTTTGAAATCAGAGTTTTACCTTCTCCTAGAATGGCTACCAACCAAGGATCATGAGCTCTATCTGCCCAAAATATGTGTTTTTGTCCACGGCTGGTTATTCAGTATTCACAGCTAACCCTTTTATCTAGTGGTTGTTCAACTATCCGCAAACCCAGTTGACGCACCTGGTAGGAGGGCAGTTTCCGTTCCCGGGATATATATATATACTTACTTACGGGAGCCGCGCTAGCGTAGTGGTTACAACACCGCTCTGGCGACCGGGTGATACAGGATCAAACCCGGGCGACGGCATTTGAGGATTTTTCGTCGACCGGGATTTGGACTGGATTAACTCGAGACCTGGCGAGAACATTTGAAGGAGTGTCGTCGACCAGGGACTGGCGGCTCCTGAGCCGACCCAGCTGCAATGGGTACCTCCGAAATCGGCGAGTATTTGCCTGAATGGCGAGGGACACCTGTCTCTGTACAAGAAATAAAGGGATACTTACGTAAAATCAATGTCAGGTTAGACATAAAATAATAACCTGAGATTTCGCCTCGAGTATTAGCGGGCGAACGCCAAAAAAAAAAAAAAAAAAAAATACTTACTTACGTAGTCATTCCTCGTCTACCGTGAGGTGTAGAGGTTTGTATTCTATCGGCTGTCTTCCTCCTGGCTTGGTTCCATTCTAGTCCTCAATCCTTCAAAGATTGTATAATGTTGTCCTCCCAGCGGACTTTGGGTTGTCCTGAAGGTCTGGATCCCTGGCTCTTAGTTTCCCATGCTTGCAGTGGTAGCCGACCTTCTCCCATTCTGCAGACATGGCCAAACCATCTCAGTTGGGACTGTTCTACTTGGGTCTGCAGGGGTTGGGTTTTTAGGCCTTGACGTATTGTTTGGTTGCGGACCATGTCTCTTCTTGTTACTTCAACCACCTTCCTCAGATACCTCATTTCTGAGGTTTGGATTTGGCTTTTGTAGGTTGTAGTCACTGCCCATGACTCGCATCCATACGTCAAGACTGGGACATAGGTGAAGTGGTTTACAGCCATCTTCATCTTCTTACCAACTTCTCTTTTGCTGAGGAATCCTTGATTTATGGCCTGAAAAAATCTAACAGATTCTGCTCTTCGGGTAGCCAACTCTTCTTTGATGCGTCTTTTCCAGTCTATGACAGCTCCAAGGTATTTAAAGTGGTCGACCTGCTCCAGGACCTGTTCTCCCAGCTTAATCAGATGTCTTTTTTCCTCTCGTGATATCACCATGGTTTTTGTTTTCGAGCTGCTTATGATCATCCCTCTCTTCTCCAGCTCTTCCTTCCAGACTTGCAGGTTGGATTGAAGATGTGCCTCTGATTTTGCAATCAGGGCAACATCATCAGCAAATGCTAGCTCTGAAATACAGACCTGTCTCATCTTCCAGTATCCCACTGAATACTTTCCTGTCCTCTCCTTACATGCCTTGATGACATTGTCCATGAGGAGTATGAAAAGATAAGGTGACAGTATATCACCTTGTCTTACACCAGTGGTGGTTCTGAATTCTTCTGACTTATGGTTTGCCGTCCACACA
This sequence comes from Oreohelix idahoensis, assembly GCA_024509875.1. Lineage (NCBI taxonomy): Eukaryota > Metazoa > Mollusca > Gastropoda > Stylommatophora > Oreohelicidae > Oreohelix > Oreohelix idahoensis. The sequence goes on along the minus strand of JAMPIV010006386.1, from coordinate 218,885 downwards.
TAATTTCTGCAAGACTTGTAGAAGCTCTGTATAGCATGAATCAGAGGTGATGGGATGTTCTTCCTTGCCAAACAGTCCCAGAGTCTGTTCCAGGGAACCTTGTCAAATGCCTTTTCCAGATCTAAGAAGCAAAGATGGATCTCACTCTTATACTCAAGAGCATTTTCACTCAACTGTCTGAGTGTGAAGATTAGGTCTTGAGTACTTCAATTTGCTCAGAAGCCACACTGGACCTCATCCATTTGTGGCTCAGCTAGGCGTCTGAGTCTCTGCTCTAGGAATCTAGAGTAGATTTTACCAGGGACACTGAGAAGAGATATGCCTCTATGGTTTCCACATTGTCGGTTGTCACCCTTTTTGAAAATCGGTGTTATTATGACAATCTCCCAATCCTTTGGTATGGTCTTGTTGCCTGTAGGACCCTTAGGAGTAATAGGTTGCCTGCTGCTCCCATGTACTTAAACATTTCTGGTGTTATGCCATCATGTCCTGTTGCTTTGCCCATCTTGATTTTCTCCAGTGCTGCCTTCAGTTCTTCCATCTTTATGTCATCCTCATCACCATTGGTTTCCTCTTCTGTGCCAGTGGTTATCATTTCTGATGCTTGACCTTGCTCACTATCCAGGAGTTCCGAAAAATACAGTGTGTCCCAAAAAAATATATATACAATTTTACAGCCCGTAACTCACTAAATTTTCGTTCTTTTCAGGTGTAACTGATTTGAAATAATGGCTGAAATGAGACTAAGCTTTGAGGAAAGGAAATTTATTCTAAAGTACTACTGGAAGTGCGAAAACGTAAGTGAAGTGCAAAGACAGTTTAGAAGGGAGTTTCAAAGAGATCCACCAACGCGACTCACCATTACTCGAACAAGATTGTTTTGAGCGATGAGGCCACATTTAAGTTAAATGGTTTAATTAATCACCACAATTGCAGCTACTGGACAACTGAGAATCCGCACATTACGGTGGAACACCTTGTGAACTTACCAGGGGTTACAGTGTGGTGTGGATTGTCAGCATTGGGCTTAATTGGACCATTCATTTTTGACAACACTCACTGATGCCGTTTATTTGAAGCTGCTGCAGGAATCTGTTATGCCAAGCATTTGAGAGAAGTTTGGGGATGAGGAGTTTTATTTCCAAGATGGAACACTTCCCCACTACCATCGTGATGTGATGGCCTATCTTGGCGAAAATCTGCCAAACACATGGATTGGGCGAAGAGGTAGCATTGAGTACCCCCTGGGTTCACCAGACCTCACGCCACTGGACTTTTTTTATGGGGACACATCAAAGATAAGGTTTATGGCATAAAACCGGCAACAATCAATGAATTGAAAGCAGCCACTGAAAGAGATTGCACCCAAATACCAAATGAAATCATTCGTGCTGTTTGCAATTCCATTGGTCCGCATTATCAGCAGTGCCTGGACCAAAACGGCCATCAGTTCAAACACTTGCAATAACTTAAAAAGATTCTACATTTGTCTTCTTTAATTTGGATATAAAACGTAGACATATCATAATAAACATTGTATTTATAATCATTCAAAGTGTGTATACATTTTTTTTGAGACACCCTATATTCTTTCCATTACTTCTTTTGGGGCAGTAAGCAATTTGCCTTGCTTGTCCTGTATAAATTTAAGAGGGCACTGTTTTTCAATCCTCATATTCTTTAGGGTCTTATAGAACAATTTCTGGTTTTCTTGCGCATCGAGATATATATATATAAAATTAACAAATTTCTGTTAGAAAGTGTATCTTTCTGTTAAAAAATTGTGAACGTTTTGTCTACAACATTTTGACAATTATGGAGAAGACAAGCACAACTTCAAAACAATGTGCTCTTATTCTTTCACTTCCACAAGGAGCATAGGACTTCAACAAACGTATATCCAGTCTTCCTGTCAGGTGCCATCCAGTCTTCCTGTCAGGTGCCATCAGCTCAAGGTCTGTGCATGTCTTCTTCATTTCTTTCATGTCTGTCTCCAGTTCTCTTCTCCTTGTGTTCCTTGGTCATCCTCTACCTCTCTTACCCTGCAGATTCCAGATCAAGGACTGCCTGTTAATGCTGTAGTCCGTTCGGAAATTCGTGCCCACAGAAAGCGTCAATTTTCTCCAAAACTGTTTGTTGTATGGACATGAATTTTTGCATGCAGTCTTAGATTTTCCATGCAATTAAGATTTTGCGATCATTACATCCACAGCTGTCGCAAAATGGCAATTTTCTTTGATCTTCTTGGAACATTTGCCTAAATCTGCCCGTAACATTAATTCTTACAGTAAATCACAACATTTGTGCGTCAAGATGGTTTAAAAGCGTGTCCTAAATGTGTGATTAGTTGTTCACGTGATTTTGATACGAGGAATGATGTTCTGATAATGAACCATGATTGCAGTAAATCATCAGGAAGCTATGACAAATCGTAACTGTTTATGTGTTATTATAGATTGGCATATGAAATTAGTTTATCACAAACGAAGGAATGCGATCGACGTGCCTCATTCCGAATCGGACGACTCCAATAAGTTCACAACAGTTATTGGTTGGATAAACTGCAAGCCATCTCGCTGCCAGTAATCTTCTTCTTCCTGTAGCACGTGTTCTTCACATTTAGCCCAGTACTCTGTGTCTATTCGTGAAAGGGCCTCATGAGTCATGTCTTTAACATCGCACATTTTAAAAGTGGTGTTCTGGGCGGCCACTTGCCCTTTAACTCTAGCCCAAACCAGCTCTATTGGGTTAAGATGAGAATGGTAAGGTGGGAGTCGAAGAGAAACATGACCCTGCTCGTGGATGATTTTATCAATCAGATACACTTTTGTCTTATTCCTCTGTCTCACAAGCTGCAACAACTCTGGTTTTAAATAGCTGTTGTCAGCGAAGATATTTTCATTCACAAGCCACCTCCTGATTTCGTCTTCGTGCTTGCCGAAGTGGGAGCTTTATCCTCCTGCGCTACAACATTATGATAGGACGCATTATCCATCACCAGGCAAGACGGCCTATCTAGAGTCGGGAGGAGTGTATTCACTATCCAATCTCGAAAAATTTGCTCATTCATTTCACTGTGGTAGTCTCTACCATCTACAGACTTTGATTGAAAAATAAGCTCTGCATTACGGACAAGCCCATTCTGTCTGCTGCCAGCATGTGCTAATATAATGTGTTGACCTTTGTTGCTGGGAATTTTCCTTCTATGGTCTCCGTCAACAGATTGCCATTCTTTCTCGTTCGTATGATGAGCATTAACCCAAGATTCGTCCAAATACACTATATCATAGCCGTCTTGCCTTCTCTCACGAATCTGTACTTGCTTTGAGCTGCAACCAGTTGTGGTTTTTCACATAAAAAATTCCTTCTGCCAGACGTTTTTCTAAAAGTGAAGCCGACACTTCTGACAAGTTGCCAAAGAGTTGTTTTTGAGACTTTAATATCGCATTCTGCTTGCAGCCGACTTTTCAGCATGCGGAGAGTAACAAGTTGATTGGCATTAAACATCTTCAAAATCAAACGTATAATGACATCCTTGTCAAAATCATCAATTTTTTTCTTCCTTCCTTGCTTAACCGCAGCCTCTGTACAATCACCATCCTGTTGTATCCAACGTCGAAAAAATCTTCTATCCACACCCAGGGCCTTTCGTGTTCTCCTACCTGGTTCTTGGATGTCGTGGTATAAACAACCCATCTTAGCCTCTCTGCGAAAATGCCTGTACAATATAACAGTTACCTTCTGCAAAGTGATAAATTTGCATTTCAGATTCATTGCGCTTTTCATAATTATGCAGTTTAGTTTATTAATATATTATATGCTGGTGTCGTTTTGTTTCGTTGCAGCAAATTCATTGCAATTAGCATACGCCGCTGAAATAATTACTCGCAACTGTGTACAATAGATGCGCACACGTGCGGACATGTAGGCACTACACTAATTCAAACAAAAAAAATATTGAATAGCACATTTCAACGCTTGTGCTGTGCTGTAACAAAAATTAAGTGCGCAATTTTTGAACGGATCTTGTAACTTTCCTGTAGAACTAATAAAAATTAACCCAGACAACGGTAAGATTTTTTTATATAACTTAAAGAAGAAAATTCGAACATGACATGAGTTTTGTAAGGGCAAAAAATATATTAATAACTGCATTGATATCAGTAGGGTACGTAGCAAATTTCAATAACATCCGTCAAGGGGTTGCAAAGTTACAACGTTCAATGTGTGGGCACGAATTTTCGAACGGACAATATCAACAGTTTTTTTTGTCAATGTGTGCCCTATCCATCTCCAACAACTTCTTCTCATGTCTTGTTCCACTGGCACTTGTCTAGTTCTTGCCATCAGTTGCACATTAGTGATCTTGTCATACCACTTCAATCCTTCTATTCAGTGTGCTATTGGTCTCAAATCATTGGAAATACTGATGATTTCCTGCTCCGAGTTTTAAAAAAAGGGGATAATGTGGTTAAATGAAGGTTAACTGTAAGTAGTAAAGAAGCCACTAAGATTGGCTCAAGGCATATCGGGATACCCAGTGAGCTACTCCCAGCTGCCTGGAGAACATTATGGAAATGATGCACCCTTGAGCTGAAAGCCCTCAGCTTTTGTAGTAAATACATTTCAACCAAATTTAAATAAACTGTTTTGTTTTAAAAAATATATTGTATTTAAATGTTTTTTTTTTTTGTGTCATACACTTACAACAGTGATCAAACCTTTTGTGTCCTGTAGTCACTGAATTTAAGAAATGCTGTAATCACCATCGTCATCATCATCTCCTTTTTTTTTTTTTTTGGGTGCTTCTTATGGAGCACTGAGTCACCTCTGCAGATGGTCTCCATGAGGAGCACAATCTCTTACAGTTGTGGTTTCTGTAACACTTCAGTTTTACATGGTGAGGTTGCCAGTCCAATGCATAAAATCATATAAGTTGCCTTTTATGACTGGAGTAAGCACTTATGTCTCTCCACAACTTCCATCTTCTAGTCATCACCACCCTTCCTGTGTGTTCCATATGGAGCATGGAGGCACCACATTGTAGCTGGTCCCCTTGTAGGATGCCTGCACCAAGCACACACATCATCTTGCAGTGGTGGTTTCTGTAACAATTATTTTGACATGAAAAGGTTACCAGCTTTGGTGGACATGCCTCACAGTGTCATTGTCCTATTCTTTCTTACTCTCTTCAAGCAGGAATTACAAGAGGCCCTTCCTCTAGATATGTTAATTAATTCTGTTACAGACATTTTTACAGAGAGTGATGGTACTCAGCAGCTCCAAAACAAAAACCATGGTGATTTCAAGAGAAGAGAAAAGGCATCAGATTATTCTGGGAAAACAGATTCTGGAGCAGGTCAACCACTTTAAATACCTTGGAGCTGTCACAGACTGAAAGGAAGGCATCAAAGAAGAGTTGGCTATCCAAAGAGTGGCAGCTGGGAGACTTTTTTCAGGCAATAAATTGAGGATTCCTCAGTAAAAGAGAAATTGGCAAGAAGACAAAGATGGCTGTTTACCGCTCCACCTATGCTCCAGTCTTGACATATGGATGGCAATGACTGCAAGCCATAAAATCCAGCTCCAAACCTCAGAAATGAGGTATGTGAGGAAGGTGATTGAAGTAACAAGAAGAGACATGGTCTGCAACCAGACGATATGTCATAGCCTCAAAACCCAGCCTCTACAGATCCAATAGGAACAGTCCTAAATGCGATGGTTTGGCCATGTATGCAGAATGGAAGATCGGCTACCATGACAGATATGGGAAACTAAGAGCCAGGGATCCAGACCTCCAGGATGACCCAGAGTCCACTGGGAGGACAACATTAGATAATCTCTGAAGGGCAGAGGACTAGATTGGAACCAGGCCAGGAGGAAGACAGCCGATATGATAGTATGGCGTTCTCTCTGGCAAACCTCTACACCCCAGGTTAGAAGAGGAACAACTAAGTAGTAGTGGTAGCAGACATTTTCCCACACCATGACATTGAACTGTCCAGCATCTTCTCTAGTTGCCTGCCCGTTTCTTTTCCAACCAAGAAATTTGTAAGAAGCTGCTTCAAACCACTGACCTCTTTCAGAACTTCCTCAGTACTCTTATTTTACCTACTATGCTATTTTTAATACTCTCCAGTATAATCATGTCTATAACCTTTTTTTTTCGTCTGCTTTCTGATTGTCTATGTCTCGCTCCTGTATGATAGGATGGTCTCTAGGTGACAATGAAGAACTCTCTTTCTTACTTTCTTTCAAGGATTTGCTTCAAAGAACGCCTAACCTTTAATGGAATGCTTTTGCAAGTCATTTTTCTAATCTTGACATCTAAAATTTATAACTTCCATTAGATCTTCTGAGTGTGCTTATGTACTTCAACATATGCTCTTAACTGACAACTGTTCCATTTAATAGGATATACATATATTTAGCATGTCCTAATGTAGTATTTACAGGACGATTCAAAGGTCACTTCCTATTTTCCATTTCAATTACTTCTTCAATCCTATCAACCAATTTATATGAAACACTTCCAAATAAAGACAATTAACTGTCACTTTGTTACATAACGTGATGACACATTAACTTTTCAATTCAATGTGTGATCTTATCTGTTCACCACATGATTTCATATCTTTAATGTCTCTTGTAACATTACTTTCTTTGCCATATTAAATTTGTTTATGTGTTAGGGAATTTAAAAATATGAATAAAATAAAACATATTTGTCAAATGACAGTTTCTGCGCATTATCTGGACATTTGTTTCAGATACAAGTGATTTGCTTGATAATTATTTAGGATATCTTGTAAAAAAAAAAGTACAGGTACTCCCATAGCAGATACTGCTGAAGGGGAGTGAAGTGATAGAGACTTCACCAAACTTGGTCCAGCATCGAAAGGTGGGGTGACCAGTTCCCTCCCTCTATGCCTTTTCCTTCCCTAACTCAAAGTCAGGTACCCATTTACAGCTGGGTATATTGGTTTGTGTCAGTACCGTGATTCGTACCCGGTACCTTTGTTGCGAGAGACCAGCGCTCTAACCACTCTGTCAATCGGACGCTCGACATCTTGTATTCATGGCAGAAACTGCAGCTGATACATGACATGACAAGTCAGTCTATAACTGCTACTCCCCAAAGTAGAAGAGGAACAACTAAGTAAGTAAGTAAGAGACATTCTGGAAGAAAACAAACCGTTGGTCTCTGGTCTAAAGCATACAGAGGATGTTGTAGATCGGACATGTTTACAATATAAACTGCGAATCTTGTGAGGTTCAGGTTCGGAGGTGGTAGCGTGTACATAACGAGAAGGGTACCATTTGGAAAGGTATCATATGTAATAAATGGTGACCACATAGCCGGCTCCATTCCCTTGCTTGCAATTTCTGGAAAAGAGATTTATTAACCACATTAGACATTGCTCTATAGTTCTAGCCACGTGGTCTATACGCTGTGACTTCCTCTTCATTCATTCATCTACATTTGAAATTCTTGCAAGAAGCTAGCATCATAGCACACAGTTCTGCAACAGTGGTTTCTGCAACTATCTGTTTCACATAATAAGGTTGCCAGCCCAATACACAACCTTACAACAGTTGCCTTTTATGAGCCATTTCCTTTGGGCAAGACTTATTCATCTCCACTTTCTTTCCCTTTATCTCCAGATCTGTGTTCTCTGGCTGCACTATCTTTCCCTTTATCTCCAGATCTGTGTTCTCTGGCTGCACTTTCTTTCCCTTTATCTCCAGATCTGTGTTCTCTGGCTGCACTTTCTTTCCCTTTATCTCCAGATCTATGTTCTCTAGCTGCACTTTCTTTCATTTTATCTCCAGATCTGTGTTCTCAGGCTGCACTTTCTCTCCCTTCATCTCCAGATCTGTGTTCCCTGGCTCCACTTTCTCTGCCTTTATCTCCAGATCTGTGCTCTCAGGCTGCACTTTCTCTCCCTTTCTCTCCAGATCTGTGTTCTCTGGCTGCATGTTCCTTAACAAATGGTTTACCAGATTTGAGAAAATACATATCATTAAAGATGGAAGGAAAATGACTGCTCATTAACAATAAAACAAAAAAGAAATCGTAAAAAGAAAGAGAAATGGACAATAAGAAACAGCTTGAAACCAATGCAGGAAGTATTTGGAGACATAAACACATTTACAACTCTAGCTTTAAGTACCCAAGGTTGCTCAGGATTGTACGAGGGGCGTTCAGAAAGTAATGCACCACATCATTTTTCTCAGCTAATAATGAAGATAGAAGAATGAAATTTTGCACACTTCAGATATGGCATGTGCCAATTGTGTGCACCAAATTGCATTGCAACCGGCCAAATAATACGGCTGCCCTAAACCGTTGAAATGGAGCGTGTTAGCAACTTGCGTTATAAACAGCGAATTGTGATAGAATTTCTCGTTGCAGAGAAGGAAACTGTTGTGAATATTCACAAGCGTCTATGTCATGTGTATGGAAGTTTTGCAGTCGACAGGAGTACAGTCAGTCGCTGGGTTCAGAGAATCAAAGAATCAGGAAGTGGAGATACGGAGCTGCTTGATCGGCCACGCTGTGGACGTCCTGCCACAGCCACTAACGCAGAAATGTTGAAATGCGCTGAGGGCATTATTCTTACTGATAGGCGAATCACTACTCAACAATTGGCCTTACAGCTGTCAGTCAGCTTTGGTAGTGCAAATGCAGTTATAAAAACTCTCGGATTTTCTAAGGTTTGCGCAAGATGGGTTCCTCGAAGTCTTACAAATGACCACCGATTGCAAAGGAAAGCAATTTCTTCTGAATTGTTGGAGCGTTTCAATGCTGATGGAGAGAACTTTTTGGCTAAGATCGTTACAGGTGACGAAACCTGGGCACATCATTTTGAACCTGAGTTAAAAACACAGTCAATGGAGTGACATCATCCGCAATCACCAAGAAGAAAGAAATTCAAGACAATTTCTTCAGCTGGAAAGGTCATGATCACTGTCTTTTGGGACATTGAAGGTGTGATTCTTGTGGACGTTATGCCAAGAGGAGAGACAATCATTTCGCAAGCTTACATTAAGACATTGAAAAAACTCAATCAACGTTTTCGCAGAGTTCGGCCGCACAAGAATCCAGCAGACCTGCTTCTCCTTCACGACAATGCACGCCCTCACACAAGTCTGGCAACACGGGAAGCAATCACCAAATTGGGTTGGACTGTACTACCCCATCCACCCTATAGTCCCGATTTGGCACCCTCTGATTTTCATCTATTTGGTCCACTTAAAGATGCACTCCATGGGACAAGGTTTGAAGATGATGAAGGAGTGATTCATGCAGCGAAGAAATGGCTATATGATCAAGACAAAATCTGGTACGGGCTAGGAATAAATGCACTTGTTTCGCGCTGGCATAAAGCCGTACAAGTTGATGGGGATTATGTTGAATAATACCGATGTTTACATGACATATCCATGTATATTGTGTATAAATTTTATGCTTTTTGAATAAACAGCTCCTGAGAAAAACGATGTGGTGCATTACTTTCTGAATGCCCCTCGTAATAATACATTTACAGAAGCTTAGAGTGTCACGATTTTGCGAAAATGTAAAAATCGAGCTATAGTATTTTAATAAATTCATAGTTTATTCCTTTAATTCACAGCTACAGTTCATATAAATTATCACACTGTTTTAAAGTTTACTTACTGCTATTTGCTACATATTACCCAAACAGCTAAACAAATAATGTGCATAAACAAACCCATGGTCTCTGGTCTAAAGCATACAGAGGATGTTGTAGATTGGACATGTTTACAATATAAATATACGAGGGCTATTCCAAAATGAACCTCCGATTGGCTGTTAAAAATCAACTGGTTGCCATAGCGACACGGCACATTGCCTGCAGCAATCAGTATTGTGTTATCTGGCTACACACAAACCCAGTCCCAACTGTTCAGTTGTTCACGAGCAGCGGCCGAGTAAACATGGACCCTGTCATCGCCACTCCCGCCAGCTGTGAGGTCCGTGGTGTGATTCGTTTTCTGCAAGCAGGACACAGCGCCGCCGAGATTCATCATTGATTGTGTCGTGTGTACTGTGATAACGTTATGAGTGACAGTTCTGTGAGGGATTGGTGCAGGAAATTCAGGGATGGGCACACAGATGTGCATGACGAGGGGGGACAAGGACAACACTCAATTGTGACTGATGAACTCGTTCAAAAAGTCGAGGGTGAAAAGCATTGTTTCACGATTTCAGATCCTTCTGCTGAATTTTCTCAAATTTCGAGGACTAGTCTGTTTCGAATTGTCACAGAGAGATTGGGTTACCACAAGTTCTGTGCACGGTGGGTACCAAAACAACTGACTGACGTTCACAAAGCTCAAAGAATGGGCTCAGCTTTGACATTCCTTCTGCACTATTGGGAAGAGGGGGACGAATTTCTCGAGAGAATCATGACTGGGGATGAGACACAGGTTCAGTTTGTGAGTGCAGAGACGAAGGAACAGTCCAAACAGTGGATGCACACTCATTCTCCAAACAAGCCCAAGAAATTCAAACAAGCATTTTTGCACCGAAAAATGATGGTTAAAGTGTTCTGGGACCGCAAGGGAATTTTGTTGACGGAATTCATGGCACCAGGGACCACAATAACGTCAGAAGTTTATTGTGAAACGAAGAAGCTTCATAGGTCGATCCAAAACAAAAGGCGCGGAATGCTCACCAAGGGCATCATTCTCCTGCACGACAATGCATGGCCCCACACTGCAGCTCTCACAAAGGCTTTACTCAAGCAGTTCAAATGGGAGATTTTCAACCACTCCCCTTACAGTCTGGACTTGGCGTCAAGGGATTACCATCTCTTCGGCAAGATGAAGGTCTGGCTGACTACCCTGCGCTTCGAAACCAACGAGGAGCTCATGGATGGAGTCAACAACTGGCTGGGTACCCTGGCAGTGCAGTTCCTTGATGAGGGATTGCAAAAGCTGGTGCCACTGTACGACAAGTGTCTGAATTTGGGTGGTGACTATGCGGAAATGTAATGCAGTTTTTTTAAGTAAGTTTTGTATGTAATAAGATTTTTTTTCTCTATTTTTGATTGTTTTTACCAGCCAATCAGAGGTTGATTTTGGAATAGCCCTCGTGTGAGTGTGTGTACACACACACACACAATTATATATATATATAGTCGTGGCCAAAAGTTTAAGACCACATAGTAAAAAATGGATATTTCCATACTACTACAGATTGTTGCATCATCCGCTATTTTAGGGCACACTAAAAGCAATCATTGCAGTCTATTGTATCATCCTAACAATATAAAATGTGAAAACACAGACTGTTGCTGTATTTAGTATCTTTTGGTTGTTTCACGGGTATTATCTCTAGATTTTACATTCGCAAGAAAATGGGCAAAAAACCGAAACTTTCTGCCATTCAAAGAGCTCAAATAGTGACATTACGTGTAGAAGGGTACACAGAACGTGATATTTCTGTTCGAATTGGCTGTAGCAAGACGGTGGTTCACAATGCGATCACCAGGTACCAATTGGACGGTACTTTTTCTGACCGAAAGAGAAGTGGTTGTCCTAGAAAAACAACCCCTAGAGACAACCGGGTAATCAAATCCATCGTTTCACACTCTCCAACAGTTTCATGTAAGAAGATACGAACTGCTTTGCTTTCTGGAGGTGTTGGTGTGAGTCGGAGGACTGTGTCTCCCAGATTAGTGGATGAGTTTGGACTAAAATCACACAAACCTGCCTGAAAACCAAGATTTACACCAGAAATGAAAAAGCAGCTGGAATTTGCTTTTAAGTATGAACATTGGACTGAAGAGCAGTGGGGAAATGTTATGTTTTCTGATGAATCAACATTTCAGCAGTTTGCAGTACGTCGACAACATGTAAGAAGGCCTCAAGGGAAGAGATATGATGAAAAATTCAGGGAAGAGATATGATGAAAAATTCACCATACAGACAAGGAAACACCCACCAAGCCAGATGATTTGGGGTGCAATATCAAAGTCTGGAACTGCTGGTTTATATTTCTTGGACCCTGGAACGACTATGAATTGGTCAAAAGTACCTGGACCTGCTGAAGGACAAACTGGTGATACACATGGACATACATTCTTGCATGATATTCATGCATGATGGCGCACCATGCCACAGAATGAAGATCGTGCACGAGTACCTTCAGAAGGTCAAGACCGAAACGCTGGAATAGCCCGGAAATAGCCCGCACTTAAACCCTTTTGAAAATTTGTGGGTCCATATGAAAAATAAGGTTGCTGACAAACAACCATCCAGTGCCAAGATGCTTGTCGAAGATATTAAGAACGTTTGGATCCATGGCATCTCAAAAGATTATTGCCAAGAACTCATCTTCAGCATGCCTCGACGCATTCAAGCAGTTATCAAGGCAAAAGGTGGACACACAAAGTACTAAATAATGAAATAAATTATACGAGACAAAGGATATTAAACAAAAACTAACTTAAAAGTGAGTATTGCACTGTTATTTTCTTTCTGTATAGCGTTTACATCATTTTTATGGAAAAATTGTTGTTGGTCTTAAACTTTTGGCCACGACTGTATATATATACATATACGTTGTGCACGTTCTCAGAAGTTTTACTTTTGTTAATTTACTGGTGTTATGCCATAGGTTCTTCATTTTATTTAACCTCTGCATTGCTATGGCCAGCCTCCTTCTGACCTCTTTTGAGCAGTCTCCATTGTTGTTAATTATGGAGCCAATATATTCAAAATTTGTGACATTTTCAATTTCCTCATCACTGATGGTAATTTTTGGTTGGCATCTTGTTTTGTCTGTGGACATTATCTTTGTTTTTTTTGTGTTCAGAAAAAGGTTCTGATCCTCACTGTGTCTTTTGACAGACAGGATTAACTGTTCTAGTCCCTTGGCACTGTTTGAAAGAATAACTGTGTCATCTGCATACCTGAGTTCTGGGATCACATTTCCACCAATTGTGAACGAATCGCAATGTTCACATTCTTGGTCACTCCGAACATTTCTCATTATATTTTCTGCATAGATGTTAAACAAGTATGGAGAGAGGATGCAACACTGTCTTACTCCCCTTTTCACCTCAAACCATCCTGATGTTTCCCCCGCTTTATATATATTTTAATATAAAGACTTATATTTACTTTACACACACACACACACACACACACACACACACACACACACACACACACACACACACACACACACACACACACACACACACACACACACACACACACACACACACACACACACACCCCCACACACACACACACACACACACACACACACACACACACACACACACACACACACACACACACACACACACACACACACACACACACACACACACACACACACACACACACACACACACACACACACACACACACACACACACACACACACACACACACACACACACACACACACACACACACACACACACACACACACACACACACACACACACACACACACACACACACACACACACACACACACACACACACACACACACACACACACACACACACACACACACACACACACACACACACACACACACACACACACACACACACACACACACACACACACACACACACACACACACACACACACACACACACACACACACACACACACACACACACACACACACACACACACACACACACACACACACACACACACACACACACACACACACACACACACACACACACACACACACACACACACACACACACACACACACACACACACACACACACACACACACACACACACACACACACACACACACACACACACACACACACACACACACACACACACACACACACACACACACACACACACACACACACACACACACACACACACACACACACACACACACACACACACACACACACACACACACACAAATATATATATATATACACACTCATACAAATAAATATATACACACACACTATATATATATATATATATATATATATATATATAGTGTGTGTGTATATATATATATACGAGGTGTGTTCAAATGAAACCCGTTCCAGTGGCTTTATAACAAATATATGTAAGGTACATCAGCAGGAGTAGTAGAATTAAATACAGCAATTGTTATGAAGCAAGTACGCACTGGGGTTCTTTAGAAATAGTCACTATGGGCATTCAGACACGCATCCCACTGCTTGGGTAGACGGCGGATGCCGTCCGAGAAAAATGACTTAGGTTGCTTATTGAACCATTTGGTCACCGAGGCCCTGACGTCTGCATTGGAGTCGAATCGTTGTCCCTTTAGAGATTTTTTAAAGGGTCCGAACAAATGAAGTCACATGGTGACAGATCGGGGTTGTAGGCTGGGTGTGGCAGAACTTCCCACCTTTTCCTTGCTAACGCTTCCTGCACAATGTTCGCAACATGTGGACGAGCATTGTCGTGCAACAGAATCACACCACGCGAAAGCATGCCTGGTCGTTTATTCTTGATGGCTGTATGCAGGTTGTCTAGTGTGTCTTTGTAGCGGATAGCATTGATGTTCACGCCAGGCTCTTTAAAATCTACCAATAGAAGCCCTTCATGGTCAACAAATGCGGTCAGCATAACCTTACCGGCGGAAATCTGTGACTTGCATTTTTTGGGTTTTGGTGATCCGGGATGTTTCCATTGCATGCTCGCTGTTTTGCTGCACGGCTCAAAGTGGTGGCACCATGACTCATTGCCTGCCACTATGTGCAACAGAAATGCATCACCCTCCTCTTCGTAACGCAGCAGGTGGTTCAAACTCCACCCCATGCGTTCTTCCTTATGGTGATCGGTCAGTATCCATGGGACCCATTGTGAACACACCTTTCGATACTTCAGTTTCTTCCTAACCACCATTTGAACTGTCCCAAGAGACACAGCGAATTCCTCTGCTAGCGAACGTAAGCTCCGACGATGGTCCACCCGTATTGCTGAATCAATCTCGGCGATGGCTTCTTCTGTCGCACAATATGCACCTGACCTGGCCGCGGAAGATCTTTCGTTAACTGACGTCCTTCTCAAAACATTTGTGCCCAGTCTTTCACTGTAGTCTTAGACACACTTTTGTCACCATACACTGCTTTCATTCGGCGATGAATGTCGACTGGTCGACATCCTTCGGCTGTTAGGAACTGAATGCAGTAACTAGACCTCAGGGTCCAAACAATAGGTTACTTTAGTACACTGCAACAACGTTACCAGGGTTCTGGTACCCACACTGTACCAGAACAAAAACCTCTGAAACAACGTTATGATTCTTAAAAACACATCTATATTCCCTTTCACATGTAATAATTGACATAAAGAAAAAGGGTCAGATCTCTCTGACCACCCCATATCACTCTGAGATGACAATGCATTACCAGTGCCCCTATTCTGTTCCTTAAGGGCTACAACGCCTCTGACACTGCAAAATGATGATCTTCCATAGGATAACGTGGGTTAGCTTTCGCACTGGCAACTGTGGAAATCATTTTCAGTTATGCAATACACATTAATTTTACTGCTTTTACGGCTTGAACACAACCCACAGGTCCTGCATAACTCTGCTGGGGACCCTGTACTTAGTCGAAAACCTTCCCAATCGAGCAGTATCGCAGACACCAATTTTATTGTAATAACAAAATTAATAAATTCCTTCCTTACCACAATTCAAAGAAATATCACAAACGTACGTTGACTGGCTTTAGCATAAATAGTAGTTTAAGTTCAGCTTTGCCTTCTGTTCAGACTGCCAATGGTTAATAACACACTTGGTACTGCTGAGGACAACGCAGCTTGCTTCTAACATATTTCTTTTCAACTGGCGCTGAGCTGTAAATGCTTTTTGCCAATATGCCTAGACCGGCCCAATCACAGCGAGGGTCTAGCATTTCAATTTTCAAAAATTTAAAAAGAAAAACACTACTTCACACTTCTAGGAGTGATTTTTCTAAATATAGATTTTATCTTTTCTGCCCAACCAATACTCTCTGTCTACCCTCCTATACCCTCCAATCAGATTTGAATTACTCCTATGCCTCCTTTCAAACTATCGTTCCCAATAACGTTACAGTTAACAAGCAAGGACAACAGTCCGTTCGTCTACGCGTTTCCAGTCAAATAGTGTGCGTTTAGATTTTCAGTTTTATCACTGACAGTCGTTAATTATAACTTTTTACATAAGTCTACCATCTTTTCCCCCTCCTTCTGTCTCACTTTTTAATTTTTCAAATAAACCAACTTGTTTTTGTGACGTCACAACTACACTACGTGTCGAGAATTTAAACTGTCTGTGTCTGTATATCAGTTGGCTTTGCCCACAGCATGTATATACTAGTTGTCTCGCGGACAGAACGAAGCGGGTTTTGGCAAGGCGATGGTAGCATTTTGTGTTAATTATTTGTATTGTATCGTGTAACACTACCAAAAAATGTAAGGATTGCTATTGATTACCAGCGTTAAAGTCAAAATTTTACGTTAATTCAGATAGTTATTTTGCGGCACACTTCCGCAAAATCGTTAATTATAAGGCTAGGCTGCAGAATGTATGCAGCAGATCTGGCAAAATGTTAAATATTGGTAGTACGTTTTCGAAACCGAAACTAAAACGCGTGTTAGATTTTTACCGTGGGATCATTCTATAGGCTTTAGCACTGCACAAAATTCAGCGCTATGCTGGCGTGTGAGAGGATCACCGTCAGACACAATAGGGCGGGTTTATTTATTATCATTTTATGACTAAAATCTTACTGAAATGAGCGATTATTCTCGCAGATTTTACTACACACCTCCCATCCAAAAACATGCAATCATTAGCAGGTTATAATCTGCGAGATAACTTAGCTCAATGAAGTCTTACGCGTTTTTCTGATCTTCATCATAAGGATGTCTGCTCAAAAAGTCTGCGCCTAAGTTCTGAGGGCCAGGAATATATTCAATCAGAAATGAGAATGGCTGCAATAATAAAGACCATCTCAACAATCTGGAATTTTCATGCTTGGCCTGTGACAGGAATACGAGTGGTGAATGATCCGTTTGGACCACAAATGTCCTGCCATATAAATAAATCTGGAATTTTTTTATCGCCCATATCAACGCGAGACATTCCTTTTCACTTGTTGAATAATTTTTTTCCGCCTTGTTCAACTTGCGGCTTGCATAAGCAACTGGGTTCAATTCTCCATCTTGTGAGGAGGACCTTTGCAACAATGTAGCGCCTAGGCCCACATTGCTTGCGTCACTTCTCAAGATAAATTCTTGATTCAAGTCAGGCAATTGCAATACTGGCCTGCTTGTAAGTTTCTCTTTTAACTCCTGGTAAGCCAATTCACACTGTGCAGACCAAATTATTGTATCAGGTTGACCTTTGCGAGTTAAATCCGTCAGAGGAGCACATATAGAGTTAAAATTTTTGATGTACTTTTGGTAGAAACCACACAACGACACGAAAGATCGCACATCTTTCTTTGTTTGTGGTCTAGGTGCTCTTTTCAATTTTTCCAGATTCTTGGGATCAGGGGTCATGCTACCCTGATGTACCATATGTCCCAAGAATTCCAACTCTTTACAACCAATACAACATTTTGTTGGCCTAGCAGTTAAGTTAGCCTCTCTGAGTCTATCAAACAGCATATTCAAAGAGGTAACGTGTTCCTCAAATGTTTCCGTAGCAATGAGGATATCATCCATACAATTCGAAATACATGGATTTTTCAGGGGATCCAGCAATTTTCGCATCATCCTAGAAAACACATTTGGGGCATTTTTCAACCCAAATGGTAACATGTTGAACTCATAATGACCTTCCGAGGTGCTAAAGGCTAAATAAGGTCGAACCTCAGGCTTTACTGGAATTTGGTAATAGCCTTTGCTAAGATCCACCTTAGAAAAATATTTTGCCTTGTTCAGCCTGGCAAATAGTTGAGTAGTATCAGGTAATGGATCCACCGGACCTTCTGTTACAGCATTCAGTTTCCTGTAATCTATGCACAGTCTATGTTCTCCCGATGGTTTCCGCAACAAAACCACACAGGAACTATAAGGAGACTCACTGTGAGAAATAATTCCTTCTTGTAACAAATAATCAATCTCCTCTTTCAAAGCTTTTTCCTTAGCGAAAGGAATAGAATAGGGCCTCATACAGATAGGTGCTGGGTCTAGTAGTTTCATATCATATTCCAACAAATTGGTGTGCCCCGGTTTATCCGTTAACACATCTGTATGTTTCTCAAGGACCTGTTGAACCTTCTCCCTCTGTCCTTTTGTCAGGTGATTACTGATCTTCACCTGTGCAAACGTTTCACTGGTTTTCAGTGGATATTCAAATGAGGGGAGGGGGTCATTTTTCATTTCGGTTGCTATAGACAAGGCCAATAGGTGTGTTCCTTCCTGGATTTGTCTGTCCAGATATTTCTTCAAAAGGTTCACATGATAGACTTTTTCCTTTCCCTTTTTGTCTATCTTATAATTTGTTCTGGATACCTTTTCCAAAACTGTATATGGCCCTTGCCATCCGATCTGAAGTTTATTGTTACTGCCGGGCAATAGAAGAAGCACCTTCTCCCCCACAGCAAGTTCCCTATCCTCAGCTTTATTATTATAATAAGCAGCATGCTTTTTCCTGGCTTGTCTCAAATTATCATTTGCCAGTTTTCAACTAGTTTTTAAACGAATGGTCACTTCGTTCAAATATTGATATGATGAGGTAACAGTCTCCTCTGCCTTCTCATCTGTCCAGGTCCTTAATAAATTACATGTGGACTTTTAATTTTTCATACTTATTTTTCATGGCACCCGTCAGGTCCTTTACATTAGAAGCTTTGTAGTGAGGACTTTTCTTCCTTTTGTCATCACACAAAAATCGTCCACTACCAATTCTTTTCTTGGGGTTTTCTCCCCACTTTGAGTTCATTGTGAGAGATCGTCTCTCTCTTTTATCTTCCTCCAGTTTACATAAGTCCGACCGAGGGATCGTCGGCTTATTCTGGGGTATAACAGTTCTTTGTACTCGCTGCATAGTGGCCATTGTAAAACATTCGAGTGAAGACTGTCTGTGAAAAGGGGGTTCCCATTCCCCTCTGTCCACTTGATTATAATTATTTTTCTTTCCAGGCCTAAGTTTGCCCCGTGGCGTGTCTAGGTCCTGATTCATTTTTCCACGTGTGGGTGTTCCCTCTTTATTTTTTGGCCCAGGTTTGCCATAATGCTTCTCTTGCATTTGGTTAGCATTTTTCCACCCTGTGGAATTTTTCTTGTTGCACTGGTCGCAGGCCTCGACAAATTTTCTTATGTCTTCAACCACTCCTGGCCAGTAATAAGACATAGATGTCCTTGAACAGGTGCGACCCATCCTCAGATGCCCACCGTCTAGAACATGTGTTTGTCTCATAACTCGTTCCCTATATTTCGATGGCACTACAAACTGTGCAAACCCGTATGATCCTGCTTTATCCGCCCTGTAAAGCAGTCCATCCTCCAAATAGAATTCTCCTTTTCTAGGAGGGGTATGGAGTTTTTGTAGTTTCTTAAAACACGGCTTCAGTGATCTATCTTTAGCCTGTGCCTTCCTACACTGTTTACGAGACATAGTTTTTGGTGGTTCTTCCTCCTTTCTAGGAGTCGACCTGACCTGAAGCATGGCCATTACTATAGGTTTCCTATTACAGTTTTCGGTGTTATGGTTGTCCATCCTACAATGTTTACACCACCTCTTTCCTTGGTTAAAAGGTTTTCTTTCATCATACCTTCTGTCATTAAATTGTAGGTTTTTATTTTTATAGTCATTGCATGGTCTATCAACATTGTGCCTACCTTTGTTACCTTGATCTTTGCTGTCAAATCTGTTAAAGTTTTGTGGAGCCTTACCATTTTCTATGTGTTTCTTTTTAGTGCCAGCTACCTCTGCCTGGGCTGCCTGATACCTCTCAGCGACATTAATTATCTCACCCAGCCTCTCCGCGCCCTGTTCCATGAGAAACTTTCTCATGTCTGGAGCCATGGACTCTCTCATCTGTTCTATGAGTATCATCTCTTTGAGATCTGGGGTTTTCCCCAAAGTAGCCCATTTCTCCATATACGTTTCTAACCGGGCGGAGAACTGGTGATAGGTCTCACCCGACAGTAGCCTGGCATTCCTAAATTTCTTTCTATAAAACTCTCCGTTCTTTTCGTATCTTAACAGAAGAGCCTGCTTCAACATGTCATAGTTGTCTTGGTCATCCCTGCTCATTTTGGCAAAAACTTCATAAGCTGTTCCCCTGAGATAACTTTAGGCTCCACTTCTCTCTCTCTAACCCATACGTGGTAGCCAAAAGTTCAAACCTACCTAGAAAACTTTCTATGTCATCGTCTTTCTCAACAAAATGGTCTAAATGAAAACCCATAGCTGAGTTAGAGGCCCCCTGACTAGCAGTAGCATCAGAGGTAGAGGGGTTGTGACCATAGTCAGGAGCAAGGCCTTGCAACTCTAACTCCCTTAGTCACAACTCATGCTCCCTCTGTAGTCTTTTCTCTTCTTTTCTGCTTCCCTCTCAGCAGCCTGTCACTTTTCTTCTCTTTCTGCAGCCTGTCTCTTTTCTTCTGCTTCCCTTTGCTGTCGTTTTTCTTCAGCCTCCAATCTCTTAGCCTCTCTATCAGCCTCTAAGGCCCTAGCCTCCTTCTCAGCTTCAATTTGCATCCTTTTAATTTCCCTCTCTCTAGCATCTTCTAACTGCATTCTCCTTTCTTCAGCTAACCTATGTTCTTCCCTAGCAATATACTTATCACATTCTGAGGTGACATAGTCAATCAAGACTTGACCCTCCATATTCATCTCCCTGGCAGTCTGCACAGCCGCAGATCTGAACTTAGCTAAATCAGCCATATTATCTCAATTACGGTTAGCAATATACTAAGGTAACTTAATAACTCTAATATGACAACAACACTAAGCACTAACAGTTCATCCACTATTTCCCAAAATACTTTTAATATTATTTTATGAGATTCCCATACAATTTTAGGGGAAGTTTTACCCAGTGCAAAGTTAAAATCCCGGGACAGGAGACCCCAATATAAGTGAAAAATTCAGATCCCGGACGAGCTCCCAATATATGTGGTGGATTTGATGTTATAAGATGTTATTCCTATTGTACTGAATGAGGTCAGCTGTGAAGGTTCCTGATTATACTAAATATTGGGTTGATTTATCAGAACACCTTTCTGCTACCACCTTACGACCTCAATCAGACTTATTCTTGACTAATATGTATGTTAGCTACGTCTATATGTCTAGGGTTATGAGTGTATGATGTATTGTAAGTACAAGTACTACAAACACATGTATTTACTAACACACACACATATATATATATATATATATATATATATATATATATATATATATATATATATATATATATATATATATATATATATATATATATATATATATATTACTGAGTCAAGACTACAACCACAAACACACTGACACTCTAAGAAATATATCTTATAGAAGTCTGTGTTAAAAGTTTGGTAAAATGGTTATTTACAATTTATTTGGCCTGATCAGAATTTTCTGCATCAGGTCCAACAACCAAAATTGATATTATGAATGTATTTATAACAATTTAAATACTACCATGGATCTTCTGTCCATTCAATTTATAATAAGACAATCAAAATATGTGTATCTAGGTTCACTAAGTTAATGACACTGGTAATTAATAGTATGGGTGGGGTACTGTCATCATTCCCTCTTTCTCTTTTAAAATTATCTTGAAAGTTTCTTGCCAACAATTTATTTTATGTTATTTCTATACAGAAATATAGTATTTTAGTGGATAAACTGAGTGCCGACATGTATGGCACTTATCTAGAAAATAGATGTTGTTGTCATTTTCACAGGCTCTCTGGTATTCTTCTTCTTCTTCTTTGTTCGCCCTGAAAAGGACGGTGGTTGCGTTGTGTCTGTTTACAACGTAGCTGTGATATCTCCACCTTTCGGTCGACACATCCGACTTCTGCACGGCATTTTTTAGGACCGGGTTTGCCTTCCCATTGCGATCTGTGCTCGCTCAGCCAGCCTGCACTGCTGCAGACTGTTTCCAGGACCACCACGTGGAGGTGGAGCACGGTCTTGACCAGCTCTGGTTCGCTGGTCCTGACGCAGGCAGTCAAGCTATGAGTCGCTGACTGCGGTCTCTATTGCTGCGTCTTCTGGTCCCGGCTCTCTGGTATGACCACGCTGACAAGGTTCCTGGTGCAGTAACTAGACCTCAGGGTCCAAACAATAGGTTACTTTAGTACACTGCAACAACGCCACCAGGGTTCTGGTACCCACACTGTACCAGAACAAAAACCTCTGAAACAACGTTATGATTCTTAAAAACACATCTATATTCCCTTTCACATGTAATAATTGACATAAAGAAAAAGGGTCAGATCTCTCTGACCACCCCATACCACTCTGAGATGACAATGCATTACCAGTGCCCCTATTCTGTTCCTTAAGGGCTACAACGCCTCTGACACTGCAAAATGATGATCTTCCATAAGATAACGTGGGTTAGCTTTCCCACTGGCAACTGTGGAAATCATTTTCAGTTATGCAATACACATTAATTTTACTGCTTTTACGGCTTGAACACAACCCACAGGTCCTGCATAACTCTGCTGGGGACCCTGTACTTAGTCGAAAACCTTCCCAATTGAGCAGTATCGCAGACACCAATTTTATTGTAATAACAAAATTAATAAATTCCTTCCTTACCACAATTCAAAGAAATATCACAAACGTACGTTGACTGGCTTTAGCATAAATAGTAGTTTAAGTTCAGCTTTGCCTTCTGTTCAGACTGCCAATGGTTAATAACACACTTGGTACTGCTGAGGACAACGCAGCTTGCTTCTAACGTATTTCTTTTCAACTGGCGCTGAGCTGTAAACGCTTTTTGCCAATATGCCTAGACCGGCCCAATCACAGTGAGGGTCTAGCATTTCAATTATCAAAAATTTAAAAAGAAAAACACTACTTCACACTTCTAAGAGTGATTTTTCTAAATATAGATTTTATCTTTTCTGCCCAACCAATACTCTCTATCTACCCTCCTATACCCTCCAATCAGATTTGAATTACTCCTATGCCTCCTTTCAAACTATGGTTCCCAATAACGTTACATTTAACGAGCAAGGACAACAGTCCGTTCGTCTACGCGTTTCCAGTCAAATAGTATTTCTGCAATAACTTGGCTAATAATTTGACTACCATTAATATTAAAACATATTTGTGCTCAGAATACACTAAGCTATACGAATATATAATTTTTATGACTATATTCATGTGCGTTTAGATTTTCAGTTTTATCACTGACAGTCGTTAATTATAACTTTTTACATAAGTCTACCATCTTTTCCCCCTCCTTCTGTCTCACTTTTTAATTTTTCAAATAAACCAACTTGTTTTTGTGACATCACAACTACACTACGCGTCGAGAATTTAAACTGTCTGTGTCTGTATATCAGTTGGCTTTGCCCACAGCGTGTATATACTAGTTGTCTCGCGGACAGAACGAAGCGGGTTTTGGCAAGGCGATGGTAGCATTTTGTGTTAATTATTTGTATTGTATCGTGTAACACTACCAAAAAATGTAAGGATTGCTACTGATTACCAGCGTTAAAGTCAAAATTTTACGTTAATTCAGATAGTTATTTTGCGGCACACTTCCGCAAAATCGTTAATTATAAGGCTAGGCTGCAGAATGTATGCAGCAGATCTGGCAAAATGTTAAATATTGGTAGTACGTTTTCAAAACCGAAACTAAAACGCGTGTTAGATTTTTATCGTGGGATCGTTCTATAGGCTTTAGCACTGCACAAAATTCAGCGCTATGCTGGCGTGTGAGAGGATCACCGTCAGACACAATAGGGCGGGTTTATTTATTATCATTTTATGACTAAAATCTTACTGAAATGAGCGATTATTCTCGCAGATTTTACTACAAAATTAATATACAATCAACACTAAATGCTGTTTTCTGGTAAAAGCTATTGCCAAAGCAGAGGAATCAGTCCTTAAAACGCACACATCATATACATGGGGCACATTGTTACTCGAAAAATGCATATTGCACGTGCCACACGTGCTGCACCCATCGACTATTATTACGGCTCGTACTCAATGCACTAATTGCTGATACTTCCTGGCAGCCTGCCCATGCATATGTTACCCTCTTTTATGCAATGACCTCAAAATATTTTCAATTCAATACCTGACAGGTTTCTTTTGTGGGTGGGTGGGTGTGTGTGTGTGTGTGTGTGTGTGTGTGTGTGTAAAATGTCAACAATGTAATGATATCAGGGTGCTAGGTGGTATCCAGTCAAGAAGATACACACACCATCTCCGCAGGTAAATGGTGGAATTAGGTTGCCACATCCTCAGGACAGACCCCGACAATTTCACCAGAACTGCTATCTAATGGACCCCAGAAAGAAGAAAAAGAGAGGCCGACCAAAAAACAACTTGGCGCAGAACTGTGAAGGCCGAGATAAAAAGCATGAGTCAGGAGCTGAAGCACCGAATGAAGGATGGCCACAGACGAAGCAAAGTGGAGAGTTTGTTTTCACCCTACAAGATTCCGCTAGGCGTGCCAACAGACTGCTTTGTCATTCAGCGGCTAAAGATCGTATGAAAAAAAAATGAAGCAAATGGAAGAAAAATAGAACACATGAAAGACTGAGTGAAGAAATTAATAAGTTTCCGCCTCATGCACCTCAGAAATTAATAAAGACTGACAGTAATGATGATGGTGGTGATCATGGGCTTATCTACTGCAAGGGATCTAAAAAAACGTGTAAAATACACTATTTTTATTGTGCTGTAATGCAATTACTTACCAATTACGGGGGGTGTTGTAATGAACATACTAACAAGCTCCTCAGCACCATAAGGTGGCATACTGTACACTGATACTGTGTATAAGGCAGACTCATACACTCTGGCAATATCGTACTGAAAGTTCAACTGGAAAAAAAAAACAATTTTTCTTAAAGGCTGATTAACAATAAAGCTTAAACTTTGGTCAACAGAAGCCTAATGGTATTTCCCTCCTTATGAAGCATGAGCCACCATCACAGCAGGTCCCATTGTGGGATGCCTACACCAAAGTATTTATGCACTCTTGGCCAAGATGGTTTGTGTAGGAATATGTTTCACATGACGAGGTTACCAGCCCATGCACAACCTCATAACAGTCATCCACGGAAGCAGTAGTCTGGTAACATTACCTAAAATAAACTAGCAGGAAGAAATTAAGAGTCTGCTAATGACTCAACCAATGCTTTGTGGTTGGTGAATGTCTGAACCTCTCTGGGTGCACAAGTCACAGCCAAGGTTTGTGTTTCCCGTGATTTCTTCTTCTAATAATTATTTCCTATTCTGTCCATTTCACAAAGTCCTAATAAATTTACATTCATTCTTTCCATTTCCATATTCATATTATCTAATGTTCCATTCTGCATTAGTGTAACTCCAAGTTTCTATGGGTGTTTTCCGTAACTCTAATTTTACTGACATTATCTCGATGACAGTCGGGTATCACATGTAGCCATGACACTCCCTACCGGTTTCCTCTGGAACCTCCCTTAATATCATTGTCTTTTATGAGGAAGTTGTTTTGATTCATGACAGTACAAGGGACAATTCAACAGTAGATTCACATTGCTTTCCGTTGGTTTGTGTATGGTTGTCTCTGAATAAAAGGTCAATGACAGAAATGGGGTGAAAGATGAAATTTTACAACTGATGGATGCAAGAAGGAAGAAGAAGCTAGACAAAGAAGAATATAACACACTAAATAAGGAAACAGTAAACAAATATAAAACAGCAAAAGAAGCTCGGCTAAACCAGAAGTGCAAAGAGTTTCAAGTGCAGCAGAGAAGAGAAACCAAATCTATGTTCAGGCAAATAAATGAGTTAACAGGTAGAGTGACACAGCCACCAGATGTTTGAAATAAAAAGAAGGAACATTATTAATGGGTCAAGAAAACAAAACAGAAAGGAGAACAGAATACATAAAGCTCTATGATGATGAAAGATCAGAACTGAATGTCTCGTAAGACAACTGGAAGGGACCACCAATACTTGTAGGAGAAGCTGAGGATGCCAAGCCTCAGATGAAGAAAGGTAAAGTGCCTAGGCCAGATAATATAACAGTAGAGCAAATGGAGGCTTTGGGAGAATTCAGAGTAAACATGACAACAAAATTGTTGAATGATATCTACAGCTGTGGTCACATACCTGATAATCTACTAAAATCCATATTAGCTTTGTCAAAGAAATCTGGAGCCATGAAACGCGAAGAAGTCTCATAAGTCATGTGACCAAAATATTGATAAGAATTATTATAAGAAGTGTGAGAAATTGAATATAACTAAAAATTGGTGATGAACAGTGTGGATTTGTAGAAAGCAACTTCACAAAATCTGTATATATTATTAGAACAATAACAGAAAGAGGACATGCACACCATCATAGCTGGCAGACGCTGGAGCTGGGTTGGCCATGTCCTCAGAAGAGACCCCGATGCCATCACAAGAACAGCTATGCTTTGGACCCCTGAAGGAAAACGAAAGAGAGGCCGACCAAAAACAACCTGGCGGAGGACTGTGGAGGCTGAGATGCAAAAAATGAACCAGAGTTGGGGCACTGTACGAAGGATGGCCACCGACAGAGCAAAGTGGAATCAATTTGTTGTTGCCCTACAAGATGCCACTAGGCATGATGGCCACTGACTGCTTTGATGGTCGGCGGTTAGGGATCAAAGAAAAAAGAAGAAAAAAAACAAAGAGCCACAGAAGTAAAAACATTATTTACTTGTGATCTATAAACTACACTTTGGCATCTGACAAAGTGGAACATTAGGAAATTATCAAAATGTTAGAAAGCATAAACATTAATGGTATAAAGACCTGATAATAATAAAGAACATGTACTGGCAACAAACAGCAGCTATATAAATTAGCAGCCAAATAGGAACATTTGAGCAGGTTAAAAAAAGGGTGTTAGACAGGGATGTGTGCTGTCACAGGATGTTCAATCTATACAGTGAAAATATAATTAACTCCCTACAGGTCATATCAGGAACATCAATTGATAGACGTGATATAAACAGAGATAAGCTGATGATAGTCTTAATAGTAACAAGTGAAAAGGACTTGCAGAAAATGGTTAATACAATATACACAAAAAGTGAAAATAAAGGCCTTGGCCTTAACAGAAAAAAGACAAAAGTAAGGTTCATAACCCCCCCACTCCTGAAGGAGCATAGGCCTTCAACAAACACATGCCAAGTCCTCCTGTCACGTGCCTTCATCTCAAGTTCTTTCCACGTTCTCCTCATCATTTTCACCTCTGTTTCCAGCTCTCTTCTCCATGTGCTTCTTGGTCTACCTCTGCCTCTCTTGCCCTGGGGGTTCCAGAACAAGGACTGCCTTGTAATGCTATCAACAGGTTTCCTCAGTATATGAACTATCCATCGCCATCATCTGCTTCTCATCTCTTGTTCCACTGGCACTTGCCTTGTTCTTGTCATCAGTTCCACGTTGGTAACCTTGTCATACCATTTTAATCCCTATATTCTATGCAAGCACCCATTTATGAAAGTCTGTAGCATTTTGGTTGTTTTTCTCCGTGTCTCAGAGCCATACAATAGGACTGACTTTACATTTGAGTTGAAGATTCTTATTTTCGTGTTGGATCTGATTTCTCTTGATCTCCATTTATTTCCCAATGCAATCTTGCTTTTTGTATTCTTAGTTTGATATTGCTGCCAAGATATGAGTACGATTCTACATCGTGTATTGGTGTGTCTTCAAGTTCAACCCTGTTTTCATTACCTGCATTTATTCTCATTATTTTTGTCTTTTCCCTGTGTATTCTCAGACCCAATTGCTGTGACCTCTCATCGAGTGTTTTCAATTTGTCCTGCGTCTGATTACGGTTATGGGACAGAAGAGCCAAGTCATCAGCAAAATCCAGATCATCCACTGCTTAGTCAGAGTCCACTGGATTCCATTTCTGTTGTGTATTGTCGATGATCTCATAACCCAGTCTATTGCTAGTAAGAAAAGAAATGGAGACAAGAGGCATCCCTGTCGCACTCCTGTTCTTATCCCAAACGGTTCTGTAAGCTGTCCTTCGTGAAGAACTCTGCATGTCATGTCTTCATATGTTTTCTTTATTAAATTAATGATCTTCAGGGGAACTCCATAATGCCTCATCAATTTCCAAAGTGATTCTCTGTCTACACTGTCCAATGCCTTTTCGTAGTCCACAAATCCGACGTATAGTGGTGAATTCCATTCCAGACTTTGTTCAACTATTATTCTCAAAGTGGTTATCTGGTCTGTACATGATCTGTTTTGTTGAAAACCTGCTTGTTCATCTCTCAGTTTCTTGTCTATGGACTCTTTTAATCTCTCAAGGATAATCCTGTTTAATACTTTTCCTGGCACTGATAGTAACATTATTCCTCTATAATTTGTAAGGTTATCTAGATGACAATGATTTCTTCAGCATGCACTATCAAAGTAAATGGCACAGCTCTAAGACAAGTCAAAATTTCACAGATTCAAATACTTAGACACATTAATAACATCAGATGGAAGTTGCACCTCAGGGGTGAAGAGTAGAATAGCCCAAGCAAAAATCAGCATTCCATAAAACGAAAAGTATTTTATGCAACAATTCTTTGTCAATGGAATACGAAAAAGGGTTCTTCAGTGTTATATATAACCTATCCTGACATATGGAAGTGAGTCATGATAAATTAGTAATAATAATAATAATAATAATCATAAAAGCCCCTTCAGTCATAACTGACTATGGGAATGCACCCCTGAGGTGACAACCCTCAGCTGCTTATTTTGCTGGTGTTCCTTTTGATGTTTTCTCCTCTTTTCTGTTTGCTGTGAGAGCTTCTTTTCGTCCAATCTGAGGTGACACCACAGACAGCATCGTCACTTGATGTGATCAGCAGCTTCATCCTCCCAGGTTGTTGGATTTATGTCCAGCACTCTCATGTCTCTCTTGCACACACCTATGAACCTCAGCTGCAGTCGCCCAACTGTTCTTTTGCCATCTGTCAGTTGTCTGTAGAAGATATATTTTGGGATGCGACCATCTTCCATGAGGCGGACATGGCCAAGCCAGCATAGTCTGCGCTGTCTAAGCCATGTATATATGCTTTGAAGGCCAGCACGTGACAACACATCGACATTTGTCACTTTGTCCATCCATGAAATACCGAGGATGTGGCGTAGACATCGTAGATGGAAGGTGTTGTGCCTTCTTTCTTGCTTAGCATAGGTTGTCCATGTCTCGCTGCCATGTAGAAGTGTGCTGGTGATGCAGGCATTACATTCCGCAGCTTTGGTCTTCATTGTGAGTTTGGAGTTTCCCCAAAAACGCGTTGTGAGGTGGGCAAAGGTAGTTGCAGCTTTGCCAATGTGGCTGTCAATTTGTGTGCAGGGAGAATTTGTTGTTGATGGAAGACCCCAGGTATGTGAAGTGATGCACCACTGCCAATTTGTAGTTATCTATAGTGATAACTGGTGCAACATCCACATCCTGACTCAGCACATTTGTTTTTGTTAGACTTATTGTAAGGCCAAAGCCCTTGCATGCTTGGGTGAAGCGATTCATCGAGCTCTGAAGCTCCTGTTGACTTTGGGTGACGACTGCAGAATCATCAGTGAATAACAAGTCTCTTATAGTGACCCTTCTGATTTTAGTTGGTGCCTACAACCTTGCAAGGTTAAACAGTCGGCCATCTGACCTAATGTGAAGGCATATTCCTTCAGTTGCATCTCTGAATGCATGTTTCAAGAATAAGGCAAAGAAGATTTCGAAGAGGGTTGGAGCCAGAACGCAGCCTTGTTTAACGTCACTGCGTTATGTCAAAAGGCTGTGATGTGCTTCCAACATATCGGACTGTTTCCGGGACCCCAAGATGCAGCAATAGTGAATGCAGTCAGCGACTCATAGCTTGACTGCCTGCGTCAGGACCAGCGAACCAGAGCTGGTCAAGACCGTGCTCCACCTCCACGTGGTGGTCCTGGAAACAGTCTGCAGCAGTGCAGGCTGGCTGAGCGAGCATGGATCGAAATGGGAAGGCAAACCCGGTCCTTAAAAAATGCCGTGCAGAAGTCGGATGTGTCGACCGAAAGGTGCAGATATCACAGCTTAGGCGCAAACAGACACAACGCAACCACCGTCCTTTTCAGGACGAACGAAGAAGAAGAAGAAGAAGAAGAAGAAGAAGGACTGTTTCCTTCATGCCTTCATGGAATGACTATCAATTCCAGCAGTTTAGCAGGGCAGCCTATTTTTGGGAGGATTTTTAGAGAGCCCATCCCTACTTACCAGGTCAAATGCCTTTGTGAGGTCTTTAAAGGTGAAATATAAAGGCCTTTTCAGCTCTCTTTGATTTTTCCTGAAGCTGGCAGAGAGAAAAGATCGTGTCTGTTGTTCATCTACCAGCTCGGAATCCACACTGTGACTCTGGATATACGTGCTCAGCTAACTTGTGTAGTTACATTAAGATGACTGGCAAAAACGTTACCAACAATACTAAGAACAGGTATGCCTCTGTAGTTATTGCAATCACTTCTGTCTCCTTTATTTTTATATAGAGTGTTATAATCTTGGCACCTTGCATGTCTTGATGGATAGTTGTAAAGAGATAGGGTAAATTAGTAAACAAGCAGTAAAAGCAGCACTAGGCTTCAGAGATGTGGTTTTACAGAAGAATATTAAAATACCATGGACAGCTAAAATCATTAATGAGGATATCCTGAAAGAGGTCAATGCGCAAGGGAAGTTTATCTCGCATGTTAGAAGCAAACCACTTTCTTCAGGCATGTTATGTAAAGCTGGAATATATCGTGACAACAGGAAAGATTGAAGGAAAAAGAGATAGAGGATGAGAAAGAGGGAAAACACTGAACAGTCTGTTATCATGGCACAGAAAGCAGCCAACAACAGAACTGATAAATAATATTGGAGACAAGAAGTTGTGGAGATACATGATCGCCTAAGCCACCAGGCATGGTATTTGCAGAAAAAGATATCTCCAAGCACCCTTGGGTCTTCTTTTTCTTCCTTAATCTCAGGGTCCCAAGTCAGACCTGCTATAATACACCCCAGTTTTCCATCAAGTGGCCTTTCCAATTTAATGTTCTTTATTAGGCATATGATTTGTTTGTTACCAGGTTCTTTCATTTCTTGTGTTTCCTTGCCATCCTTAGAGTAAAAAGGTCTACATCAGAATGAGGTCAATTAATTTTTTTTAGTCATTTTCAATGTCTGTCCATCATTAATAACTTCTAGGAGGCATAGTGTTTTGAGCGCTTGACTCTCATGGCAAAGTTACCAGATTTTAGGTTCAAAACCTGGCTATCGTCACTCTGCAGTTTACCAAGCTGTAATCTGTGCTCCTGAGTTCAGGATGGCAAAGGCAGAGAGGAAAGAAACTGGTCACCCCACCTGATAAAACTGAGACCTAGTAAAAGTTTGTCTCTAACACTTCACTCCCGAGTACGGCAGCATCCGATATGAGACTACCTTTACCTTTTATAAAAAAAATCTACCATAAGGTAGGATTAGGGCGTACCTGACATCCTGTTATGGGGGCGTACCTGACATCCTGGTTATGGGGCGTACCTGACATCCTGGTTATGGGGCGTACCTGACATCCTGGTTATGGGGCGTACCTGACATCCTGGTTATGGGGCGTACCTGACATCCTGGTTATGGGGCGTACCTGACATCCTGGTTATGGGGCGTAGCTGACATCCTGGTTATGGGGCGTAACCGACATCCTGGTTATGGGGCGTACCTGACATCCTGGTTATGGGGCGTACCTGACATCCTGGTTATGGGGCGTACCTGACATCCTGGTTATGGGGCGTACCTGACATCCTGGTTATGGGGCGTACCTGACATCCTGGTTATGGGGCGTACCTGACATCCTGGTTATGGGGCGTACCTGACATCCTGGTTATGGGGCGTACCTGACATCCTGGTTATGGGGCGTACCTGACATCCTGGTTATGGGGCGTACCTAACATCCTGGTTATGGGGCGTACCTGACATCCTGGTTATGGGGCGTACCTGACATCCTGGTTATGGGGCGTACCTGACATCCTGGTTATGGGGCGTACCTGACATCCTGGTTATGGGGCGTACCTGACATCCTGGTTATAGCTATCGAATCCTGTTTCTGTGATAACAGCAATAATTGCCCCTTACAAAACCGTTTAATTCTATTTCTTTTTTTTTTAACCTGATACCTTCGTTTCCATGGTTTCAGCACATTCGTCTAAGATCTTTTCCTACCTTAACTTTTTCTTTTTTTTCAGATTAACAGTTATACTTACTTACTTATTTGTTCCTCTTCTACCGTGAGGTGTAGAGGTTTGTAAGAGAGAGTGCCATACTATTCTATCGGCTGTCTTCCTCCTGGCCTGGTTCCATTCTAGTCCTCGGTTCTTCAAAGATTGTATAATGTTGTCCTCCCAGCGGACTTTGGGTCGTCCTGGAGGTCTGGATCCCTGGCTCTTATTTTCCCATGCTTGTCGTGGTAGCCAATCTTCTCCCATTCTGCAGACATGGCCAAACCATCTCAGTTGGGACTGTTCTACTTGAATCTGCAGGCGTTGGATTTTTAGGCCTTGACGTATCGTCTGGTTGCGGACCATGTCTCTTCTTGTTACTTCAACCACCTTCCTCAGATACCTCATTTCTGAGGTTTGGATCTGGCTTTTGTGGGTTGTAGTCATTGCCCATGACTCGCATCCATACGTCAAGACTGGGACATAAGTGGAGCGGTATACAGCCATCTTCGTCTTCTTACCAACTTCTCTTTTGCTGAGGAATCCTCGATTTATGGCTTGAAAAAGTCTCCCAGCTGGTGCTCTTCTTTGATGCCTCCCTTCCGGTCTATGACAGCTCCAAGTATTTAAAGTGGTTGACCTGCTCCAGGACCTGTTCTCCCAGTTTAATCTGATTTCTTTCCTCTCATGATATCACCATCGTTTTTGTTTTCGAGCTGCTTATGATCATCCCTCTCTTCTCCAGCTCTTCCTTCCAGACCTGCAGGTTGGATTGAAGATGTGCCTCTGATTTAGCAATCAGGGCAACATCATCAGCAAATGCCAGCTCTGAAATACAGACCTGTCTCATCTTTCAGTACCCAACTGAGTACTTTCCTGTCCTCTCCTTACATGCCTTGATGACATCGTCCATGAGGAGTATGAAAAGATAAGGTGACAGGATATCACCTTGTCTTACACCAGTGGTGGTCCTGAATTCTTCTGACTTATGGTTTGCCGTCCTCACATAATTTCTGCAAGACTTGTAGAAGCTCTGCATAGCATGAATCAGAGGTGATGGAATTTCTTCCTTGCCAAACAGTCCCAGAGTTTGTTCCAGGGGACCTTGTCAAATGCCTTTTCCAGATCTAAGAAGCAAAGATGGATCTCACTCTTATACTCAAGAGCCTTTTCGCTCAACTGTCTGAGTGTGAAGATTAGGTCTTGAGTACTTCGATTTGCTTGGAAGCCACACTGGACCTCATCCATTTGTGGTTCAGCTAGGCATCTGAGTCTCTGCTCCAGGATTCTAGAGTACATTTTACCAGGGACACTGAGAAGGGATATGCCTCTATGGTTTCCACATTGTCGGTTGTCACCCTTTTTAAAAATCTGTGTTATTATGGCAATCTCCCAATCCTTTGGTATGGTCTTGTTGCACCAAGCTGCCCGTAGGACCCTTAGGAGTAATAGGTCGCCTGCTATTTTGCATGTACTTAACCATTTCTGGTGTTATGCCATCATGTCCTGCAGCTTTGCCCATGTTGATTTCCTCATACTCTTTAGGGTCTTATAGAACAATTTCTGGTTTTCTTGCGCATTGTTTTCTAGCTTTTCTCCAAATTCTTCTCAGGACTTCTGTTTTGCTGCTAGCACCTTGTTCTTTGCTTCTGTTCTGAGTATCATATATTTTCTATATTTCTCTGTTTTTCCTGCTGTGTTTGTTAGCTCCTAAGTATTGTTTCCATGCCTTTTTCTTCTCTCTTATTTTCTCTTTAACCTCATCTGTCCACCAAGGTGTCCTCTTTCTCTTGTTCCCAAGTCGAACTTCACTACATGCTTCTGCTGCAGCTGTCTTTATGATGTCCTTGAATTTCAGCCAGAGGGTTTCCAGGTCTTCATGTTGTTGTTTTTTACCCTCCTCTCATTTCCCAGCAAAATACTAGGCAGGATAATCATCCAGAGAATTTCAAAAGCAGTTGACCATAAACTGAGGAAAGAACAAGCGGGCTTCAGAAAGAACAGAAGATGTGCAGATCATATATTTGCCCTCAGGAACATTATAGAGCAGTGCTCAGAATGGCAGAGACAGCTGTACATTAACTTTGTTGATTTTGAAAAGGCTTTCGACAGCATACACAGGGACAGCCTATGGAAAATTCTGAGGGCTTATGGAATTCCCAGCCGCATTGTTTCCATTATAAAAAGCCTCTATTCTAACTTTACGTGCAGTGTTGGATCGAGTAATGTAACTTTCAAAGTGAAAACAGGAGTACGACAGGGATGCCCCTTGTCAACAACATTATTTTTGACAGTCATAGATTGGGTGATGCGCCAGAAAACAGAGGGCAGTCCAACAGGAATTAGATGGACAACGTTTTCTACGCTGGAAGATTTGGAATATGCAGATGACATTGCACTACTTGCGCATTCACATCAACACATTCAAGACAAAACCGATAGACTGAATAAGTACGGCCAGCAGGTTGGCCTGAACATCAATTTGAAGAAGACAGAGGTCATGACACTAAATGTGGGCAATCCTGAGCCAATAACAGTAAGGAACCAGAAGTTAGAACAGACAGACACATTTACTTATCTAGGAAGCATAGTAACACCTGACGGCGGAACAAGCAAGGACATTAACAACAGAATGAATAAAGCGAGAACAGCCTTTGCTGTTCTCAACAACATTTGGAAGTCTTCCCAGTACAGCACAAACACCAAATTAAGACTGTATGAGAGCTGTGTACTTTCTGTGCTTCTCTATGGTGCGGAATGTTGGAGAGTAACAGAGAAGGAAATGTCGAAACTGTCCTTCTTCCACACAATCTGCCTAAGGAAAATTCTCCGAATCTTTTGGCCAAACACCATCAGCAACCAAGAACTACTTATTCGGAGTAAGTAACCAGGAGGACATGCACACCATCATAGCTGGCAGGGGACGCTGGAGTTGGGTTGGCCACGTCCTCAGACTCATATTTTATTGTTAACCTTTGGTTTTTGGCCACAATACACCCCATGCCCCCTTTAGCTCTTTCAGATGTGGGGACACCACTGTGGAGCAGCGTGTCACCATCGAGATCCATAACCCCTTGTCCTTTTTTCTTTGTTTATGTCAAAGCCAGGATTTCTAATTTGGCTTTCCTCATCTCTTCCACCAGCTCCTCTTCCTTCCCATTCATACTTCTTGTGTTCCATGTTACGTAAGTTGTAGTCCGTTCCAGTTTGTCGCCTTTAGAATCAGTCCGGTTTTCTCTCTTATGTTTCGCGTAATCAGGTTTTTTTAAGACAAAACAGGTGATTGGCTGTTGTGCCTTTGCGTGGTGGAGGGGCTGCCTCCTTATGGCCTCCTTTTTCAGCCGGGCTTGGGTCCGGCCTAGGCAGAGTTGATTAACAGCTATTATGACTATTATTATTATTATTAAAATTACTACCATTATTCCTTGTTGCATTACTATCATCATCTGATGGAGCCCCCTTAAAGAAGCCTACACCAAAGCCCAAACTCTTGCCACACTGATTTCTATAGCAGTTTGTTTAACATGAAGAAGTAATTACATCACAGCTGCAGTGGTCACTCCATGCTCCATAGGAAGCAAAAAGGAAAAATCACTGAATGAATAATGAATGAATGACAAATCTAGAACATATTCCAAGTGCCAAGGGGTAGTATTTTGACAATGTGAGTACAACAAGCTTGATTTCTCTAACTTTACAGTAGATACCCCAGGAGCTGTGAAAATCTACTTCAGAAAAAATGAGTTCTCTAAAGATCTATCTTGATAAAAAATCATGCCTGATTTCAGACCATTTGGAATCTGAAATTAGCTCAGCTTATCTGTGACTTTTATCTCTGTCAGACAATCTGCCACATGCAACTTTATCAACAGAGCAGTCACAAATTTAACACACACAAAACATTTGACAAAATGTTAAAGTCACATTCAAATAAAGGATCCTGCCCCTATCTCATGCAGTTAATTATTAGAGTGAAGGTTTATAAGCTAGATCATGAGATTTCTCTGGGAATCAAGAAAAAGCGCCTCTAATCATGGGAAGGCAATTTTCTTAAATGTTGTCTGTGAGAGCAAGTCCTAAATTTCTCTAGTTTTAAAATTATTTCTCCACCCCCCAATCATCTAAAGATCTAACAAATCATCGAATGTGTAGATCAAGTTCTACCATACACCAACCTCTATTTACCCCACATTTCTTCTTCCCTTTTTAAGGAGCATGGGGTTATGACAGCAGTTGAGTACAGGAAGCCAACAACAAAGTACTACATGTTCTCTCCTAGTGGTGGTTCCTGCACCAATCTGTTTACATGATGAGGTTGTTAGCAAAGATCATATTCTTGCTGTCTCCTTAGAGACTTAAGGAACCAGAGGGGTAAAAGTATTTACAGAGAATTAGTAAATTTTTTTTTAATAGGTGCATTACAAATAGTTAAAAAGCAACCAGCAATGTTAAAAAAATTTTGTTAATGCAGCAAACTGAGAGCAAACAGAAATTAAATAACTGAAAAGCAAATACAGCTCTAACCTCTTCATGAAGTATTTCATTTGTTGTATTCAACTGGAACAGCTGACAATATATGTCGCTGGAGCCTCTGTAAACCCATACTACTAAGTATCCATTGCATTTCTTCCTTCCCAGTGCTGAAAATCAAGCCAAGATGTAAGCTCTTCATATGATTATTATTTTTTTTAATTTAAGGGAAATGGGAGGCTAGCGAACTAGCATTATTATTGTGTGTATTGTGAACCTTATGTGTGCGTGTGAAGAGAACGTAGTCAAACTTATATACATACATAATAAAATTACATGGTGGCAGCAGTGGGATACATAATGTCTTTATATGACATTTACTCAATTAATATTTGTATCATCTTTCTTTTTTCCTTTTTTTTTTAAATAATAAAGACTCCATTACTTGACTTAGAACCTGAACCTTGTTTCAACAAAATACAACAAAGTTTGCATACACAAATCTACCAACTTTGAACAGTACTCAAATAGAGACATAGTATTCCTGAATATTATTACATGAGTATTGTTTCCCCTTTATTGTATGACCTTGAAACATGGAGAACAAAAACAATAATTTCCCTTTAAGGTCTATTCTTGTAAATTTAAAAAATAAAAAATGGTAATGCAACTATGTATAACATTACCACATTATTATTTTTTCCTTAAAAAGAAATTACCCTTAAATTTTAAGAATTATATGAAAAATTAAAGTGACAGAAAATCCATTGCGTAAAACATTGGACAACCACCTCACCCATAAATGTAATCACTTTAGAGTATATGCAGTTTTCAAGAGTTATCCATGTTGTCTGCTAAGGTTTTTTTTTTTTTTTTTTTAGTTTAAAATTTTACAGGATGGGGTAACCAGCCCCAGGCCTAATCCTCCTTAGTTGCTTTTTAGGGTATAGTAGGTAGCACATAGTAGCATGGTAGGTTGTAGAATAACTATTTATGATGTGTTCTTTTGGCCATCAATTAATTTGTTGTGTGCTAGTAGGGGTGTTGATATAATTTTAGAACAATGTTCAAATGCGGCCATGTGGCAACTTATGAATAAGTTGACAGAACTTCTAGTGCATAGAAACAAACAGCACATATTTATCTTATACTTTCCACTTACACTTTGAGGATCCAAACATATACGTCATATTAAATCCATAAGGCCATCAGTAATTGGCCAACAATCCACATTTGTCCGTTATATTCTTACATCATCTGAAGATTACCCATTTCTGAGCATCGTCCGTCTCAGTCTGTGCCCTTGCTGTAGTAGTTTTCATAGCAATTTGTTTTACATAATGGGATTGCTAACACTTTTGCTTAACTTCACAACAGTCACCTCTAATGACATTTCTGGTTGGAGCAGTAGTTCCTATCCTTTCTATGCCCCCTCATATTTAGAACCACACATAGTAAACTTTAGCAAACTAAACCACATCTGATTATTACCTGATGTAGGTGACTTCCATCTAACAGATATTCCAGGATAAATCATGTCCTTATATGGAAACTCAAGACCCAAAAGTCTTATATCTGATGGTCGATCCACAGATAACGGACTTCTAGGATACCCATCTGGTAGGTCATCTTGATTAAAAGTAGTAACAAATTTCTTGCACTCTGGAAAACCGAAAGAAAAACAATAACATTAATGTAATCTTCTGTTTATGAGCAAATATTCTTCTCCTTGCAAGTAACTCATCAATGCTATAATATGCATTTGTGGAAGTGAACCTCTGTCTGTGAGGATAATTACACCCACACTGACTCTTGAAATCATCCACACACTTCCAGGAATTCCCCCTGTGGTAAAACTTGTTGAGAACCCAGCATTGCACACTAAGCTTGGAGGAGTAACTTGAGCCCCAGTCATAACTATTTGCCTTTGACCTGGTTGACTGCATGCAGGATGTTCTCACTATGGACCCAGTGATAGGCAGTGGCTCTGTGCAGAATGTGGACAATTCCTTGGGAGAGCCCAGAACCAGAGCACAGTATTTTAGCTCTGCACAGTTGTAGAGCTCCCATGGGTGGCAGGGAATGCACAGTATGCCACGCGCTTTTTACAACTAGCTTGGGACCAGGTGTGATGATCCTTTAAATGAAATCAAGTTGGTAAAACTGGAGCTCATGACTTCAACTCAACATGTTTCAGAATGGCAGAAAAGCCACAGGAAAAGCCTAGATCTGCAGTGTAGATAACACCAATGAGGCTTCAACTTAGCATACCTGTCAACCTGTACGAATTTTTCGTACAATATACGGATTTTTGATACTTTTAGCAGTGTACGGCCGTACAGACTCGTTGTACGGATTTTTCTCCCCCTTCCCCCCAATTTTTTTTTTTTAATTCTAAAAATATTTTCGAACCCAAGTTTTTTTTAAATTTTAAATCAGAAAATATTTTCTAGCCCAGGTTTTTTTTAAACCAATTTTTAAAATTTTTAATTCCGGAAATCTCGGCGTTCGTTTTTAAACTGAGGTCTCTCCCAGCAACCAATCAAATCCTTTTATACCCAACAATTCGGCAAACACTTTGAATTCGGCTTCATACGCTTTCGGTTTTCAGCGTGACATGACGTATTTTTAAAGTTACCTGTTATCAACAACGACACTTACTTGCCACCACACTTCGACGCCATTTTGTTTAAAAAAGCTAAGTACTTATAACTTGGTTAAATATTGATGTTGTTTTGCTTTGTTGCAATTTAATCGCTGCCTTAATCTTTTCAGTTAGGCCTATATCTTGCCCTTCAATATATTTCCGATAAATTGTCATAATATTCTGTGTAGGCCCTACATAACTAGAAAAAAAAAAGTTTTTTTGCGTTGAGTAGGCCTACTTAATGCCAGCGCTCGAGATTCGCTGCTTTATTTTTTAATAAAGTGGCAATCTGTTATCACTGGTCTAGGCTACCAACTCTTAAATAATAACTTTGCAAATTTTTGGTGGTACGTTTTTTCTTCCTACATTTCATATCTTGCCCTTCAATAGCCTATATTTCCGATAAATTGTCATAATATTCAGTGTAGGCCCTACATAACTTGAAAAAAAAAGTTTGTTTGCATTGAGTAGGCCTACTATATGCCGGCGCTCAAGATTCGCTGCTTTATTTTTTAATAAATTGGCAATCTGTTATCACTGGTCTAGGCTACCAACTCTTAAATAATAATTTTGTAAATTTTTGGTGGTACGTTATTTCTTCCTAGATTTGATATTCTGTTCATAATTTTGTTTATTTTGTTGTTGTTGCTGTTAGCCGTTTGCTTTGTTCGTTGTATTTTTTAATCATTCTCTTCGTCTACAAAGATTATTAGTTGAAATATTTCATCCACTGAATGATGGCTGAGCCTAATTCAAAGAAACAAAAGCTGACTGCGAAAGATCATTTTCAATGATGAAAAAAATCCACACAGACTGCAGGAGGTCCATGAATGCGGACACACTCACTTCTTTTTTACAGTGTAAGATTAACATTGATACATGCAGTGCAGACTTTAAGCCCACAAATGCAATTCTGCAAAGTGCTACAAGTGCATGGGTTGATTATAATACAAAACACTGCACATCGAAAGAATAGTGTACCTCATGATCACTAAGTTTTTTATATGTAAAGAACAGCATGAGACTATTAGCATGTTTTATATCACAATAATTCAAATGCTAATAGATTTGTATATGTCATTTCTCATTTTAAAACTGTATTGCGTATAATTTTTAAATATATTTTTTTGCGTAAGGATTTTTGGGTGTTTGTAAGGATTTTGTTGGTCCGGCGTACAGATTTTTGTCTCAGAAGGTTGACAGGTATGACTTAGTATTAGCTGCAAATGAGTGAGAAGTTCAGCAGCCCTAGTTAAACAACAACAAATCCCACACAGTTCTCTAAGTTGTGCTTCATGAAGAACTGCATGTCATGTCTTCACAGATTTCTTTATTACATTAATTTTTGGTATTCCCAACAATGCCTGTGTGATGTGGTGTTCTTTAACAACTCCATAGTGAAAGCAGACCTTCCAAACATCACTTTCAATGGGCAGAACATTGAAAGGCAAGACAGGCTGAAGTATCTGGGAGTCATGTATTACTTGTCTAGTGCAAGAAGATTCAGTCTTATATTGTATATCTTCGTATGCTTAGGTCGGACTATATTCTTTGTGCCGAACTCTGGGGCAGGTATTCGTTTTCCTACGGAGGCGTAGTGAGTCTCGACGAAGCCAGCTGATAATGGCTGTGTGTGTTTTTGGGCTGGTCCTGTAACAAGGTTGAAAATGATCGGTGAATGATCTTTCAGTAGGAGATAGTGTCTCTGCGAGATTCTGTTGTCAGAGATTCTCCTCATGTATTCTATTGTGTTTAATTCGGACTCCAGGTAATACCAGACCCTTTTGATGATCTCTATTTTGGTTAGATCTAGATGGACATCGTGTTACCGAGCATCTAGAATCGTTGGTATATTGATGAAGATGACAGTGTAACCAACAGCGCTTATGTACTACATGAAGCAACCTTATTGATATAGGACTGTATGGAAATGCTATGAGAATATTTATTACGAATTATCTTTGGCTTATCATTTATCCTTCTTCTGAGTGAGTGAGCGAAACTCAAGAAGGTGGCCATCTTGAATTCCTGTCATCACTATGAATCACTGTCAGGAGAACAGAATATAAATCTTACTATCGGACAGTGGTATAGAGATCTTGCTATGATGGAAAATACACTATTGTGGGTTAACATTGCTACTATAAAGTTGATGAATTTACGGCTTGTGAAGAACTTAGCCAAGAGAAGGTTCTAGCAGCGAACCACTATTGATATTCATGTATTTACCTTTACTGAGTATGCGGCGATAGACAACCAGAACGTTTGCCTACTGTCGTCCCATAATGTATTCATATGCTGCCTGAATATGTCTGATGTTACCACCTACGATCCAAATACCATGATTTACTGTGTCAACATGTACCCATGACTGTATCCGTTTTGTTCAAGTGTGTGCGTCCTAATAAACAGTATGAAACGACCACAGCAGTCTGTATCGGTGACTTATAGCTATGAGTGAATGAGTGCCTTATACTGGTCAACATACGAACATGCCACCATTCGCATAACTAATACTTTACACTCTCACTCCATATCTGCATAACCCTGCGTCGGTCGAGTTGACCTTTGTTCTACCTGCAGCACCCATCATATTCACCACTGGTTTGCGTAAGGAGAAGAAATCATATTTTACAGGGATGTCATGGGTGGCACAAGAAGAGGCTATGATTGGTCAGGTGACAGGGTTGAAAATGTATCCAAAGGGGAAGAGTGGAGTAAGTTAGTGGAGAACTGGATAAACTACCAGCAGGTCATCATTTGCCTTGGCAGAGAATGCAGATCTTGGGGCAATGGAAAAGCAGAGCTGGAGATTAATCAGCTGATAAGTGACCATTCTGGGGATGATGCCATTGTGTACACTGATGGGTCTGTAGTGCGTGGTGAGAAATCAGGATGGGGCTTCTCTGCGAGAATAAAGGGCAGGGTTATCGCTGAACAGAGTGAAGCCTACATGACAACAAGCTCCAGCATGAGAATGGAAGCAGAGGCAGTTACTGCAGCACTGAGGTGGCTGCCTGAAACCCCATCAACCAGGGTAGTTATATTGTCAGACTCTCAAGCCATGCTTCGGAAAGTTCAGAACGGATGGTTGTGGCAGGAATGGAAAACATCAATAGAATCTTCCAAGTCTTCAAGAACTGGTGTGGATCCACTTTCCTGGTCATGCAGGGATACGTGGCAATGAAAGAGTTGACAGACTGTCCTCGAGAGCACCTATGGTGGGGACACTGGACATGGATAAGAGAGAGATATCATCACTGCAGTCAAAGGGTTAAAGAATGGAAAAGATCCTGGCCATGATACTTAAATGCAGAGCTATTTAAACAGACCCTGAGCTAGCAGAAGAACTATTAGAATAACTATTTGCACAAGTCTGGAAAACAGGGACAACACCAACGGAGTGAAACAAAGGAATAATTGTCAAATTGCCCAAGAAGGGAGATCTTGCAGACTGCAATAATCGGAGAGGAATCACTCTTCTCTCAGTTCCCAGCAAAATACTAGGCAGGATAATTATACAGAGAATTTCAAAAGCAGTAGACCACAAACTGAGGAAAGAACAATCAGGATTTAGAAAGAACAGAAGATGTGTAGATCATATATTTACCCTCAGGAACATCATAGAGCAGTGCTCAGAATGGCAGAGACAGCTGTACATTAATTACGTTGATTTTGAAAAGGCTTTTGACAGTATAAAAAGGGACAGTCTATGGAAAATACTGAGGGCTTATGGAATTCCAAGCAGCATAGTGTCAATCATAAAAAGCCTCTTTGCCAACTTTACGTGTAGCGTTGGACAGAGCAACCTAACCTTTAAGGTGAAAACAGGAGTATGACAGGGATGGCCCTTATAAACCACTCTATTTTTAACAGGCAAGCGTGCTGCAAGAAAGGTCAGAATGCACAGCAACACTACTATTGACTCTAATCATGTGTGCCCCGTATGTGGCAGGGCCTGTGGGGCCAAAATAGGACTAATTAGCCACATGAGATCACGGCACAGATATGTCACAACTCAAGTCTGAAGCTGTCGCCATCTTTGCCTGCGAAGGGCAACTATTATTATTATTATTATTTACAGTCATAGACTGGGTGATGCGTCAGACAACAGAGGGCAGTCCAAGAGGATTAAGATGGACTACATTTTCTACATTGGAAGATCTGGAATATGCAGATGACATTGCACTACTAGCACATTCACATCAACATATCCAGGAAAAAACGGATAGACTTAATAAGTATAGCCAGCAGGTGGGCCTGAACATCAATCTACAGAAGACAGAGGTCATGACGCTCAATGTGAGCAACCCTGAGCCTATATCAGTAAGGAATCAGTAACTGGAACAGACAGACACCTTCACATATCTAGGATGTATACTAACACAATATGGCGGAGCAAGTAAAGACATCAACAACAGAATGAACAAAGCAAGAACAGCCCTTTTTAGTCTAAACAACATCTGGAAGTCCTCTCAGTACAGCACAAACACAAAATTAAGACTATATGAGAAGTGTGTACTTTCTGTGCTTCTCTATGGTGCGGAATGCTGGAGAGTAACAGAGAAGGAAATGTCGAAATTGTCCTCTTTCTACACAATCTGCCTAAGAAAAATTTTCCCGAATCTTTTGGCCGAATACCATCACCAACCAAAAACTGCTTACTCGGAGCAAGCAAGAGGACATGCACACCATTACAACTGGCAGATGCTGGAATTGGGTTGGCCATGTCCTCAGAACAGACCCTGATGCCATCACAAGAACAGCTATGCTATGGACCCCTGAAGGAAAACGAATGAGAGGCCAACCAAAAACAACTTGGCGGAGGACTGTGGAAGCTGAGATGCAAAGAATGAACCAGAGTTGGGGCACTGTACGAAGGATGGCCACCGACCGAGCAAAGTGGAATAAATTTGTTGCTGCCCTACAAGACGCCACCAGGTGTAATGGCCACTGACTGCTTTGACGGTCGGCTGCTAAGGATATAAGAAGACCCAGTTTCTCTGGGTACAACAACATGGGCTCACATTTGTCAATGCCTTACACTTGTCTCAAGAGTAAAAACGTCAGCTCCCCACAACACTCTTAAAAATAAGCGAACCCTAAAGAGTAATGGGACAGTGATAGTCAGG
Source organism: Oreohelix idahoensis (assembly GCA_024509875.1). NCBI lineage: Eukaryota > Metazoa > Mollusca > Gastropoda > Stylommatophora > Oreohelicidae > Oreohelix > Oreohelix idahoensis. The sequence goes on along the minus strand of JAMPIV010006386.1, from coordinate 174,232 downwards.
ATTCACATGTGGCTAGACAAGACAAGACCCAGTTTCTTTCGGTACAACATCAAAAGTTCATATCAGCCAATGTAATACATATGGCTCTAGAATGAAAACTTCAGAGACAGAAATGATAGGAATAAAAAATGACATGGAAAGACTGTGAGTGGAAGACACAGGACAGGACTTCGCATGAGCCTTATGCTTCTTGGGGAACTGAAAAGTAATGAATGATTGAAGGAATACTTATAAGACTTGAACTAGTGCAAGAAGCCACCATGATTCAGCTATACAGCAATCCACCATTGCTCATCTACCACATAGTTATTTGAATACTTTTGAGCCGTATTCCCAGATTATCTGGAATACCCATAACGATTCTCTGTCCGCATTCCAGTTATATCAGGACTGGACACAACCCATGTAAAAACCAGGGTCCAAACTAAAAATAATTAACCAATCACACTAAATTTAAGTAGTCACTGCAATATACATTTTCGATAATTTCCTGACATGTTATGTTTATATGTGCAGTAGTTTTCACATAATTATTGTTTCTGTGACATATGCGTGTTGTTATATGTTTGCTCAAGAACTCGGGCACAGAGGGATGTAACTATATGGGGATCTGAAATGTTGCTTACCTGGTGTCCTATATCGCTTGAGACAAATGGAGTCCACATCAAGCTGTCGAAGAAAGGAAAATCATCTTTATGGCTACTGTAAACGATTATTAATGCAAGCAGCAGAATTTACCATGGTGTAATGCAGCATTTCAGGACCCCTTTACACTTAAAAATTATTGAGAACCCCCCCCAACAGGATTTTGTTTTTGTGAGTTCAACTTTTCGATATTTACCATATTAGAAATTAAAACTGAGAAATTTTTAAAAATTTATTTATTAGTTCATTTTAAAATAACACTAATAAACCCATTGCATGTTAACATAACTGCCATCATCGGTGTTAATACCTTGTCGAGGTATGGCGGCTTGCGTACCCTGATTACCCCAGAGCTATGCCAGCGGGAGTTTTACTCCTGGAAAGTTCTACCAAGCTGGACAGGTTTGCGTGGGCACGGGTCAGACTAAAGCAGACACCCTGGTCCTCCAGGTTGGGGGTTTTAGCATAGGGCTGATACCCCTGTCTATGTAAAAAGAAATGAAGTTACAGAAACAACAACGAATGAACAAACTTTGCTGCGGGATGGACGTCCAGAGTCTGAGGCTCTGTCACAGAACAGTTTCATGAGTGTAAATGATGATAGTGATTGATCTTAAGGGTCACTGAACTGTTGTTAACACTTGGTTAAGTGTAACTCAGGGATTGAATTCATGTCTGACTTTACGTCAACATGGGGTGACTTGTGCATGCGTTGGGAGAAAGCATGTAGTGAATACAAGTCTGCTGTGACTGAGTTATTTGGTGTTTGGCAGCCGAGCTGTACGCTCGAGTCTGTGATTAGTAGCCGAGCGGTGAGCTCGTATTGTGTGACTGTGGAGAAACACATGTGATTATTCTAATATGTGAGGATATATTTATTATATTGTGTAGGTCCTACCTATTGTATAGGTGAAGATTAGTGTACCGCCTGGGAGTGTTCCTGTTGGAACCATATTGATATTTCTGTTCGTGGAGAACAGTATAGGGCGTTGCAGTGTCCGCCCCTGGAGCTACTGGAAGAAAGGCGACACATTTCCCGCCTTGTAGCGTTATTGGAATAATACAGGTGTTGTGGGATTCCCGCCTGGATGAGATTCTGAGAGAATCTTGATGGCGATGCTTAATGCCGCCGACCACTAAGAATAAGTGGAGCACACCTGGATGGTGTTATGATTGTGCGAGGAAGATATGCCGCACTAAGGACTTTATGTGTACTGTTAGTGTGTGTTCATGTAAAGTCAGTTCGTGAACACGAGAGTTCAGTTATTTCCTGCAAGCAATGTCAGCCTGGAGGTGAGTCAGTATGCTTGCTACATGTACTTGATTTCCACGATGTATATATCAGTCTAATAAATGTTATGGAACTGTACCAGTGGCGTTGGGTTGATTCGTACGGGCCATTGTTGATCTTCATCTACATACAACCCACACCCACCATAATATTATGCTCTGACAAGTAGGATACATCTTTTATATCCTGACAACTGGGGACATCGCCTAGACAGTGTCCTGACAGGCTCGTATGACTGTCAGTGGTGAAAGCCGAAAGGAAGCCACTGACATGAGAACGGACGTCCTGACCGCAAAACATGATACAAGAATAGGATTTTGGAATGTCAGGACAATGAACGAGACGGGTAAACTAAAACAGGTCACGGCAGAAATGAGAAACTATAGGTTACACATTCTAGGGATAAGCGAGAACAGATGGACAGGGGCAGGAAAAGTTAAAACAGCAACAGGAGAAACAGTACTTTACTCTGGAAGAGAGGATGGACAGCACAATGAAGGTGTAGCCATTATTCTACAGAAAGGAAAAGAAAGGACATTACGGGAATGGAAACCCATCAACAACAGACTGATAAGATTAAGATTGAGAGGGAGATTCACCAATACTACAATAATACAACGCTACGTACCAACGAATGACAGCGATGAAGAGGTTAAGGATGAATTCTATCAACAACTGCAGAAAGAGATGGAAGACACACCTAGATATGATCTTATTATAGTAATGGGAGACCTCAATGCGAAAGTTGGTACACACAATACATATAATGAAAGAGTAATGGGGAAATGCGGCAGCGGAACAGCAAACGAAAATGGGGATAAATTAATAAGTTTTTGTAGCATTAACAACCTGGTCATTGGAGGAACACTTTTCCCACATAAAGAAATTCACAAATTAACATGGGAATCACCAAATGGTCAGGACAGAAACCAGATAGACCACATCATGATTAACGTAGATGGAGACATGCATTACAAGATGTGAAGGTAAGAAGAGGTGCAAATGTGGGAAGTGATCACCATTTAGTAGTAGCAAAACTGAAAGTGAAACTAAGAAGGGCTGGAACAACTGTAACTACACAGAAAGGGTTTGACATCAGCAAATTGAAGGACCCCCTTACCAGAAAAGCTTTTGCGGCTGACATAAAGAAACGATATCAATTTGCCAAAAGTCAGGAAAAGACATTGACTGATGATATAGACCAGAAATTCAACACCATTTCAACAATATATAAGGAAAGCAGCAAATCATGCTTGGGATTCCAGGAAAGAAAGAAGCAAGACTGGATAACACCAGAAACATTAAACACCATAACGATGAGAAAGGAAATGAAAAGAAAGAAAACAGAAGCGAAGTCCCCCAGGTTAAAGCAACTATACTACTGGACAAAAGTTAAGGGCCGCCATTCAATTTGGACAAGGTTTATATAATTCTTCGTGAGCAGGGTCGATTTTCCAAATGTCCGGTAGCTTGAAATCTCTCAAGAAGTCTCTGAATGGTAGAGTGGGACACTGCTAAACGTCTTGCAACATGATGAACAGATTAACCATCCTGAATCCATGCCATGGCTCAACAACGGTCTACAGTGCTGAGACTTCTCCTTGGTGGCATGGCTAATGCAGTGATCATTTCGACCACTTGTCATACTGATTTATTGCATACCAAAGGTGAACACTCTTTTCCGATGATCATTTTCCACGTGCATTCAAATTCAACTCACTTTTTCACCTTTTGAACTAGTGGGGCATGTTGCAAAAACCACGAGTTTTTGCAGCAACAATGGCAATTTTCACGTGCGGGTTAAAGTGACCCAGTTTTTGGACATTTAAAAAAAATTAACCAAGTGCACACAGAAATGTATTGTGGCAGTTAGAGAACGATTTACAGTCAAAGGGAAGGAATAAGGAGAGTTAGAGGTGGGACGGTTCAGATAGAGTACAGGAAGGGGATGCGCGGACAATGTTGCGCAGGACAGAGGTGAACGGGAGTTTGGTGAAACACGCTTTTCTCAGCGGGCAGTCCAGAAGGCGTGAGTTAGTGTGTGGATGGCACGTACGCTAGCAGCCATGTTAATGGCAATATTCAAGATAGTTTAAGTGATGAATATTTCATGGACAAGAAGTAGGTTGGGTAATGATTAACCCGAATTATTGAATAGGAGAAATTCTTGTCTAGAAGGAGAAACCGTGTGAGTTAGTTATTATTCAGATAGGAAAAGGTACGTAGAGTGAACTTTATTTCATATAGACAGTAGTCCTGTTCTTCAGTGTTGAAAGGGAAAACAACATCCCCGGAGAGGCCCGGTCTACCAATAGATAACCTGAACACTGAGATGATAGATAACAATAGACATAAGAAACTATAAAGAAGAAACAACAGAACTAGAGACTATAACACCTGAGTGATCACTGATGGTTAGAGGGTCATAGGGTGTAGATTCGATGCTGAGTGGGAGAGAGAGAGTGGGGAAAGAGAGAGCTTACATGTTGTATATTCTGTGATGGACCAAGTGTGGAGGTCAGAGCAGACAGCAATGATCCTTTCATATGTAAATAAACCACTATTCAAATTACTATGGCGTTATCGCATCACGTGCTGTGTGTGTGTGACTGTGGGGTATACAGCATAGTATAGCTAACCACAGAGGTAAGCGAACCTGGACAGACATTGTCATATATGATTCATAATAACCACCAGGGCTGCCACAGTATACACATTTCTCTGAGCTCAGTTTTAATGACATTTTCACTTGTCTTTACAGTTTGCCAATCAATTATATAAACCTTGTCTAAACTGAATGGTGGCCCTTAACTTTTGTCCAGTAGTATAAATAGCAAACAGTACAGTCAGCTGGTCAAGGAAGTTAAACGCCAAACCCGAGCCAACAAAAGGAATTTCCTAGACGATCTTGCAAGACAGGCAGAAGAGGCAGCACTGAGAAATGAACAAAGCACAGTATACAAAATAACTAAATTCATCAGTGGAAAACGAGGTGCAAACAATATTACATTAGTAAGAGATAAGCAAGGAAATCTCATCACGACAGCAGAGGGACAGGAAACAAGATGGGCAGAACACTTCAGAGAAACTCTGAACAAGGAACCACCAGACACACAATTGAATGTTCCTGAGGCTGAAAACGATCTAGATGTAAATACAGACATTCCATGAAAAGAAGAAATCATCACAGCAATCAAAGGGTTAAAGAATGGAAAAGCTCCTGGCCATGATAACTTAAATGCAGAGCTATTTAAAACAGACCCTGAGCTAGCAGCAGAACTATTAGAACCACTATTTGCACAATTCTGGAAAACAGGGACAACACCAACAGAGTGGAACAAAGGAATAATTGTCAAATTGCCCAAGAAGGGAGATCTTGCAGACTGCAATAATTGGAGAGGAATCACTCTTCTCTCAGTTCCCAGCAAAATACTAGGCAGGATAATTATACAGAGAATTTCAAAAGCAGTAGACCACAAACTGAGGAAAGAACAAGCAGGATTTAGAAAGAACAGAAGATGTGTAGAGCGAGGTGTGTTCAAATGAAACCCGTCCCAGTGGCTTTATAACAAATATATGTAAGGTACATCAGCAGGAGTAGTAGAATTAAATACAGCAATTGTTATGAAGCAAGTGCCCACTGAGGTTCTTTAGAAATAGTCACCATAGGCATTCAGACACGCATCCCACTGCTTGGGTAGACGGCAGATGCCGTCCGAGAAAAATGACTTTGGTTGCTTATTGAACCATTTGGTCACTGAGGCCCTGACGTCTGCATCGGAGTCGAATCGTTGTCCCTTTAGAGATTTTTTTAAGAGTCCGAACAAATGAAAGTCACATGGTGACAGATCGGGGCTGTAGGCAGAACTTCCCACCTTTTCCTTGCTAACGCTTCCTGCACAATGTTCGCAACATGTGGATGAGCATTGTCGTGCAACAGAATCACACCACGCGAAAGCATGCCGGGTCGTTTATTCTTGATGGCTGTATGCAGGTTGTCTAGTGTGTCTTTGTAGCGGATGGCATTGATGTTCACGCCAGGCTCTTTAAAGTCTACCAATAGAAGCCCTTCATGGTCAAAAAATGCAGTTAGCATAACCTTACCGGCGGAAATCTGTGACTTGAATTTTTTGGGTTTTGGTGATCCGGGATGTTTCCATTGCATGCTCGCTGATTTGCTGCATGGCTCAAAATGGTGGCATCATGACTCATCGCCTGCCACTATGCGCAACAAAAATGCATCACCCTCCTCTTCGTAACGCAGCAGGTTGTTCAAACTCCACCCCATGCGTTCTTCCTTATGGTGATCGGTCAGCATCCGTGGGACCCATTGTGAACACACCTTTCGATACTTCAGTTTCTTCCTAACCACCATTTGAACTGTCCCAAGAGACACAGCGAATTCCTCTGCTAGCGAACCTAAGCTCCGACGACGGTCCACCCGTATTGCTGCATCAATCTCGGCGATGGCTTCTTCTGTCACAACAATATGCACCTGACCTGGCCGCGGAAGATCTTTCATTAACTGACATCATTCTCAAAACATTCGTGCCCAGTATTTCACTGTAGTCTTAGACACAATTTTGTTACCATACACTGCTTTCATTCGGCGATGAATGTCGACATCCTTCGGCTGTTAGGAACTGAATCACCGCTCGCTGATCGACCTTGGACGGATTCCTTATCACACCGGCCATTATTTTAACGGTCTGCAGCACAACCAATGAATACTAGGAGAATGAACACTTACACACTTGTACATTCGTATGTGCTTATTACGTCAGATGTGACATCATGTTCCTCCTACGAATGTCCACTTGGCGCAGCACGGTCGGGTTTCATTTGAACACGCCTCGTATATTTACTCTCAGGAACATTATAGAGCAGTGCTCAGAATGGCAAAGATAGCTGTACATTAATTTCGTTGATTTTGAAAAGGCATTTGACAGCATACATAGGGACAGTTTTGGAAAATACTGAGGGCCTATGGAATTCCAAGCTGCATAGTGTCAATCATAAAAAGCCTCTATGCCAACTTTACATGTAGTGTTGGGCAGAGCAACCTAACCTTTGAGGTGAAGACAGGAGTACAACAGGGATGCCCCTTATCTACCACTCTATTTTTAACAGTCATAGACTGGGTAATGCGCCAGACAATAGAGGGCAGTCCAAGAGGAATAAGATGGACTACATTTTCTACATTGGAAGATCTGGAATATGCAGATGACATTGCACTACTAGCACATTCACATCAACACATCCAGGAAAAAACGGATAGACTTAATAAGTATAGCCAGCAGGTGGGCTTGAACATCAATTTAAAGCCTATGCTCCTTGGGTAGTTGAAAGGCGTTGATAAGAGACATAGGTACTTGCTGTAATAAGCAGAATTAGCCGCTGTGTAACTAGTGGTGTTTAAGAGAATCAAATTATGGGCTACTGGTAAAGGACAAAGATGAATAACAGCATTTAAAGGTTTCCTAGACTATACTATTCTATTTCCTTCCTTCCTCCCTCCTTCCTTTCTTTCTTATCATGACAAAAGCTAATGTCATCATAATGAACGTATGAAGTGGCTACCAAAATGTATAGAAAAAACTGAATTGTTTTAAATTCTTCTATGTTCTCCACTTTATTTCTTTCAGTCCTGTGTGACCTATGTTCTACAGTGCTTGTTAATGATGTCATTTCATCCCATATATTTATTTCATCATCATCTCCTTATGGAGCATAAAGCCACCACTGTAAATGGGCCCGGTCCCTTGAGGAAGCCTATGCCAAAAAGCATAAACTTTTGCCTTGGTGTTTCCTATAGCATTTTGTTTTATATGATGAAGTTGCCAGCCTCATGTACAACCTCAAGTTAGTCACCTTTGTCAACATGCCTCAGGGAGTAGTAGTTTTAATCTTTCTTTATCTCGTCAGGAGCTGCAGTAGCACAGTGGTTATTGCACAGGCTTCCTAGCTCGGTGGTCTATGGTTCAATCCCCAGTTGAGGTGGGATATTTTTAGACCGCAAACGGCTCTGGGTATGGGCCTGACACCATATTCCCAATATGCCTCAATGGGCGTGTAAATGGGATCCTTTACCTTTACCCTCGTTATCTCATCAGAGACCCCTGGAAACTACATGGGGAATACCTACCCCCAGGGTTCATAGCAAATTTCTTCAAGCATTTTCCAGGCTTTTTCCAGGTTTTTCCAGGTCCAGCACGTGATTTTCAAGGATGGGAAACTCTAATATTTTCCTCATCTAATTTTCTCAGATATAATTATCACTTTGCTGATCAGCAATCCGGAGCATTACCGTCTCCCATTACCAAGGGTGTTTGCAGATTTCTTTAAAAAGAACTTTTTTTTTTTTAATTCATAAAAGATTGAAAAACAGACATTTTTTCCAAGTTTTTAGTGAATTTGTTCAACATCAGCGCAATAAAATGTTAGTGACATGGATGGTAATGAATAAAATAAGCTTGATTGACGTATTGATTTAACGATTAACCACGTATATCAACATAAAAGGCTAATAAAATTGGAATAAAATGTTTAAAAAAAAAAACTGTATTTTTCGTGTTTGTCTTTTTTGAATGTATTCTGTGTCTGTGGCATCTGACAATGAGCGTTTGTAAATGTTTGAGTAGTTAAGTACCTCTAGTTGGAGTCTGAGCTGCTTTTTTCATTAACTGGGGTTGAAGTTGTAGCTGTAGGCCTCTGCAAGAGTCTTTGTCAACGATCCACGTTGATAATCCTTGACTGTGTGGTATAACTTGAAGCAGGGTATCAGGCATAGAGGTACATTGCAATCTGGGCAGTACATGCAAGTCTGGCTTCTGTTCCCTGCAGCCTTACACACTTTACAGTCTGGTTTGTACCTTGCCCTTTACTTTTTTAATCAATGAAGTGGTGCTCAGTAAGTCATGTTGTTTTGAAGGTGTCACATTGCGTCGAAGAATAGCAGGTTCAATTTTTTTTTTTTTTTTGTACGCCCGCTAATACTCGAGGTGAAATCTCAGGTTATTATTAATGTCTAACCTGACATTGATTTTACGTGAGTATCCCTTTTTTCTTGTACATAGACAGGTGTCCCTCGCCATGCAGGCAGATACTCGCCGATTTCGGAGGTACCCATTAGAGCTGGGTCGGCTCAGGAGCCGCCAATCCCTGGTCGACGACACACCTTCAAATGTTCTCGCCAGGTCTCGAGTTAATCCAGTCCAAATCCCGGTCGACGAAAAAAAAATCCTCAAATGCCATCGACTGGGTTTGATCCTGGATCACCTGGTCGCCAGAGCGGTGTGGTAACCACTACGCTAGCGCGGCTCCTAGCAGGTTCAATAAGAGTCATACTGACATCCTGATCTTCGCTTTGATCTTTTTTTGTAGAGTTGGCAGTGTTGTAGGTTATATGCCCATTGACCAGGGCAGTTTCAACTAAGAAATAATATAAAAATAGGATCTGTGTGGGTAGGGGTAGCTTGCACCTAGTTGGCTGAAGTTTCCACACCTCCCATACTTTTGCTGTATTTTTCTGCAATCACTGGCTTCTGAATTGTTCTGCCCTAAAGAATTTGTCTTTCTAACTGTCTTGTTTATATTATCATTGGAGTGAACAGTGGATATAAGGTTAAATCTTTTCGTATCATGCCAGGTGACTGTCGGCATGCCTTATCTTCTGTCGCACAAAACACAGGATGATTTGTCTTTTTCAATTTGAGTTGTTTTTTTCTTCAGTGCTACAGGAAAATGCTTCCTATTTTCCGCTACTGTTCCAAATGCACCAATCTGAATTTCAGGTCTTGAAATAAAGCTGAAGGCTGAATCAAAACTATCACAGAAGAGAATATGTCCCTTGTTGCATATGAAATTTGAATTAAAACTATGGTGACTTTTCACTGAAAAAAAAAAAAAAGAGTCCAAATAATCTCAGCTCTCAAGAGTTTTTTTCCTTGGTCACAAATAATGTCACATCTGTAGGTCTCCTAGTAGTGTTAGTTTAAAAAAAAAAAAAAAAAAAAAAAAAGGAACACAAATAACTTACGAGTAGGCCTAAGCTATGTATATTTACCAATTCAAAATTCTAAACGCATACATAATAGTCAAACAATATTTAACTAGAACAAAAGGTAATATATATAGTAATTGGGAGGGTAATACTTATGATAAGTGAAAATCTATTAAATATCTAACTGGAGACCTTTACACCCCCGCCCCCCCCCCCCCCCCCCCCCCCCCCTTTACTATTTTTTTTGTTGGGTTTTGTTTCGTTTGTTTGTTTAGATTTTTATTTAAAATTTAATTAAATCTTTTTTTAAAATTTTAAATAACATTGGCCTATCCACAAAATTGCTGATTTTCATTTATCCTAATTACCGCGATTTGACAGATGTGATGCCACTTTCGTGTATCGGCGATTATTCATGTTATCTGAAATTGAAAACATGTAGGCCTAGGCCTATCCTAATTAGCCTATAACCCTTCAGAGGTAGAACGGGATAAGTCTTTTCATCATAAATATAATAAACTGGACTTATTTAAATAGGTTTTATAAATGAGATAAACGAATTTATTACTTACGACGAGTCTAAAAATAAATCTGCGTTTACGTCGTTAACGCAAGGCGCCGAAAACTTCTGGAAATGGATTTAATGCGCAAAGGGAAGTAAACATTTTACGGTAACTTTGCGCAAAGGGAAGTAAAAATTGTAGGTAACTTTACAATTTTTACTTCCCTTTGCGCATTTCCAGAAGTTTCGGCGGTTTCGTTTTCGGCGCTTTGCGTTAATGGCGTAAACGCTGATTTATTTTTAGACTCGTCGCGTCTGTTGTTGCGAAAAATACCATCAATAACCAAAAAATGGACACAAAGTAACGAACTTTCGATTTCGTATTATTTTTCAAGGTCCGATGCGGAAAATTCAAGGCTTATAGCCATTTTTCCAGGCTTTTCAAGGCCTGGAATTTTTTTTTTCGTTTTCCAGGTTTTTCAAGGTTTTTCCAGGTCGCTACGAACCCTGACCTTCACTTACTGTCCATCAAAATGTTCTAATGGACACCCATATCATCATCATCATCGTTTAGCTCTCTAAGGAGCATAGGCCTTCAACAAACTTACGTCAAGTCTTTCTGTTCCGTCCCACCAGCAAGATCTTTCCATGACATCCCTTCATGTTTGTCACCAGTTCTCTTCTTCTTGTGTTCTTTGGTCTCCCTTCACCCCCTGACCCAAGTGATTCCAGAACAAGAACTGCCTTGTAATGTTAGCAACAAGTTTCCTCAATGTATATCCTATCCAGCGTCTTCTTCTCATCTCTTGTTCCAGCCATATCAAGATTCATTACAGATGCCCATTTTAGATCACTCCGTCCAACATTGAAGATCATATTCTTTAGGGATGCCCACCTAGGCTCTTCACTCTAGTATTTTCCTAAACCGTTAATCAATATTTTCCTAAACCATTCATCAACATTTTCCTAAACCATTCTTCAATATTGATGCCCCGGTAGGTCCTGTATCTTCATGTGCTACATTCCAATCTTCTTCATGAATGCTCGCTGTCCTGTACATTCATAACTGACTTCTTCTTCTACCTTCAAATCTAGTTAACCATTCCTCTTTACAGATGCCGAGTGACTGACTGTGTCCGAGCAGTGCAGGCAGCATCTGTGTAGCTATGAGTCATTTTCACGACTAGCCCGTATCAGGGTTTCATCATGCTAGCTGATAGATACCATTAGTGCTTTTCAGAGTTTAGTATTTATTAACACTGTGCTACAGTTGACAGAATTCATGTATTTTTGAACGGCAGTTGCATTCTGACACAAGCTAGCTGACAGACTTCGGTCTAGATTGAAGGAATGTGCCTCACCACAAGAAGGCAAAAAAAAAAAAAAACAACTTCACAAAGAAAAAGAAAGTTTCATACCCACTATATGTATGTAGTTCATCAACATTTTTAATGAGTATCCACTAAGTTCTGCATGTGTGGTCCATCAAACGTACTAAGGAAGTTTAGTAAGTTACTGTTTCAGTAAATTTGATGAACCATATATGCAGCACTTTCGGGGTGTAAAGGTAAGGTAATCGCATAGCAGACATTGCTGCAGGGGAGTGAAGTATTACAGACTTCAGTAAACTAGGTCCCGCATCGAGAGATGGGGTGACCAGTTCCCTTCCTCACTGCCTTTTCCTTCCCTAACTCAAATGCAAAGTCAGGTGCCAATTTACAAGCTGGGCAGACTGAAGCGTGTCGATACCGCAAATTGAACCCGGCAACTTCGCTCAACCATTCTGTCAATCAGATGCTTTAGGGGAGTAGTTCTTATTAAAGTTACTGCTTTAGTAAGTCCGATGAACCACATATGCTGCACATGATAGGTGCAGTCCTTAATTCTTAATTTGAAAGAATAAAAATAAAACCAATTACTGGACAGCTTGGAATGGATGTATGCTATAATTTAAGACAGCAAAAGTATAACGGATAATTAGTCACTGCACATGGAAATCAGAAAGCCAACACACTTGCCAAAGAGGGACAAAGCACACCGCAAACTGAGAATGAAAAAAAAACAAAAAACAATGTAAGCTATATTCAAAAAGAGTTTCAAAGAAAATTGCAAAAAAAGAATATCCAGTCAGATAAAACAGAAGCACACAATTCGCCTGTCATACTAGTGACCAATTTGAGGCTTGTGCATAGGGCTGACAACCTCACTATGTAAAACAAATTCCTACAAAAACCATAACTGCAAGAACGTGTGAATGTTTTGTGCTGACTTCCTGGAAGGGGGCTTGCCAAACTGGTGGCTACATGCTCCACAGGGAGTGAAAATTAAAATCATGATGACGATACTACTCATTATCAAGAAGAGACAAAGTAATAATTTGTAGACAGAATCCACCACTGCAGACTGAAATACTGATAACAAGTCTCTTATCTGAAATTCCAAAATGAAACAAAATGACTGAATACTGACAGAATTTTCTTATTTTTAAAGAGCATCACTCGTGTATGACATGACCCAAGCAGGTGTTCAGCACTGCCATGGTAGTGGATGCACAATGCATGAGACAAGCAGACGCCAACATCAGAGTATCACAAAACTTTCAGACGTAATGCTGTTTCTGACACTACTACCATACATGCGTGTATGGCTTTTAAGTGGAGTTACTGTAGAAGCTTATTGCACCGTCAGGTATGGCGACTAATATGATGGTTGTACATAGGGCTGACAATATAAGTACAAGGGGATTGACATAAGTCTTGGGCCTGATCATGAAGGAGTCACAGGAGGAAGATGAAACTTGGCACATTTAAAGTTCATCGTATTTGCACTGAATGTGTGAAGTACGCATTTATTTCTTCAATGGGTTTTCCCGCTACGGTGCACGGCGCAATGTACCCTATTGACCGGATCCGCTGCTCCAAAGATTTGACAAAATTCTTGTAAAACTAAATGGTGTCAACAGTTTAAGTGTGGCCGCTCAAATGGATCTGCCAATTCTTACACAAGTGCAACGTTGAAAATGAACATGAGAAAATTGTGTGACAATTGTGGAGATAGCTACTAAATGAAAGAACAGTTTATAGAATTTTACCAACAGCTGAACTGTTGTGTGCACGACCGCGACTGTGAACAGAAGCAAACAAGGGTAAATTGCTGTCAACAGGTGCTCAAAAAGTGTCAGTCAAAAAATTTTTTGGAGACCATGGTGACAGTAGATGAGACTTGGGTACACCATTATGACCCCGAATCCAAAATTGTCAGCATGCAATGGAAAACCCCGGGCTCCCCAACACCTGTCAAGCCGAGAGAGCAGAAATCTGCAGGAAAAGTGATGCTGACTGTTTTTTGGGACGGCAACGGTGTCCTTTTGAAAGATTATCTGCCTCGTGGCAACACAGTTAATGACAGTACTATGCAGATCTTCTCACCAAACTAAGAAAGGTTGTGACCAGGAAACGAGGGATAACGCGCACTCAAAATCTTCCTTTGCTTCAAGACAATGCGCCCTCTCACAAAGCACGGCTTGTGCAGCTAGCAGCCAACGATTTGAATATTGAAATTCTTCCACACCCACCATATTCTCCAGATTTGGCTCCATCAGACTTTTTTCTATTCCCAAATCTTAAAAAACAGCTAAAAGGAAATCATTTTGACAGCGATGAAGAGGTTATACTGGCATGTGATGACTGGTTTAGTTTGAAAAATAGGGTGTTCTACTCCCAAGGTCTTTTCAAGGTCAAGCAGAGATGGCAGAAGTGTGTCAATTCAGACGGTGGCTATATTGAAAAGAAATAAACACTATACAAAATTTCAGCTCTCTGTGACATGTCCTTCATGGTCAGGCCCAAGACTTATGTCAATCCCCTTGTATATAAACTAATAAAACGGTATTGAATCAGTTTTACAAATAACAGTTCACATGAAACAAAGGACGTTTCGGGTTTTACCCTTCGTCAGCCACAAACAGGTGACAAAGACAAGAATTACATATAGGCCTAGGGATGACCGGACTCGCTTTTCGTTAGAGAATCGTCTTATTTTTCAAATGGGCGTTTTATGTCCTGAAGGCCTCAATGTTCAACATCATTTTGCATAATATTCTGGTAGTTTTTCTTTTTCTCATTCTTCTTTATTCGTTGTTTTTTTTATCTATCTTATGTTTTGGTTTTGGTTCGTTTCATATCCTTCTGTATCTCTTTAAAAATTGTCGCTATCTTATACATCACTTCCTTCGAGATTTCTTGGACAGAGTACTACGGTCTTGTGAATCCAAGCATATACGGTTCTAGCTAAGTGACTTTACTTGTTCCGAAGTTTTGTTCATTCTCTTTTTTTCGTTTCGTTTATTATTTACTTTCTTGCTTCGGTATTTCTGTTAGGTTTTTCGATTTTCTTGTATTATCATTGTACTTTTTCCATCTGCTTGTATTGCTAATTTTGTATGTTTTTGTAGTACCTAGGCCTATATGTAATTCTTGTCTTTGTCACCTGTTTGTGGCTGACGAAGGGTAAAACCCGAAACGTCCCTTGTTTCATGTGAACTGTTATTTGTAAAACTGATTCAATACCGTTTTATTAGTTTATATACTTATATTCCTTACCAGTTTTACAGCAGCCCCTTAATTTATTTACTTATACTATAGGGCTGACAACCTCATCATGTAAAACACTTTGCCACAGAATCCACTGCTGCAAGAGTATGTGACTGCTTGGCCCAGGTTTCCTGCAAGGGGACCAGCAGCATTGGTGGCTTCATGCTCAATAAACAGCACATGAGAAAATGATGATGATGCTTGTAGAAGTTTGGTTGTGGTGTGTCTTACTGAAGAATAGGGTATGGGTTCGAACTATCACCCTTCATGACTTAAAGAAACAGAAAGACAATTTTTTTTTGGAAGCTTTACACTCACAGTGACAACCATAAACTAATGACAAATATAGGAACAATGTGATTTGTTTGTGGTGTGCTGTCAATGACCCAGCTAGGGTGTTACCGTATCAAAAAATTCCTAATCCTGAAACATACTAGACAGCCATAGGGATTTGTATGTAAGGCTGGAGACTGGTACCATAATTACCTCAACAACTACTAATTGGACAAATGGATGTATGTCCATATGCGGAATAAAAGCAAACAGTTGAGACAAACTACCAGTATTACGAGAGACTGATGTAGTTATATGACAGTAGGTAAAGGTAAAGGATCCCGTTACACGCCCATTGAGGCATATTGGGAATATGGTGTTAGGCCCATATTTTCTTGACCATCGGCACACTAGGGGTGATGTGGTCAGCATCACGCCGGCCGCCTTAACCTTCTCAGAAGTTGCTCTGGTACCCAGTTGGGGCTGGGTCGACAAAGAGCCATTTGCGGCCTAAAAAAATCCCACCTCATCTGGGGATCGAACCATAGACCAGTGCACTAACCACTATTCTACCGCGGCTCCCTATATGACAGTGAGGCCTAAGAAAACTTCTTTATAGATGCCCATTTTATCCTGTATATTCAGCCAATCTTTCTTTATAGATGCCAACATCTTGTGATTTGTCCATAAATCTTCCTATATGCCCACCACATCCTAATTATGATGCTGTTGAATATTCACTTACGCACGAAACAGGCTTTTTTTTCATTTTCAGATGTCGCCCAAATTGTTTTTTAAAAAAGTAGCCCACAAAGTCATATATCGCCAAGTTGTGATCAGAAAGTAGCTGAAAGAAAATGTTGATATTCAGAATATTTCCGGTTTTGGATAAAAGTATTTATAGACCTGTAACTTTTATTTTCAACACTGACTGTTCCTTACCTTTTTATCAATAATGTTTTTCCACTCACTTCCCCTCTTACGCACACACACCAAAAAAAAAAAAAATTGTTTAAAAATCTTTCTCTGTTGTAATGTGCACATAGCTAGTTTACTTACAAAATCTTCTCCTAGGCTGACTTGTAGGGTACTACATTCAGCAAGGATTCCACAGCATAAGGACAGCAAGATAAGAAGCCTTAATGTTAGATGCCTGGAATCTGAACTCAGAAATATCTCCATTTTGCAACTGGGTGTTCAAACACTGGTCACACAAACAGTATGGCATTAAACCCTGGGGTTTAATCTCCAATCTGTAAGAAATAAGAAATAAAACGGTGCTGCTTATATGTTACCATAACCATTTTCCTCTATGCTCCTTATGCAGCATAATGCCATCACTGCAACTGGTCCCCTTGTAGGAAGATTGGACCGAGAATTCACATGCTTTTGCGCAGGTGGGTCATGTAGCAATTGGCTTTACAAGTTAAGGTTGCCAGCCTCATGCAAAACTTCCCGTTAGTCGTCTTGTATGACAAGCCTGAGGGAGCAGCAGTTCTGTTCTTTCTTTGTGTCACTAGAGACCCACAGGAAGTCCACGGGAATTTGCTTACATATAATTTGTTTTATTCCAAAGAACTGGAACTCTAAACTAGGAAGCTATGTCGTCATCATCACCATTTTCCTTTCGTTCCCTACGCAGCCACAACCGTAGAGTGTCTCCTTACTTGCTTCAATTACATAATTTACTCCATTAAATGGGCCACCTGATCAATTAGAACCCAAGCACCTGTTTACATTACACAAGATAACACCATTTTACGTACACCCTGTGTCACAAATAAGCATGTCTTCTCTTTCTCAGTGTTTTCAGTCCTTCCAGTACTTTTGACCCCTTCACCTCTGCAGCTTCTATCTTTGTCAAGCTCTACTTCTACAGTAATTCTGTCAACTGACATTTGTCATAATTCTAGAATTTCCACCACCCAATTTCTCCTGAGACAGGTGAAACTGCAGCTTAAAACTGTTAACTCCAACCTCTCTCTCAAGTCTGTCAGAGGTATACACCCTCTTCGCATCTTCCTGATGAGAAGATACTGAACAGTCTAATAACACAAGACTGGAGAGGCTCAACAGCAAAATAAGACAGCTAAAAACACAGTCATAATAAGAATCTATTAAAATAATAGCAGGCATAGATCTGTAAGTATACATAGGGACAGTTTATGGAAAATACTGAGGGCTTATGGAATTCCAAGCTGCATAGTGTCAATCATAAAAAGCCTTTATGCCAACTTTACGTGTAGCATTGGGCAGAGCAACCTAACCTTTGAAGTGAAGACAGGAGTGCGACAGGGATGCCCCTTATCAATCACTCTATTTTTTACAGACATAGACTGGGTGATGCGCCAGACAACAGAGGGCAGTCCAAGAGGAATAAGATGGACTACATTTTCTACATTGGAAGATCTGGAATATGCAGATGACATTGCACTGCTAGCACATTCACATCAACACATTCAGGAAAAAAACGGATAGACTTAATAAGTATAGCCAGCAGGTGGGCTTGAACATCAACCTAAAGAAGATAGAGGTCATGACACTCAATGTGAGCAACCCTGAGCCCATATCAGTAAGGAATCAGCAACTGGAACAGACAGATGCCTTCACATACCTAGGATGCATAGTAACACCAGACGGCGGAGCAAGCAGACATCAACAACAGAATGAACAAAGCAAGAACAGCCTTTTTTAGTCTAAACAACATCTGGAAGTCCTCTCAGTACAGCACAAGCACAAAATTAGGATTATATCAGAGCTGTGTGCTTTCTGTGCTTCTCTATGGTGCGGAGAGCTGGAGAGTTACAGAGAAGGAAATGTCGAAATTGTCCTCTTTTCACACAACATGCCTAAGAAAAATTCTCCGAATCTTTTGGCCGAATACCATCACCAACCAAGATCTGCTTACTTGGAGCAAGCAAGAGAACATGCACACCATCATAGCTGGCAGACGCTGGAGCTGGATTGGCCATGTCCTCAGAAGAGACCCCGATGCCATCACAAGAACAGCTATGCTATGGACCCCTGAGGAAAACGAAAGAGAGGCCGACCAAAAACAACTTGGCGGAGGACTGTGGAGGCTGAGATGCAAAGAATGAACCAGAGTTGGGGCACTGTACGAAGGATGGCCGCCGACCGAGCAAAGTGGAATCAATTTGTTGTTGCCCTACAAGACGCCACCAGGCGTAATGGCCACTGACTGCTTTGACGGTCGGCGGCTAAGGATCAAAGAAGAAGATGATAGATCTGTAACTCTTTATCCAAAATCCTCCGGGACACCTTTGTTTCGGAAACAAGATTTTTTTGGTTTTCAGATGTCGCCCAAATTGTTCAAAAAGTGGCCCAAATTCACCCAAAATAGGCTGAGTCACCTAATCTACAAATAGTCAGTGTTGCCCAAAAGAAATCATCCAAATTATGATCGAATAGCAGCCCAAAGAAACGTCTGATTTTCAGAAAATTTTTGTTTTCGGGTGTTCAAAAAAAAGGTTACAGACCTAGTGAAACATGAACATTAAATTAATAAGTAGGAAGATCACTTGATGTCACAAAGATGTGATTTTTCCCAAAAAGATTATGATAATCTCATAAACTGTCAAAGTACTGATCAGTAGCTGAGTTCATCTGGAAGCAAAGAAAGATGCCTGAGTAAACTGTAAAAGAAGCAAAGGAAAATAACTGCTCAGATCTGTAAAAGACAGTTCATGTTTATTTGGGCTTGCAAGAATTTTGAGAAGAGAAAAACTGGTGCTGGAATAAATTGTCAAAAAGGTAACTGACAAAACTGATAGAAAAATACAGCAATAACAAATGAGAAGATACCAGACAGCCTAATAACATAAGACTGAAGAGAACAGCAAAAATGACATTTAAAAACACTGCCACTATAGCTGCTTGAGACATTCTGCAGCTATTGGAACAGGACATGATTTTTACCGTGATGTAAAACCAAAAGACTTTCAAATCATGACAAAAAATTTACAACACAAAAATTGAAGAACCCATACCTGGTCCAACCTGGATATCCATCTAGTTTAGATAGATATTTCTATGACTGGAACACAAAAGGGAAGAGAAAAGAAGGAAGGCCAAAGAGAAACAGAAGTGCAGCAAAAGAAGAAGCTACAGCAATTGGGCTATCGTAGGCTGAATTAAACAAGATGGCTAAAAGTAGAAACCAGTTGTAAGTAACAGTCGCAGCCCTGTGTTTGCATGGAATGAAATGAAAGTGCTGTTTTTTAGGACATGAAGAACATGAACCTCACAGGGAAGGAGACCTAAATGTTGTTAATGGAAGCATAGAATGAGTAAAGGATGAGGAGCAATGGAACCCAGAATAATACCAGCAGCATTCAAAACTAACAAAAATAAAATTAAGGTTAAATTAGAGTTGAGTTATATGACGATTAATAACACAGATGAATTCTACACCACGCTTAACTCTTTGACTCCAGACTAACGCTTTGAGCATGCAAAATTCAACGTGCTGTGCCAGCGCAACGCTCAGAGCGTTGTTTTTAGTTTATCACGAATAAACCCCAAAAATCGTCCGTTTAATGCAGTTCATATTTTAAAACTCGTAGGATGACTTCCGCTACTATTTAAACAACTAATTTAAAAATAGTTAAGCAGCACATGTGCGTGTTTTGATGTTATTATCACAATTTGTGTGACGATTCGCTTGTTTGCGTTTTTCGTTGTTATTTGCTAGAGAAATATGTCACGCTTTATATTTACATTTTCTAAGTCTCCTAAGCAATTAATTGTGTCAAACTTATATTTATATTTCACGGCTGGCGGAGTTGTGGATTAAAGTTGCTACCATAAGTGAAATGGGTTCATTTTCGATACAAGACAACAGGAGGCTGAGACGCTTGGGAGTCATGACCCAAGTGGGCCCGCCCCCCTTAGAGAGTAAAGGAGTATATCGGGCCGAAACACTTGCCGGATGGGGGGACTCCTTCTGATGATCAGATTGCTTCCTGTTGTATCACTCTGTAAAGAGTTTCCTATCATAGTTACATTTTCTAAGTCTCCTAAGCAAATAATTGTGTCAAACTACTTTGAAACATTGCTGACATTGATGATGATTGTTTAGTAGTCACAGTTTGTTGTCAAAATATCCATATCGGTGCAGAAAAGCTAGACACATTAGATTTAGGTGATGAGTGGGCGTAGTCATACTCTGGCTGATCAAAAAGCAACAAAACTAAAAAACATCTAATCACTAGTCCTAGGTAGAAGATGAAGCTAGGGATACTATTAAAACATTACACAAGTGTAAAAAAGTTTTTATTTGATGTTACTCTTCTTTATTTGTTTGAAAATTACGTAATGCACGATTGCATAATTTATTTTTTTCTTACAAGGGACCACAGTAAAAAACTGGTGTGATTAACTCTTGGTATCCGACTGGCCTTCTAGAAAGGCCGACGATCGATCCCCATTTTACGGCCGGCCTTTTAGAAAGGCCGAAGACGGTTTAGACGGTTTTCGTGTCAACAGCCAAAGATTTAACATTATTTACATACTTTTCTTCCCATAAAAGAGTTCTAATGCCATTTCCGGTACACTTCATGTTTGAAAACTCAAATTTGTGTGAAATATTGATCGATTTTGATTAAATTTAGTAGGATTCATTAGTCCAAAACAAAATTATACCCTAAAAATTCAAATTATGATAAAAACTTTATTTGTGCTCAGAAACAACTGCAACTTTCCTACATTATGTGAAAACGGATGTAGTTTAAAATAAAAGTAGTTTTAGGAGTTGAAGTTTACCATAATTAATTACACATATTGATAAGTACAATTTGATTTTCAATTTTTTACATTTTAAAATTTTTCTGCACACATTACTGTCTATGGTGAATGCATGTTTAAAACCACTGAACAATTTAGTTATGTATGATATAGGGGTTTCATTTCTTCACATTTTGATATACAACACTTTATGTTATCTTTATAAATAAATTATTTAATGCAAAATCTGTAAAGGTAGTCATGTCTAAAAATGTACTCTCTGAAATTAGCTCGTAAAAACGAACGAACGAACGAACTTTATTTTCGAAGGGTTGAGAATTGGGCGCGCAGGCCCGTCTAACATTCTGCCCTTTCACTCTCATTAATCTTGCATACTATATCCTTTTATTCCCACGTATTACTTTAAGCATTAATTTAAAGGCATGCAACATTATAAAGTTAACATAACAGCATTCATATACAGTTTACAATCATAATAAAAAATGAGTAGGTTTTTTTTTTTAAAAATAAACAAGATAGTGACTGAAGAAAAATAATAATAATAAAAAATAAAATAATATAAACAAAACAATAAATAAATAAGTTATGTATACCGACACTCATTTATGCGGTCAAAACGTCTAATCTGTAGTATTTTTGAATGTGTCATCAATCCTCAATACAAAAATTACAAAAACACATTCTCGCTTACATCCATACATTCTTGGCGGAAATTGAAATAATAATAATAACAATTTCTTGCGCACTTCTGTAGCAGAAAAAGTCTTTCAGCAGTTTAAAAAAAAAAAAAAAAAAAAATTATATCTGCATGTACATGACCCATTTAAGCAAACGGAAACATTCACATCTCTAAAGTACAGTGGTATGCGGGTACATTCTCACATACATTACATTATATAATAGTATTACATGGATATAAAACAAATTATTCCCATTAAAAACGAGCGGAAGAAGAAAAGAAATGTTGACCTATGGATGAGATGTTGACAGGCAAATGATGTTTCTATGGGGGTAGATAATCAGTGTTTAGGAAGTGTATACTAAGTGTATACTAAGAGTTAACTCTAAATGTACTAATTGTGGCCATAAGCAATCTTTTTTCTGTAACACTTTGCTTCGAAAGATTCAATTTTTGTCTTTAATGTTTGAGTAATGGTCCATGACTCATATCCATACGTTGCTACCGGAAAGATGCACGTTCTCAGAAGTTTTACTTTTATTAATTTGCTGGTGTTATGCCATAGGTTCTTCATTTTATTTAACCTCTGCATTGCTGTGGCCAGTCTCCTTCTGACCTCTTTTGAGCAGTCTTCATTGTTGTTAATTATCTTCTTTCTTCTTCTTTGATCCATAACCGCCAACCGTCAAAGCAGTCAGCGGCCATCACGCCTGGTGGCGTCTTGTAGGGCAGCAACAAATTTATTCCACCTTGCTCGGTCGGCGGCCATCCTTCGTACAGTGCCCCAACTGTGGTTCATTCTTTGCATCTCAGCTTCAACATTTCTCCGCCAAGTTGTTTTTGGTCGGCCTCTCTTTCGCTTTCCCTCGGGGGTCCATAGCATAGCTGTTCTTGTGATGGTATCAGGGTCCCTTCTGAGGACATGGCCAACCCAACTCCAGCGTCTGCCAGCTATGATGGTGTGCATGTCCTCCTGGTTACTCCGAATAAGTAGTTCTTGGTTGCTGATGGTGTTTGGCCAAAAGATTCGGAGAATTTTCCTTAGGCAGATTGTGTGGAAGGAGGACAGTTTCGACATTTCCTTCTCTGTTACTCTCCAACATTCCGCACCATAGAGAAGCACAGAAAGTACACAGCTCTCATACAGTCTTAATTTGGTGTTTGTGCTGTACTGGGAAGACTTCCAAATGTTGTTGAGAACAGCAAAGGCTGTTCTCGCTTTATTCATTCTGTTGTTAATGTCCTTGCTTGTTCCGCCGTCAGGTGTTACTATGCTTCCTAGGTAAGTAAATGTGTCTGTCTGTTCTAACTTCTGGTTCCTTACTGTTATTGGCTCAGGATTGCCCACATTCAGTGTCATGACCTCTGTCTTCTTCAAATTGATGTTCAGGCCAGTTGTTAATTATGGAGCCAAGATATTCAAAATTTGTGACATTTTCAATTTCCTCATCACTGATGGTAATTTTTGGTTGGCATCTTGTTTTGTCTGTGGACAATATCTTTGTTTTTTTTTGTGTTCAGAAAAAGGTTCTGATCCTCACTGTGTCTTTTGACAGACAGGATTAACAGTTCTAGTCCCTTGGCACTGTTTGAAAGAATAACTGTGTCATCTGCGTACTTGAGTTCTTGGATCGCATTTCCACCAATTGTGAACGGATTGCAATGTTCACATTCTTGGTCACTCCGACCATTTCTCATTATATTTTCTACATAGATGTTAAACAAGTATAGAGAGAGGATGCAACCCTGTCTTACTCCCCTTTTCACCTCAAACCATCCTGATGTTTCCCCGGCTACTCTGACAGCTGCTTGTTGTTCATGATATAGTGCTTCAATTAGATGGATCAAATGCGCTGGAAACCCCATGTCTCTCATGATGTTCCACAATTTCTGATGTTGTACGCAGTCGAAGGCCTTGGTGTAATCTACAAAACAGGCATGAAGATCTACATTGTTTTCTCTGCATTTCTCAAGGATGTTTCTCACATTAAAAATGTGATCTCTTGTACCTCTGCCTTGTCTAAAACCCACCTGTACTTCATGTTCTAACTTTCTTTCTATCCTCTTCATGATAATCCACAAGAGGATTTTGCTGGCATGACTTATTAAAGCAATAGTACGATAGTTGGTACACATTTTTAAATTGCCTTTCTTTGGGAGAGGGATATACACAGATCTTTTCCATGCTTTGAGCCAGATTGCACTGTTCCAGATCTTCACACATAGTGCATGATAAACGAGGACACTGGCCTCTCCTCCTGCTTGGATTAGTTCAGTTGGTATATCATCGCATCCTGGTGATTTCCCTTTCTTCAGGCTTTTGATTGCTGCACGTACTTCATCTAATATAGGTTCTGGCTCTCTCTCTTCACTTTCAATCGTCATGTCTGGGGTCTTTGTACTATCTTCATACATTTCTCTACAGTACTCCTTCCATCTCTCCAATATATCCTTACTACCTGTTAATAAGTTACCATTTTTATCATTGATTACATGTAATGATGGTCTAAAATCATCTGTTAGCATTCTGATTTCCTTGAACATATCCCCATCTTTTCCCTGAAATTGCAGATCTTCTATTCTATTGCAGGTGTTCGTTAGGTACTGTTTATTGTCTTTCCTAATCTCTCTCCTGATGTTTCTTGTGCAGTTTTTGTATTTGTCACTGTTCCGTTCTACCCCTGTTTGCTTCAATTTTCTTCTTTCTTCTATGAGCCTCAATGTTTCCTCCGTGATGTATATCTGCTTCTTATACACTTTTCTAGGGATCATGTTTTCTGCTGATGTGATGAGAATATCTCTCGCATGTGTGGCTAGCTCATCCGATGTCATATCCTCTTGTACAGCCATCAGTGCTTCGAATTTGTTTTGTACTTCTATGTTATACTCAGGTGGTATGGCACTTACATCGAGACGGAGAGGTCGAGCACCTTTCGTCACTTTTTTCAATTTTATCTTAAAATCTGCAATTAGTTGCTCATGACCTGAATCACAATCTGCTCCTGGGAGTGGAAAAAAATCATTTTATTAAAATTGCAAATTAATTTGTTTCCTCTTTATTGCTTCTTTTTTTTTTTTCTTTCATTTTAAACGCGTAGTGAAGAAATATTCTCGATATTTTTCTTGAGCAGTCTTAGCCTACAAAGTCTGGTTTACGTGGTCTATCACGCATTAGAGAAAGCAAATAAGCAAGATATTAGGATAATAATGGGAGATTTTAATGCTAAAGTTGGAAACGAAAGATTAGAACATGAAAAAAGAGTGAAAGGAAGTTATGGATTGGGTCAGAGAAATGAGAGAGGAGAACGCTTGACAACATTCTGCCTAGAAAACAACCTAGTCATCACAAATACTCTTTTCATGCAACACCCTAGAAGACTATATACATGGACGTCACCGGACGGAAAAAGCAAGAACCAAATAGATTACATCTTAATACAACAAAGATGGCGATCTTGTATCTCATCCATCAAGACGCTCCCAGGAGCAGACTGTGACTCCGACCATGAACTTCTTGCTGCAAACTTCAAGATCAAATTGAAAAAAAGTCGTTACAAGCGACAAAGTAATAAGTTATGACACAAGCGCCATACCAGAAGAGTACAGTGTCGATATTCAGAACAAATTTGACATTCTTATGGCAGTACAGGAGGAAATGACACCAAATGAACTTGCCAATAACATCAGAGATGTTTATATTACAAATGCACAGAGGTTAATTCCTAAAAGAAGTATAAAGAGACGAGAATACATCTCAGACGAAACACTGAAGTTGGTGGTAGAGAGAAGAAAAATGAAGTCCAAAAAAGATACAGAAAATCAGGAGTTGTACAAGGAATACACAAAGCAGATTAAAAAACGAGTCAGACAAGACAAACAACAATACATAAACGACACCTGCAGGAAAATAGAGGAAATGCGCGAACAGGGATTGAGTAAGAATATGTTTTCTGAAGTAAGAACATTGAAGAACAGCAACTTTAAATCATCACCTCGAGCAATAAACGACAAGAAAGGCGACACTCTAACAGAACGTAAAGATATTCTGAACAGATGGAAGGAGTACTGTCAAGAAATGTATACGGAAATAAACAAAGCGGCAGATGACAACGTCATGAATGAAGCGGAACGTGAACCAGAACCTACCATAGAGGAAGTCTGGAACGCAATCAAACACTTAAAAAGTGGAAAATCTCCTGGTTGTGATGAAATAACAGCTGAAATGATACAGGCAGGAGGAGAAGGCAGCGCTCGTATATACCATGCATTATGCTGCAAGATCTGGCAAAGCGGAATTTGGCCCAAGGAATGGAAAAGATCAATTTACATACCCTTGCCAAAAAAGGGCAACCTGAAACTGTGCACAAACTACAGAACTATAGCTCTTATAAGCCATGCCAGCAAAATACTATTACAAATCATAATGAAAAGGATGCAACAAAAGCTAGAAACAGAAATAAACGAAGTACAGGCGGGTTTTTCGACCAGGTAGAGGCACTAGAGATCATATATTCAACATGAGGATCATCATAGAAAAGTGTAGAGAATTCAACGTTGACCTACATACTTGTTTCATTGATTACACCAAAGCTTTCGATTGTGTACAACATCAGCAGTTATGGGCTATTATGAAAAATATGGGATTTCCAAACCACCTTATACAACTCATCGCACTGCTGTACCAAGAACAACAGGCAGCCGTAAGAATAGAGGGTGAAACATCAGAATGGTTTGAAGTACAGAAAGGAGTAAGACAAGGCTGTACCCTTTCCCCTTACCTGTTTAACATTTATGCCGAGAATATCATGAGAAATGTAAGAGATGACCAAGAACACACAGAGTTTGACTCATTTAACATCGGCGGGTACCAGATCCCGGAAATCAGATATGCTGACGACACAGTCCTCCTATCGACCAACCCAGAAGGACTTGAACAATTACTTCTGTCCACCAAAAAACACAGCGAGGCCCAGAATCTATACCTAAACACCAAGAAGACTAAAGTATTGACAACAGACAAAGTAAAGACCAAACCAGAAATTGAAATTGATAACGAAGAACTGGAAAGTGTTAATGAATTCGAATACTTAGGATCAATCATCAACAGCTCTGGCGACTGTGCAGTAGAAATTAAAAGAAGACTTGCAATTGCTTCACATAAACTAATACAGATGAAAAACCTATGGCAAGGCACAAGCAAAAAAACAAAGTTACAACTGATCAGAGCATGTATATTCCCAGTGGCAACATACGGCTGCGAGACTTGGACACTCAATAAAACAGTTGCAAAAAAGATTACATCATTTGAAATGAAATGCTACAGAAGGATGTTGAGAATACCCTGGACAGAAAAAAAGACCAACAGAGAAGTACTGCACTCACTAAACGTACAGGAACATTGGCTCCTAAATACCATCGCAATAAGGAAGCTGAAATTTTTCGGTCATATAAAAAGACATAATAGCCTGGAAAAAACAGTGATGGAAGGCATGGTCCCTGGAAAAAGGGGAAGGGGTCGACCTAGACGACGGTGGACCCAGGACATCACAGAGAGTCTGAACTTGTCTTTGGCTGATGCAGGTCGACTTGCCCAGAATCGTGATGCGTTCAGAGCAGCTGTAATGGAGACAACGTTCTGGAAAGAATACGTCACATGATGATGATGATCACTTAGCAGTGGAACTAATCGCTCGAACAACCACTGGAATAATTCTATTCTAAATTTCAGTTAACATTAGGCCTACATAAATAATAAAATTCCTTACTTTTGCCCATGCGCGAATCCCTGCTGATAACAAAACATTATTTGAACTAAATCATCGATACTCCGACAATATAAACAAGCTCCATCCCTCCAAGGCCAAGACGGTGCCTACGTGATTTACGTTTGAAGTTTAACTCCAGTGTTGCCAACTCGGAAGAATAATTTTCACGTAGATTAATACTGTATGATGCACTGAAAGTAGCTATGTTGGCCAAAAGAAGTAGCTTGTCGATTTAAATGTATGAACAGAATCCCTTCTTAAAAATAAACAGAACCAACAAACAAACAAAAACAACAACAACAACAATAGCTAACAGACACACAAGGAAAAAGAGACCATTCCAAATCAATTCTTCCCCGTTTCGTTTCTTATCGAGCACGGGGCTTACTGCTGTACCTTCATGAATGAAGCCTGCGCCATTGTGCTCTTGCAATGACGCTTTCTGTAACAATTTGCTTTACGTGGTAGGGTGTTAGCCCCAAGTGCAAAAAGAGGCCATTACAGTGCTTTATTCATTAGTTTACATTCTCGTTTTGTGTATCCACACACAGAGTTATTATAATATTAATTGCCATAAAACTAAATTGTTTGGATTCAAATCATGAACACTAAACTGCTTGATATTTGCTCTCCAGTCAAGTAAATTGTATCCACAATTGAGCTGCTTGACATTTGCTCATCAGTCAATAAATTTTTGCAAACTGAAATTCAATAAAATAATAAAATAAATCACCCAAGAAAAAACAGATAGACTGTTAGATATAGCCAGCAGGTCAGCCTGAACATCAGTCTAAAGAAGACAGCGGCCATGACACTCAATGTAGGCAATCCTGAGCCCATAACAGTAAGGAACCATAAGCTGGAACAGACAGACACAATTACATACCTAGGACGCATGTTAACTTCAGACGACAGAAAAAGCAAAGGCATCAAGAACAGAATGAATAAAGAGAGAACAGCCTTTGCTGGTCTAAACAACATCTTGAAGTCTTTCCAGCACAACCGAAACACAAAATTAAGATTATAAGAGAATTTTGTACTTTCTGTGCTTCTCTATCGTGCGGAATGCTGGAGAGTAACAGAGAAGGAAATGTCGAAATTGTCCTCTTTCCACACAATCTGCCTAAGGAAAATTCCCCTATCATTTGGCCAAATACCCCACCAACCAAGAACTGCTTACTCGGAGCAACCAAGAGGACATGCACACCATCACAGCTGGTAGACATTGGAGTTGGGTTGGCCACGTCCTCAGAAGAGACCCCAATGTCATGACAAGAACAGCAATGCTATGGACCGCTGATGGAAAGCGAAAGAGATGCCGACCAAAAACAACTTAGCGAAGAACTGTGGAGGTCGAGATGCAAAGAACGAACCAGAGCTGGGACTCTGCATGAAGGATGGCTACCGACCGAACAAGGTGGAAGCAGTTTGTTGCTGCCCTACAAGACGCCACCAGGCGTGGTGACCACTGACTGCTCTGACAGTCGGCGGTTAATGCTCAAAGAAGAAGAAGAAAATAAATGGCCAATAAATTGACATTACAAGAGACAGCAAAAATTGCTACACAGTGCGAATCCCACGTTGATCGTTAATAGCTTCTGTGCAATTACATAACAGTAAATTATTTTTATTTTGACAGTTTCATATAAATTTGTTGAAAAGGAGTGAAGAAAAATGTAAAAATAGAGAGTGACTTTTCAATTTATCTGATATCTCCCTAGAAAAGTCAGTTTGTTGGTCATTTACTTTAGTTTATTTTTATTTTGTTTCTGGTGTGGGGGAGGCAAAAAAACTTTGTCACATGACAATTATTTCTCCTAATTTTGTCATTCGTTTTCTGAAGAAAAATATCCCGAGCAACCTCTCATGGGTTATAATTAGGATATATGGGTTATAATTAGGATATATGGGTTATAATTAGGATATATGGCTTCTCTAATTGTAGATAAAATTTTTAAAAGCAGATACCTGATCATGATATGATTTTTCCTTTCCTTAGTAAATTAAAATTTCAAATTGTGTGATGTGCCAGTTTGTCTCACGTAAGTCCAATAGATACAAACAGGGCCAGCCTTAGTAACCATGGATCCTGATGTGGATCACTTTGGATGGGCTCCCTGGACAAGTTTATTTCCGATTAAATGTCAGGAATATATGCTTTTACATCATCATCAGTTGCCATGTCCACAACGAAGGTCGGCTGCAATGGATATTCAACATTGTCAGTCTCTTGTCTTGATGGTGCACTCTAATAGACTATTTCCTATTCATCTCTTGATTTTATCTTCCCACTTCTAGCATCGACTTCCTCTTGCACGTTTGCCTTCTACTTTTCCTTCTGTTATGGTCTTCTGCACGGTGTTATATCTTTTTATATGGCCAAAATATTAATATGCTATTACAATGCATTACAAATAAAAACTTAAATGAATTCATGAGCAATATTTCGACATAAAACTTGTTACAACAAAACTATACTTATTGTTACAGTTAATGTTATTCAGAATCGTCATCATTGCAGTCAAGGTACACCAATAGGGGCTCAGTCTCCTTCAGCATATGTCGGAGGGTATTAATGCTAACTGTTCCTCTTGCTCGATGGTTGTATACATGACGGATGAATTCTCTCTTTCGTCCACCCTGTCGGCCAATTCCAGCAATCTAAGCCTTGGTTATTCATCTAATGCAGTGTCGTTCTCTTACAGGCGATCATTGTCTTTAGTATTTATTCCATATCCAGCGTCCCCACTATGGTGCTCTCGAAGCTAGTCTAGCAGCTCTCTCACTGCATGTATCCCTGCATGACCAGGACAGTAGATCCACACCAAATCCTGAAATTCGAAGCTTCTATGGATGTTTTCCATTCGTGCAGTAACCATCCATTTTGAACATTCCGAAGCATGGACTGAGAATCTGGTTAAGACAGCCACCTCAAAGCTGCAGTTGCTGCCTGTATCTCCATTCCCATGCTAGTGGCTGTTATCATGTACGCGCTGTTCTGCGATGATCTTACACTTTACTTTAGGCGAGACGCCTTAGCATGATTTCTCACCACTGAGTACAGACCCATTGGCGTAGACATTGGCATCATC
Source organism: Oreohelix idahoensis (assembly GCA_024509875.1). Classification (NCBI taxonomy): domain Eukaryota; kingdom Metazoa; phylum Mollusca; class Gastropoda; order Stylommatophora; family Oreohelicidae; genus Oreohelix; species Oreohelix idahoensis. Next base: position 143,628 of record JAMPIV010006386.1, on the reverse strand, counting down.
ACTTCCCCCATGATTATATACTACTCGTTTATATACTATATAAGGGCAGTGGAAAAACTACTTATAAAGCAATAACGGACTGGAGAGGCATCGCTGAAGTAGGGAGACACGAAAAGGGAGTCGTGCTTTCTCTCAACAGCACCGAAAAAAACAGCTTCGCTAATGACTGAAATGGAATCCGGGCCAAAAGAAGTCCAGCTGCCCCACCAGATAAAAGTAGTGGTGGAAACTTTTAAGTCAACAAAGAAGTTGGTGCTAAGAGGGGTCGATATCAGATGGTCCACACGCGAAGTTCACAGCTGCCTACAAATAGAAAACAGAAAAGTCAAAATCACCAAAGTCGAAAGGCTTAAAACCTGGGACAAAAAAGACACCAATCTAGTCGTAATAACTGTTGAAGGAACATCACGACCTGAGAAACTGACGCTGAAAGAGAAATCGTCAAAGACCTGTATCCCTCCGGTCATGCAGTGCTCCAACTGCCAGTAGTTCTCCCACACCAAGAAGGCATGCAGGAGAGAGACTTTGCCGGTACTGTGCGGGGAGCCACCCATATCGCGACTGTCCCAAGGTAATGGAGGATCACAATTACAAGGCCTTAAACGCAAACCGTACCTGTGCAAATTGCCTCGGAAACCACGAGGCAAGGTTAGTAAACAGAAGCAGATGTCAAGAAGCTGGCAGAGCTGAAAGAGGAAAACCAAGAAGTCATCAAAAGAGAAAAATGACGACACACAAACAACAGAAACCCAGGAGGTTCTAAAAACACACAAAATAGAAAAAAAACACCTCAAGCCAGCTAGTAGTCCTTTTTAGGACTAGCCCTTCCCAAGGCTGCCACCGAACGAGCGAGACAGGATGTGAAATACACTATTGAACTCGCCACGATACCACGAACAGACTAACAATGAGAGGAATCAAGACAGTCAGCTAGTGGTCCTTTTTAGGACCAGTCCTTTTTCAGGACTGGCAACCTGCTAGCACCGAAGAACCTAACGCAACATATACCCCAAATATAACCGTTTTGGTTGAAGAGGGTATAACTGCACATTAGTCGACGTAAGTAAAAAAAAAAACGTATAAAGAAATATTTCTTGCTTTCTGTTCCACAAACTATATACAATTTTGCCAAAGTTTGCGTTTTGAGCTTCACATTCTGTACATTATATTGCAAAGCCGTTGTGTCTGTCAGGAAGCGCGTTCGACCGTAGGATTTGATCAAGGTTAATTTGGAAAAGCTCTTTCCCTACTGTGACTAGAATGGTAAAGAAAATGAGTTGAGCAATAAATAATTTGAAAATCCATTAAAAGCTGGGAATATCAGGACTGTTAAACGGTTCCCAGGGTATGAGAAAGGAAGAGCTGGCTTCAGTGCTTGTTTTATTCTCGACCATCACATGACCATCAAAATCTGCTAACCTTACAGACGTTCGTTGTCTTCAATTTTCCAACTATAATCTCTCTTTATCTATTTATCTACCTCTCTTTATCTACCTGCCTTTATCCCACTCTCTCTCTCTCTCTCTCTCTCTCTCTCTCTCTCTCTCTCTCTCCATTACTACAAGTGTAAGTGAAAATTAAGAAGCAATGATATAATATTCATCAATTTTATCTCGGTAAATGATACTTACTTACTTAGTCGTTCCTCTTCTACCCTCGGGTGTAGAAGTTTGCCAGAGAGAGCGCCATGCTATCCTATCGGCTGTCTTCCTCCTGGTCTGGTTCCAGTCTAGTCCTCGGTCCTTCACATGTTGCCTAATGTTGCCTTCCCAGCGGACTCTGGGTCATCCTGGAGGTCTAAATCCTTGGCTCTTAATTTCTCATACTTGTCGTGGTAGCCGATCTTCTCCCATTCTGCAAAGTATCGTAGTTGCGACTGTTCTACTTGGGTCTGCAGGGGCTGGGTTTTGAAGCCTTGCCGTATCGTGTGGTTGTGGACCATGTTACTTCAACCTCCTTCCTCAGATACCTCATTTCTGAGGTTTGGAGCTGGCTTGTGTGGATTGCAGTCATTACCCATGACTCGCATCCATAAGTCAAGACTGGAACATAGGTGGAGCGGTGTACAGATAGCAATCAAGGCATCATCATCGGCAAATGTCAGCTCAGAAATATAAACCTGCCTCATCTTCCAGTACCCCACTGATGACTTTCTTGTCCTCTCCTTATATGTTTTGATGACATCGTTCATGAGGAGTACGAAAAGGAAGGTTACAGAATATCACCGTATCTTACACCAGTGGTGGTCCTGAATTCTTATGACTTATGGTTTGCCGTTCATACATAATTTCTGCAAGATTTCTAGAAGCTCTGTACAGTATAGATCAGAGGTGTTGGAATGTTTTTCTTTGCCAAGCAGCCCCAAAGTTTGCTTCAGGGGACATTGTCAAACGCATTTTCCAGATCCACGAAACAAAGATGCATCTCATCTTTATACTCAAGGGCCTATTCACTCAGCTGTTTGAGTGTGAATATAAGGTCTTCAGTTTGCTCAGAAGCCACACTGAACTTCATCCATTTGTGGTCCAGCTAGGCATATATATGAGTCTCTGCTTCGAGATTCTAGAGTAAATTTTACCAGGTACACTGAGAAGAGATATCCCTGTATGATTTCCACATTGTCGATTTTCCCCTCTTTTTGTATATGGGTGTTATGATGGCAATCTCCTAATTCTTTGGTATGGTCTTGTGGCATCAGGCTGCCAATATGGCCCTCAGGAGTAATAGGTCGCACTGCTGCTCCCATGTACTTATCCATTTCTAGTGTTATACCATCATGCCCTACTGCTTTGCTCATCTTGATTTCCTTCAGTTCTTCCATCTTGATGCCATTTTCATCACCACTGGTTTCTTCTTCCGAAAGTCCTAATCATTTCAGAGGCATGATCTTGACCCCATCAAGGAGCTGAGAAATATTCTTTCCACTACTTCCCTTTGGGCAGTAAGCAATTTGTCTTGCTTGTCCTTTATAAATTTAAGAGGGCATTGCTTTCCTTCCTCATATTCTTCAGGGTCTTGTAGAACAATTTCTGGTTTTCTTGAGCATCCTTTTCTAGCTTTTCTCCAAATTCTTCCCAGGATTTCTACTTCGCTTCTAGCACCTTGTTCTTGGCTTCTGTTCTGAGTGTCACCTATTCTTTATATTTCTCTGTTTTCCTGCTGTGTTTTTAGCTTTTATGTGTTGTTTCCATGCTTTTTCTTCTCTCTTATTTTCTCTTTAATTTCCGATGTCCACCAAGATGTCCTCTTTCTCTTCTTCCAAAGTCGGACTTCACTTCGGTGAATGACCTTGAATGGAATCTTCCAATTCAACCTGTTTTGTATGGCATTGCTTACACTTTTTTTCTTTCAGAGCTGAAGGTGGTGACCCAGAGCAAGGCTCCTGTGGACGCAGGGCCCGACTGGGTCAAAAAAGTTAAATCTATATTAAGGCCGGCCCTGGTTACAAATGGGGATTAAAAACGGAAAAATAGGTTGTCACTTTATAGTGTCCTTAATTCGAGATAATATATTAAATTGCCGATATGTGATCGTAATTTACAAATGTCAGCGCAATTAGTAAAACCAATAACCTTGACAACAGTACCCATAATTTGTACCGTAATCGATATAAAATATTTAAATTAAAGAATGTTCAGTTGGAAATGCAAACCACTTACACTAATGTCACTTTAGAAGCCTCTGAAGTCTCAAGTTGTGTGGTGTTGAACCGAAGAGAATATGGTTCGGATTTACCAGTTTGGCCCGGCCGGACGGCACTTAATATCTGTAACCGGCGTGCAACGTGGGATGGATGATATGTTAATATGGACGGTTTTTGCCGCACAAATCGGCACGTTCAGTTGTGGACACAATTTGCGCACTGAGTTAATTACATTTAGCTTAAAACCAATGGTGTCATTCAGCTGGTTTGCACCGATTCCCCCGAACCGGTTGTTAAAATTATCCGGGTTCACAGAAACGCTTTTTATATTTATTTAGGTTACAAAATGAGTCTGGTAATTTCCTATCTTTCGTACCTTTTTGGTCCGCAGTGAATATATGTAGTTAGGTGTTGTTTCGTTGCACAGCTGAGCAAAACATGAATTAATAATATAAAATTGACCTATTCAACAGCAGGTCTCTGTACGTACCGTGGGAACATCATTGCTACAAAAAACATTTTATATTCTTTGACACTAAAGCTCTTCCGTGTCATAAAAGAGCGTTAATCAGAAAAAGAGAAATTGCCAAGAAGACGATGAAGACTGTATAGGCCTCCCGTTTCACCTATGTTCCAGTCTTGACATGAATTTTTTTTTTTTTTAAATTAATGAAGAACATATCCCGTGCAACCTCTGATGGGTTATAATTATGATATACAGGGTGTCCCTAAAGTCTGGACACATGGGCAAAAATACATATTTTCAAGAAATGAAATTTATTAACAACATTTTATTCAATTGGAATATTAAATAACGTCTTCAATATGATTTCCATCATTCGCGATGCAAAGGTTGATGCGCTTTGCAAAATTCACGCAAAATTCCTCTGTTAAGTGATGTCCCTAAAGTCTGGACACATATGACATCTGTAATTTTTTTTCCTCCACAGATTAAATATGGCTTTGTCGAAAGAAGAAAGAATTGAACTGGTACTTCTCAGTGGACGTGAAGGATGGTCATATCGAAAGATAGCAGATGAATTTAATGCACATCATCCAAGGAGGATTCCACTTGGCTTTTCCACGGTGGCGAAGGTGGTTAAAAAGTTAAAAGAAACGGGCACTATCATGGACAAACCCCGTTCTGGACGACCAAATGTATCAGCCGAAACGAAAGAATTTGTCATGGCTAAAATTTATACTAGCCCCAAATAATCACTTCGCAGGACATCCATGGAACTGGGTGTTCCCAAAACAACCATCAGTCGTATCTTAAAAGAGCACAAATTTCATCCATACAAGTTACAAATCTTGCATCACTTAACAGAGGATGACCCTGATAGACGACTTGAGATATGTGAATGGTTTTCCAATAAATTGGATGAAAACATTCGTTTCACCGAAGACTGTGCTGTTCAGCGATGAAGCTTTGTTTTATGTAAATGGTGAGGTTAACAGACAGAATGTTCGATGCTGGTCGCAAAGCAATGCACATTTTGTGGATTATGCAAAACAGCAAGGAGCGCAACAAATTATGGTGTGGTGTGGTTTGTGGAAAGATCATGTGTTGGGACCATGCTTCTTCGATGAACATGTAACTGGTGAGACTTATCTCGCCATGCTGAGAGATCAATTAATGCCCCAACTTGAAAGTTTAGGTGAAGGACTTCCTGAATGGTTCCAACAGGATGGCGCCCCTACCCATTTCGCCACGGTGGTAAGAGATTGGCTGAATGACAATTTCCCTAACTGGATTGGAAGACGTGGTCATGTGGAGTGGTCTCCTCGTTCACCCGACCTTAGCCCCCATTGACTTCTTTTTCTGGGGTATGCTAAAGGAGAAGGTGTACTCAATGAAAATCACAGATGTAACACACTTGATTGAACGCATAAAGAGTGAATGTGCTAAAATTGACGGCAATGTGGATTTATTACATCGAGTTCACGTGAATTTTGAAAGCGCATCAACCTTTGCATCGCAAATGATGGAAATCATATTGAAGACGTTATTTAATAATCCAATTGAATAAAATGTTGTTAATAAATTTCATTTCTTGAAAATATGTATTTTTGCCCATGTGTCCAGACTTTAGGGACACCCTGTACAGTATATTGTTTTCAATTCCAAATAATATGAACAACTGCCGATATGAGAAAGTGGCATCACATTTGTCAAATCATTGTAAATAGGGACAATCACAATTGTGCTTATATGTTAATTAAAAATAATTTTTTTAAAAATTTAAAAAAACTCGAGAAGAAACTCCGAACAAGAATAATATTAAAGTGGAGGGGTGTAAAGGCCTGGTGGTTCCAGTTATATTACTGACTTTAACAGATATTTAATTGACTTTCATCTGTTAAAAGTCATATGCATTGTAAGCAAGCACCAGACCTTCACATTCCCAGCCACTATATATTAACATGTATTCGTATTAAATATAGTTTGACTATATTATGCAGTTCCCTAGGTCTGTCTATTCTTAACAACTCTTCTATATTTATAGGTAAGTTGGATGCTTGCAAATAATCTAATATTGGTATTCTCATTTGTTCATACCTCTTACATTTTAACAAGAAATGTTCTATATTATTGTCTTGAAGACATCCTGCACAGTAAGGTTCTTCTATTCTGAAATAGCCTTTTCCCAGCTGTAGTCTGAGAAGTTTCTTATTACTGGGAATTTTCAATTCCCTATATATATCTGACATTTTCTTGTTGGAACCTTGAACATCTTATATGCATGTCTTCCTTTCAGATTTTTATACCACTCTGCTTTCCATTCATCTGTTATTAAATCTTTAATTAAGCTCTTAATCTCTGATTTACTCGTTCCTACATTTATTAGATTTTTATCAGATCTACCTTTCTTGGCTTCTTTATCTGCCTTTTCATTTCCTTCTATGCCAACATGTGAAGGTATCCAAGCAATTAAGCCTAACAAATAAAATTAATAAAGAGAAGAGCAATGGAAAAATAACAGTGCTGTCACAAAGAATGTACTCGAAATCCCCCTTGTTTTCTGCTTCGTCTGCAAATTGTAACGCTTTCACGTTGATAGTAAAGCTTACTGTATTATTACCCGCCTTCTTCAATGAAACGTGTGCTGTATTTCTTGGAAAAGCATTGAGACGTACTGCGTAATGACCTAAATTAACCCTAACATTAATTATACTGCGTTACCAAAACGAACGAACAGATGGACTAAAGGGATAAAAAGAGAAGGGAGAGGCAGAAAGCCGAACACTAAACCCGCTTCGCGCGATACACAATTACTACCATCACGCGTGTAAGTCTACATGCACTAATTTTTTTTCAGACGGACAGTGATAAAATACACTACCCTTTCCCAGAGTTAGGTTTATAAATCATAACAGACTCTTATTAGAAAAGACAACATTATATGGGTTTACGTTTGAACACATAACAGTACCCAGACAGCACATCTTCTAAACAGGAGATAGAAGAAATTGCATATTTTGAACGCAGCCACGTAGCTCCTTTAAATTAGTATTTTTGGGTTCCTTAGGGTTTGCTGACAAATAATATGTAAAACGTTACGCAAATAGTCCAGGAATTAATAAATTATACCCAAAATAAAATATTGGGGGTGCCTGACAGCATAAAATCATTTCTGCTCATAAAATTTTTTTTTATAACGTGTTTGAAAAAAAACCTTACGTTACATAAATAGCCTACCATGTAAACTCCAAATTGATTGGAGCGCAACAAATGAAAGCCTAACCACGATTGGTCGGGCTATAAATACTATCTTGGTTGTTGGGGGAGACGGGAAAAGATAACATTTTTTTCAAACACTTGTCGAAACGTGGCTCATTGGCCAGTCTCGCTGATATACACACTTGGGAGCGTTAGTTCGAGACCACTAATTCAAATAAGCTTGATAAAGCGACAGTACGTTGAAGCCAGCTCACATTTTTGCTAAAATAAAAGCCTGGAACATAGGCAGAACGGAATTTGTGCCAGTTTGTGCCAGAATTCATTGCTAATCAACGTATCTGTGTTTATTTCCATGAAATTGTGGTAAGCTTGAACCATTCAGTATCTTTTAATGAAAAATTGAATGTGAATTGTTGATTTATGCCTGTATATATATGTGTAGTTCAGTGGCAAACGTGAGGTAAAGCCTATAATGCTCCAGCCTGAACAGAGGGTGTCGGAGAGAAGTAAAACGGCATGGAATGGCCAAATAGTACACTGACACCTGGATGATGGACTAGAAAGAAATAATGCTGGAAGTGCAGAGGCGTAGTAACCATTAAGAAGGGTAATACTGGAATAAAGTATTTCAAATGAAGCTGACTGTTGGCCTAACGCTCTGAACGCAATGTTTGTGCTGTATTGTGATCAGTGTAAAAGAGAATATAAATTAGTTATGAAGTAGAAGGTACATCCTTCTTGATTTCAGGGACAGTGGTCTTGATGGTAGTGAGCAGCACCTGGTCAGAGATTTGCTGAATCCAGAGTCGGACAGCATACTCCTTGGTCTTTTTAGCTATCAGTGAGGTGTCTCCTGAGCCCAGAGGAGAATCGAGCAGAGGAGTCCTTTCCTGCCGCCATCACGCCAGATAAGCGAATTGGCCAGCTGAGCTCAACATTATGTCCCCTCATCTTGAAATAACTTTATAAAAATACTATTCAGAGGGGGAATTTACTTGTCTTAAAATCAGGAACTGTGAACATCTCCAATACTAGTCCCTAAAGACAAACTATTGAAGTCATGATGACAAATACCAACAGAGCTTGAACAAAACAAAACCAGTATTACCTCATTTTACTACTACACAACTGACACACATAGAACATTTGTAATAATAATATATGTCACTACAATATTCATATTAAATACATTCTGTACATAACTTGTAATTTAAATTGATTGTGATTCCTGGTTCCCTTGTAGTTGAATCAGGACACATATTCATTCATGCCAGTAATGAATACATATTGTTATTTGAAACGTTACTAGTGACTTCCTTAAGATATTCTCATAGAGTGTTATATGTATGTGAGTGTCACAGTGTTGTTAAGAGTAGTGGATTAAATTAAATTGTTTATCTGTCTGTTGTTGTGACTTACACTTCACCATACACATACCCTAGACACATAACGTAGCATCACACTATTCCAGAATAATTCTGACTGAGATATATAGATATGTGGTAGCAAGTAAGGTTATATATAATACACTACTCTTATTAGATATATATATACCTTCACAGCTGATCTCAGTCAGTACACTAAGTCCCCTATAAATATTTATAACATCCCACTTCACCACATATATTGGGGGCTCGCTCTTGGGATTTTGAATCTTTAACTATTAAAAATATTGGGGGTAATTCACTTCAGGGAATATAAGAAGTAAAAGGTATCCTTGGGTGGAATTAAATAAGGTTGAGCTCACGGTGCCTGTTTTGTCCATTAGAGATTGAATTGTTGGTTAGACATATTAAATTTACCTGATAGACAATGGCGGACCTGGCCAAATTTCGATCTGCTGCGGTTCAGACTGCAAAAGAGTTAGGATTAGATGGGCAAGTTATGGTTGCCTATGTCACAACGGAATGTGTGACAAATTTATTTGAACGCGAAGAAAGAAGATTAGAAAAAGAGGCCGAAAGAAAGTTAGAGGCTGAAAGGGAAATAAGAGTTAAGAGGAGGCTGAGACAAGAGGTTTGCAAGCTGAGGCTGAGACTAAGAGGTTGCAGATTGAGGCTGAGGCTAGGCTAAAAATTGGAGGCAGAAAGAGAAGACAAAAGATTAGCTGCAGAAAGAGAAGCTGCAGAAAGGAAAGAAGAGATTAGCTGCAGAGAGGGAAGCAGAAAAGGAGGAGAAAAGATTACAAAGGGAACATGAGTTACGACTAAGGGAGTTTGAGTTTCAAGGCCATGCTCCTGAAAATGGTGCCAGCCCCTTTGCCTCTGATGCTACGGTTACTCAAGGAGCCTCAATCTCAGCTATGAATTTTCATTTAGATCATTTTGTTGAGAAAGACGATGATATTGAGAGCTATATAAATAGGTACGAACTATTAGCTACCACGTATGGGTTAGAGAGAGAAAGGTGGAGCTTAAAGTTATCTCAGGGACTTCGTGGGGCAGCTTATGAAGTTTTTGCAAAAATGAGCAGAGGTGATCAGGAAAATTATGACATGCTAAAGCAGGCTCTTTTGTTAAGGTATGAAAAGAATGCAGAGTTTTACAGGAAAAAATTTAGGAATGCTAAACTACTGTCAGGTGAAACCTATCACCAGTTCTCTGCACGAATAGAGACATACTTGGAGAAATGGACTTCTCTGGGGAAAACCCAAGATCTTAAGGAAATGGTCCTTATAGAGCAACTCAGAGAGTCCATGGCTCCAGACCTGAGAAAGTTTCTCATGGAACAAGGTGCAGAGAGGCTGGGTGAGTTGCTAAATGTTGCTGAAAGGTATCAAGCAGCTCAAGCAGAGGTAACAGGTAATAAAAAAGAAACAGGTGGACAACTTTAGGGCACCACAGAACTTTAATAAATTTGATCCTAGGGATCAAAATAAAGGTAAGCACCAATTTGATAGGCCACGGTATGAAAAAAAAAATAAATTCCCACAATTCGATGAAAGGAAATATGATGAAAGAAAATCTTTCAACCAAGGAAAAAGGTGGTGTAAGAATTGTCAGATGGACAATCATGACACTGACCGTTGCAGAAGGAAACCTGTGTATATGGCAACCCTTCAGGTCAGGTCGACCTCAAGACAGGAGGAGGATATTATGTTAGATACCACTCCAGAAGAGATGAGGAAGGCACAGGCTGGGGATAAAACACTCAAGCCTTGTTTCAGAAAATTGTCAACTTGTCATACAACTCCAGGCAAGGGAGATTTTTACATGAAAAACAAGTTGATGTATAGGAAGACTGGAGCTAGATCCCAAGGGTCACGGACAGCTGGTTCTTCCAAAAAGATATAGGACAGAATTAATAAGGAGTCTACATGTGAAACCAGATGGGGACCATGAGAAGATAGGTACCATCATTCAAAAGGTGGCTCACAATTATTATTGGCCCAAAGCAAGATGGGACATTGAGAATTTTGTAGAAAGGTGTAGCATAGCACATGAGGGAACACCCACAAGTGGGAACATGGATCAGGACCTGGACACGCCACGGGCAAAATTAGGCCTGATAATAAAAAGAAAAATAGATTTGATAAAGTGGACCAAATGGAATGGGAAGCCCCTTTTCACGGACAAGCTTCACTTAACTGTTTTACAATGGCCACTATGCGGAGAGTGCAAAAAGATGTCTTACCCCAGGATAAGCCGACAATCCCTCAATCGGACTTAAACAAACTGGAGGAAGAGGATGTAGAGAGGAAATCTCTCATCAAGAATTTTAAGAGGGGAGAAAGCCCCAAAAGAAAAATTGGTAGCGGTCGTTTTGTGAATGAAAATTCTGGGAGGAAAAATCATCACTATAAAGCTTCAAGTGGAAGAGACCATACCGGTGCATGGACAAATAGGTCCACACAATTAAAGGTCCATATGTAGCTTTGTTAAGAACGTGGACTGATGAAAAGGCAGAGGAAAACATTACATCTTCAGACCAATATGTGAATGAGCTGACCACTCGGTTAAAAACTGGCTGGAAACTTGCCAATGAAAATTTGAAACAAGCCAGGAAGAAACATGCTGCCTATTATAACAGGAAGGCGAAAGACAGAAATTTGGCTGTGGGAGAGAAGGTACTGCTTCTTTTGCCCGGGAGTCAGAATAAGTTACAAATTGGATGGCAGGGTCCATATACAGTTCTAGAGAAGGTGTCTAGAACAAATTATAAGATAGATAAGAAGGGGAAAGAAAAAATCTATCATGTGAATCTCCTGAAGAAATATTTGGAAAGAGAACATCAGGAAGAGACACACTTGTTGACCTTGTCCATCGCCATGGAGATGAAAAAGGAACCACTTTCATCATTTGAATATCCATTACACCCCTGTGAGACAGCAGCACAGGTGAAAATCAGTACACATTTAACGAAAACTCAGAAAGAGAGAGTGCAACAGGTTCTAAATAATCATGCAGAGGTGTTAACAGACCGACCAGGGCATACAAACCTATTGGAATATGATATGAAACTCATAGACTCCACACCTGTCTGTATGAAACCATATTCGATTCCGTTTGCTAAGGAAAAAGCTTTGAAGGAAGAGATAGACTATCTATTGAAGGAAGGAATTATTTCGCACAGTGAGTCTTCGTATAGTTCCGGTGTTGTACTCTTAAGGAAGCCCTCTGGAGAACATAGACTCTGTATAGATTACAGGAGACTGAATGCTATTACAGAAGGACAGGTGGATCCATTGCCGGATACAAATCAGCTGTTTGCCAGACTAAATAAAGCTAAATATTTCTCAAAAGTGGATCTGAGTAAAGGATACTATCAGATTCCAGTAAAGCCTGAGGTTAGACCATACCTAGCTTTTAGTACCTCAGAAGGACACTATGAGTTTAATAGATTGCCATTTGGATTGAAGAATGCGCCTAGTGTCTTCTCTAGAATGATGAGAAAATTATTGGATCCTCTGAATAATCCCTGTATAACAAATTTTATGGATGATATCCTTATAGCAACAGAAACATTTGAGGAACACATTGACTCTCTGAACATGCTGTTTGATCGACTTAGGGAGGCAAATTTAACAGCCCGACCAACCAAATGTTGCGTTGGATGTAAAGAATTGGAATTTTTGGGACACACAGTTTATCAGGGAAACATGACCCCTGACCCAAAGAATTTAGAGAAACTACAGAAAGCCCCGAGACCACAAACCAAGAAGGACGTGAGATCCTTTGTCTCATTATGTGGTTTCTACCAGAAGTATATCAAAAACTTTAATTCCATATGTGCACCTTTAACGGAATTGACACGTAAAGGACTTCCAGATCGCATTACATGGACACCACAATGTGAAATGACTTACCAAGAATTGAAGGAAAAGCTCACAAGTAAACCCATTTTGAAATTACCTGACTTAAGTCAAGAATTCATAGTAAGGACGGATGCAAGTAATATTGGGTTAGGTGCAACTTTACTACAGAAATCAGATGCATTGGATGGGGAATTAAGCCCAGTGGCATATGCTAGCAGAAAGTTGAATAAAGCTGAAATCAACTACTCAACTAGCGAAAAAGAATGTCTTGCAGTAATATGGGCAATAAAGAAATTCAATATTTATCTATATGGGAAGGCATTTAAGTTGCAAACTGACCACAAACCTTTATCGTTTTTAGCACAGGCTAAGCATGAGAACTCTAGGTTACTCCGATGGTCTTTGCTTCTGGCTCCATATAATTTTAGCATTGAATATATATCTGGAAAAACCAATCTGGGAGCGGATTTTTTAAGCCGCCATCCGTGTGATGAATCACCGTAAACCCCAGAAATAATAATAAATTTCTCTATGTGTATATAGAATAAAGGACTGACATATAATGTCTGTTTTAAGAGGGGAGGTGTCATGAAATATTCTAATCCACATATATAAATTATTAGGTAAATATGAAGCCTAACAAATAAAATTAATAAAGAGAAGAGCAATGGTAAAATGACAGTGCTGTCACAAAGAATGTACTCGAAATCCCCCTTGTTTTCTGCTTCGTCTGCAAATTGTAACGCTTTCACGTTGATAGTAAAGCTTACTGTATTATTACCCGCCTTCTTCAATGAAACGTGTGCTGTATTTCTTGGAAAAGCATTGAGACGTACTGCGTAATGACCTAAATTATCCCTAACATTAATTATACTGCGTTACCAAAACGAACGAACAGATGGACTAAAGGATAAAAAGAGAAGGGAGAGGCAGAAAGCCGAACACTAAACCCGCTTCGCGCGATACACAATTACTACCATCACGCGTGTAAGTCTACATGCACTAATTTTTTTTCAGACGGACAGTGATAAAATACACTACCCTTTCCCAGAGTTAGGTTTATAAATCATAACAGACTCTTATTAGAAAAGACAACATTATATGGGTTTACGTTTGAACACATAACAGTACCCAGACAGCACATCTTCTAAACAGGAGGTAGAAGAAATTGCATATTTTGAACGCAGCCACGTAGCTCCTTTAAATTAGTATTTTTGGGTTCCTTAGGGTTTGCTGACAAATAATATGTAAAACGTTACGCAAATAGTCCAGGAATTAATAAATTATACCCAAAATAAAATATTGGGGGTGCCTGACAGCATAAAATCATTTCTGCTCATAAAATTTTTTTTTATAACGTGTTTGAAAAAACCTTACGTTACATAAATAGCCTACCATGTAAACTCCAAATTGATTGGAGCGCAACAAATGAAAGCCTAACCACGATTGGTCGGGCTATAAATACTATCTTGGTTGTTAGGGGGAGACGGGAAAAGATAACATTTTTTTCAAACACTTGTCGAAACGTGGCTCATTGGCCAGTCTCGCTGATATACACACTTGGGAGCGTTAGTTCGAGACCACTAATTCAAATAAGCTTGATAAAGCGACAGTACGTTGAAGCCAGCTCACATTTTTGCTAAAATAAAAGCCTGGAACATAGGCAGAACGGAATTTGTGCCAGTTTGTGCCAGAATTCATTGCTAATCAACGTATCTGTGTTTATTTCCATGAAATTGTGGTAAGCTTGAACCATTCAGTATCTTTTAATGAAAAATTGAATGTGAATTGTTGATTTATGCCTGTATATATATGTGTAGTTCAGTGGCAAACGTGAGGTAAAGCCTATAATGCTCCAGCCTGAACAGAGGGTGTCGGAGAGAAGTAAAACGGCATGGAATGGCCAAATAGTACACTGACACCTGGATGATGGACTAGAAAGAAATAATGCTGGAAGTGCAGAGGCGTAGTAACCATTAAGAAGGGTAATACTGGAATAAAGTATTTCAAATGAAGCTGACTGTTGGCCTAACGCTCTGAACGCAATGTTTGTGCTGTATTGTGATCAGTGTAAAAGAGAATATAAATTAGTTATGAAGTAGAAGGTACATCCTTCTTGATTTCAGGGACAGTGGTCTTGATGGTAGTGAGCAGCACCTGGTCAGAGATTTGCTGAATCCAGAGTCGGACAGCATACTCCTTGGTCTTTTTAGCTATCAGGGAGGTGTCTCCTGAGCCCAGAGGAGAATTCGAGCAGAGGAGTCCTTTCCTGCCGCCATCACGCCAGATAAGCGAATTGGCCAGCTGAGCTCAACATTATGTCCCCTCATCTTGAAATAACTTTATAAAAATACTATTCAGAGGGGCATTTACTTGTCTTAAAATCAGGAACTGTGAACATCTCCAATAATGGTCCCTAAAGACAAACTATTGAAGTCATGATGACAAATACCAACAGAGCTTGAACAAAACAAAACCAGTATTACCTCATTTTACCACTACACAAATGACACACATAGAACATTGGTAATAATATATGTCACTACAATATTCATATTAAATACATTCTGTACATAACTTGTAATTTAAATTGATTGTGATTCCTGGCTCCCTTGTAGTTGAATCAGGACACATATTCATTCATGCCAGTAATGAATACATATTGTTATTTGAAACGTTACTAGTGACTTCTTTAAGATATTCTCATAGAGTGTTATATGTATGTGAGTGTCACAGTGTTGTTAAGAGTAGTGGATTAAATTAAATTGTTTATCTGTCTGTTGTTGTGACTTACACTTCACCATACACATACCCTAGACAAAACGTAGTCACCACACTATTCCAGAATAATTCTGACTGAGATATATAGATATGTGGCAGCAAGTAAGGTTATATATATAATATACTACTCTTATTAGATATATATATACCTTCACAGCTGATCTCAGTCAGTACACTAAGTCCCTTATAAATATCTATAACATCCCACTTCACCACACTGACAAATAATATGTAAAACGTTACGCAAATAGTCCAGGAATTAATAAATTATACCCAAAATAAAATAGTGAGGCTGCCTGACAGCATGAAATCATTTCTGCTCATAAAATTTTTTATAACGTGTTTGAAAAAAACCTTACGTTACATAAATAGCCTACCATGTAAACTCCAAATTGATTGGAGCGCAACAAATGAAAGCCTAACCACGATTGGTCGAACTATAAATACTATCTTTCGTTGTTAGGGGAAACGGGAAAAGGTAACATTTTTTTCAAACACTTGTCGAAACGTGGCTCATTGGCCAGTCTCGCTGATATACACACTTGGGAGCGTTAGTTCGAGACCACTTGTTTAAATGATCTTGATAAAGCAGCAGTGCGTTGAAGCCAGCTCATAATTGTGTTAAATAAAAGCCTGGAAGATAGGCAGATGGAAATTTGTGCCAGTTTGTGCCAGAATTCATTGCTAATCAACGTATCTGTGTTTATTCGTATGAATTGTGGGACAGTGGTCTTGATGGTACTGAGCAGCACCTGGTCAGAGCTTTGCTGAATCCAGTGTCGGACAGCATACTCCTTGGTCCTTTTAGCTATCAGTGAGGTGTCTCCAGAGTCCAGAGGAGAATTCGAGCAGAGGAGTCCTTTCCTGCCGCCATCACGCCAGATAAGCTAACTTGGCCAGCTGAGCTCAACATTATGTCCCCTCATCTTGAACTGACTTTTTAAAATTAACATTAAGAGGGGAATTTACTTGTCTTAAAATCAGGAACTGTGAACATCTCCAATACTGGTCCCTAAAGACAAACTATTGAAGTCATGATGACAAATACCAACAGAGCTTGAACAAAACAAAACCAGTATTACCTCATTTTACTACTACACAACTGACACACATAGAACATTTGTAATAATATATGTCACTACAATATTCATATTAAATACATTCTGTACATAACTGGTAATTTAAATTGATTGTGATTCCTGGTTCCCTTGTAGTTGAATCAGGACACATATTCATTCATGCCAGTAATGAATACATATTGTTATTCGAAAGTTTATCAGTGACTCTTTTAAGATATCTTTGTAGAGTGTTATATGTATGTGAGTGTCACAGTGTTGTCAAGAGTAGTGGATTAAATTAAATTGTTTATCTGTCTGTTGTTGTGACTTACACTTCACCATACTCATACCCTAGACACAGAACGTAGCATCACACTATTCCAGAATAATTCTGACTGAGATATATAGATATGTGGTAGCAAGTAAGGTTATCTATAATACACTACTCTTAATAGATATAGATACCTTCACAGCTGATCTCAGTCAGTACACTAAGTTCCCTATAAGTATTTATAACATCCCACTTCACCACATATATTGGGGTCTCGCTCTTGGGATTTTGAATCTTTAACTATTAAAAATATTGGGGGTAATTCACTTCAGGGAATATAAGAATTAAAAGGTATCCTTGGGTGGAATTAAATAAGGTTGAGCTCACGGTGCCTGTGTTGTCCATTAGATATATAGTTAGAAATTGAATTGTTGGGTAGACATTATAAAAATTTACCTGATAGACAATGGCGGACCTGGCCAAATTTCGATCTGCTGCGGTTCAGACTGCAAAAGAGTTAGGATTAGATGGGCAAGTTATGGTTGCCTATGTCACAACGGAATGTGACAAATTTATTGAACGCGAAGAAAGAAGATTAGAAAAAGAAGCCGAAAGAAGGTTAGAGGCTGAAAGGGAAAATAAGAGGTTGCAGATTGAGGCTGACAAAGAGGCAAAAGCATTGGAAGCCGAGGAAAGAAGACAGGCTGCAGAAAGAGAAGAGAAGAGATTAGCTGCAGAAAGGGAAGCAGAAAAGGAGGAGAAGAGATTACAAAGGGAACATGAGTTACGACTAAGGGAGTTTGAGTTTCAAGGCCATGCTCCTGAAAATGGTGCCAGTCCCTTTGCCTCTGATGCTACGGTTACTCAAGGAGCCTCAACCTCAGCTATGAATTTTCATTTAGATCATTTTGTTGAGAAAGACGATGATATTGAGAGCTATATAAATAGGTACGAACTATTAGCTACCACGTATGGGTTAGAGAGAGAAAGGTGGAGCTTAAAGTTATCTCAGGGACTTCGTGGGGCAGCTTATGAAGTTTTTGCAAAAATGAGCAGAGGTGATCAGGAAAATTATGACATGCTAAAGCAGGCTCTTTTGTTAAGGTATGAAAAGAATGCAGAGTTTTACAGAAAAAAATTTAGGAATGCTAAACTACTGTCAGGTGAAACCTATCACCAGTTCTCTGCACGAATCGAGACATACTTGGAGAAATGGACTTCTCTGGGGAAAACCCAAGATCTTAAGGAAATGGTCCTTATAGAGCAACTAAGAGAGTCCATGGCTCCAGACCTGAGAAAGTTTCTCATGGAACAAGGTGCAGAGAGGCTGGGTGAGTTGCTAAATGTTGCTGAAAGGTATCAAGCAGCTCAAGCAGAGGTAACAGGTAATAAAAAGAAACAGGTGGACAACTTTAGGGCACCACAGAACTTTAATAAATTTGATCCTAGGGATCAAAATAAAGGTAAGCACCAATTTGATAGGCCACGGTATGACAATAAAAATAAATTCCCACAATTCGATGAAAGGAAATATGATGAAAGAAAATCTTTCAACCAAGGAAAAAGGTGGTGTAAGAATTGTCAGATGGACAATCATGACACTGACCGTTGCAGAAGGAAACCTGTGTATATGGCAACCCTTCAGGTCAGGTCGACCTCAAGACAGGAGGAGGATATTATGTTAGATACCACTCCAGAAGAGATGAGGAAGGCACAGGCTGGGGATAAAACACTCAAGCCTTGTTTCAGAAAATTGTCAACTTGTCATACAACTCCAGGCAAGGGAGATTTTTACATGAAAAACAAGTTGATGTATAGGAAGACTGGAACTAGATCCCATGGTCACGGACAGCTGGTTCTTCCAAAAAGATACAGGACAGAATTAATAAGGAGCCTACATGTGAAACCAGATGGGGACCATGAGAAGATAGGTACCATCATTCAAAAGGTGGCTCACAATTATTATTGGCCCAAAGCAAGATGGGACATTGAGAATTTTGTAGAAAGGTGTAGCATAGCACATGAGGGAACACCCACAAGTGGGAACATGGATCAGGACCTGGACACGCCATGGGGCAAAATCAGGCCTGACAATAAAAAGAAAAATAGATTTGATAAAGTGGACCAAATGGAATGGGAAGCCCCTTTTCACGGACAAGCTTCACTTAACTGTTTTACAATGGCCACTATGCGGAGAGTGCAAAAGATGTCTTACCCCAGGATAAGCCGAAAATCCCTCAATCGGACTTAAACAAACTGGAGGAAGAGGATGTAGAGAGGAAATCTCTCATCAAGAATTTTAAGAGGGGAGAAAGCCCCAAAAGAAAAATTGGTAGCGGTCGTTTTGTGAATGAAAATTCTGGGAGGAAAAATCATCACTATAAAGCTTCGAGTGGAAGAGACCATACCGGTGCATGGACAAATAGGTCCACACAATTAAAGGTCCATATGTAGCTTTGTTAAGAACGTGGACTGATGAAAAGGCAGAGGAAAACATTACATCTTCATACCAATATGTGAATGAGCTGACCACTCGGTTGAAAACTGGCTGGAAACTTGCCAATGAAAATTTGAAACAAGCCAGGAAGAAACATGCTGCCTATTATAACAGGAAGGCGAAAGACAGAAATTTGGCTGTGGGAGAGAAAGTACTGCTTCTTTTGCCTGGAGTCAGAATAAGTTACAAATTGGATGGCAGGGTCCATATACAGTTCTAGAGAAGGTGTCTAGAACAAATTATAAGATAGATAAGAAGGGGAAAGAAAAAATCTATCATGTGAATCTCCTGAAGAAATATTTGGAAAGAGAACATCAGGAAGAGACACACTTGTTGACCTTGTCCATCGCCATGGAGATGAAAAAGGAACCACTTTCATCATTTGAATATCCATTACACCCCTGTGAGACAGCAGCACAGGTGAAAATCAGTACACATTTAACGAAAACTCAGAAAGAGAGAGTGCAACAGGTTCTAAATAATCATGCAGAGGTGTTAACAGACCGACCAGGGCATACAAACCTATTGGAATATGATATGAAACTGATAGACCCCACACCTGTCTGTATGAAACCATATTCGATTCCGTTTGCTAAGGAAAAAGCTTTGAAGGAAGAGATAGACTATCTGTTGAAGGAAGGAATTATTTCGCACAGTGAGTCTTCGTATAGTTCCGGGGTGGTACTCTTAAGGAAGCCCTCTGGAGAACATAGACTCTGTATAGATTACAGGAGACTGAATGCTATTACAGAAGGACAGGTGGATCCATTGCCGGATACAAATCAGCTGTTTGCCAGACTAAATAAAGCTAAATATTTCTCAAAAGTGGATCTGAGTAAAGGATACTATCAGATTCCAGTAAAGCCTGAGGTTAGACCATACCTAGCTTTTAGTACCTCAGAAGGACACTATGAGTTTAATAGATTGCCATTTGGATTGAAGAATGCGCCTAGTGTCTTCTCTAGAATGATGAGAAAATTATTGGATCCTCTGAATAATCCCTGTATAACAAATTTTATGGATGATATCCTTATAGCAACAGAAACATTTGAGGAACACATTGACTCTCTGAACATGCTGTTTACTCGACTTAGGGAGGCAATTTAACAGCCCGACCAACCAAATGTTGCGTTGGATGTAAAGAATTGGAATTTTTGGGACACACAGTTTATCAGGGAAACATGACCCCTGACCCAAAGAACTTAGAGAAACTACAGAAAGCCCCGAGACCACAAACCAAGAAGGACGTGAGATCCTTTGTCTCATTATGTGGTTTCTACCAGAAGTATATCAAAAACTTTAATTCCATATGTGCACCGTTAACTGAATTGACACGTAAAGGACATCCAGATCGCATTACATGGACACCACAATGTGAAATGACTTACCAAGAATTGAAGGAAAAGCTCACAAGTAAACCCATTTTGAAATTACCTGACTTAAGTCAAGAATTCATAGTAAGGACGGATGCAAGTAATATTGGGCTAGGTGCAACTCTACTACAGAAATCAGATGCATTGGATGGGGAATTAAGCCCAGTGGCATATGCTAGCAGAAAGTTGAATAAAGCTGAAATCAACTACTCAACTAGCGAAAAAGAATGTCTTGCAGTAATATGGGCAATAAAGAAATTCAATATTTATCTATATGGGAAGGCATTTAAGTTGCAAACAGATCACAAACCTTTATCGTTTTTAGCACAGGCTAAGCATGAGAACTCTAGGTTACTCCGATGGTCTTTGCTTCTGGCTCCATATAATTTTAGCATTGAGTATATATCTGGAAAAACCAATTTGGGAGCTGATTTTTTAAGCCGCCATCCGTGTGATGAGAATCACCGTAAACCCCAGAAATAATAATAAATTTCTCTATGTGTATATAGAATAAAGGACTGACATATAATGTCTGTTTTAAGAGGGGAGGTGTCATGAAATATTCTAATCCACATATATAAATTATTAGGTAAATATGAAGCCTAACAAATAAAATTAATAAAGAGAAGAGCAATGGTAAAATAACAGTGCTGTCACAAAGAATGTACTCGAAATCCCCCTTGTTTTCTGCTTCGTCTGCAAATTGTAACGCTTTCACGTTGATATAAAAGCTTACTGTATTATTACCCGCCTTCTTCAATGAAACGTGTGCTGCATTTCTAAGAAAAACATTGAGACGTACTGCGTAATGACCTAAATTAATCCTAACATTAATTATATTACGTTACCAAAACGAACGAACAGATGGACAAAAGGATAGCGAGAAGGGAGAGGCAGAAAGCCGAACATTAAACACGCGTCGCGCGATACACAATTACTACTATCACGCGTGTTAGGCTACAAGCACTAACTTTTTTTTTTTTCAGACGGACAGTGATAAAATACACTACCCTTCCCCAGAGTTAGGTTTTAAAATCATAAAAAACGCTTATTAGGAAAGATAACAATAGATGGGTTTACGGTTGAAAACATAACAGTACCCAGACAGCATATCTTCGAAACAGGAGGTAGAAAATACATATTTTGAACGCAGCCACGTAGCTCTTTTAAAGTGGGAAAATTGGGTTCCTTAGGGCTTGCTGACAAATAATATGTAAAACGTTACGCAAATAGTCCAGGAATTAATAAATTATACCCAAAATAAAATAGTGAGGCTGCCTGACAGCATGAAATCATTTCTGCTCATAAAATTTTTTATAACGTGTTTGAAAAAAACCTTACGTTACATAAATAGCCTACCATGTAAACTCCAAATTGATTGGAGCGCAACAAATGAAAGCCTAACCACGATTGGTCGAACTATAAATACTATCTTTCGTTGTTAGGGGAAACGGGAAAAGGTAACATTTTTTTCAAACACTTGTCGAAACGTGGCTCATTGGCCAGTCTCGCTGATATACACACTTGGGAGCGTTAGTTCGAGACCACTTGTTTAAATGATCTTGATAAAGCAGCAGTGCGTTGAAGCCAGCTCATAATTGTGTTAAATAAAAGCCTGGAAGATAGGCAGATGGAAATTTGTGCCAGTTTGTGCCAGAATTCATTGCTAATCAACGTATCTGTGTTTATTCGTATGAATTGTGGGACAGTGGTCTTGATGGTACTGAGCAGCACCTGGTCAGAGCTTTGCTGAATCCAGTGTCGGACAGCATACTCCTTGGTCCTTTTAGCTATCAGTGAGGTGTCTCCAGAGTCCAGAGGAGAATTCGAGCAGAGGAGTCCTTTCCTGCCGCCATCACGCCAGATAAGCTAACTTGGCCAGCTGAGCTCAACATTATGTCCCCTCATCTTGAACTGACTTTTTAAAATTAACATTAAGAGGGGAATTTACTTGTCTTAAAATCAGGAACTGTGAACATCTCCAATACTGGTCCCTAAAGACAAACTATTGAAGTCATGATGACAAATACCAACAGAGCTTGAACAAAACAAAACCAGTATTACCTCATTTTACTACCACACAACTGACACACATAGAACATTTGTAATAATATATGTCACTACAATATTCATATTAAATACATTCTGTACATAACTTGTAATTTAAATTGATTGTGATTCCTGGTTCCCTTGTAGTTGAATCAGGACACATATTCATTCATGCCAGTAATGAATACATATTGTTATTCGAAAGTTTATCAGTGACTCTTTTAAGATATCTTTGTAGAGTGTTATATGTATGTGAGTGTCACAGTGTTGTCAAGAGTAGTGGATTAAATTAAATTGTTTATCTGTCTGTTGTTGTGACTTACACTTCACCATACTCATACCCTAGACACATAACGTAGCATCACACTATTCCAGAATAATTCTGACTGAGATATATAGATATGTGGTAGCAAGTAAGGTTATCTATAATACACTACTCTTAATAGATATAGATACCTTCACAGCTGATCTCAGTCAGTACACTAAGTTCCCTATAAGTATTTATAACATCCCACTTCACCACAATGCTATATTCTGTTGCCATTTTCCATATTGGAATATGTATTCCTATCCCCAATTTGCCATCCTCTCCCTTGGATCCATCTGTGTACACAGTAATGCTGTTTTTTGATATTTATTGTATGTATTTATTGGCTGTGTTTTTAATATTTTCTATATTATTTGTTTTCTTAAGTATTTCTGCTAGGTGGTAGTCCGTGTCTGGTTTCTTGATCTCCCAGGGCGGAATCACTGGCTTGTATTCACAACTGTTATTAATTGATGTAATTAATGTACCCAGATGGACAATTTCCTCCATACACTTCCATCCTGTAGGGTATCTAGTGGTATTCATTGGATTGGCCTGAGTTGTTAGTTGGCATCTGGTAAAAGCTATATGTGCTGGGTGAGACTTATGTAACATAACTCTGTTCATGTAATTTAGTCTTAACTCCTTTCTTCGTAATTCTAAGGGTAGAATTCCTAAAGCCACCTCTATAGCTCCCATTGATGTTGATCTGATTGCACCTGCCATTGTACATAAAGCCTGATGCTGAATTCTGTCTAATTTAATCTTGTTACTGTGTGCAGCAGAGTCATATATTACACTTCCATAATCTATTTTCCTCTAATAAAAGATTTATAAAAAGTGAGCATTGTCTTAGTGCTTGCACCCAATCCATTAGCTTTCAAATATCTTAATCAATTAGTGAATCCTCTGCAAGACTGCACTAGTTTATCTATGTGTTTATTCCAGTTCAGCTATTGGTCCAATATCATTCCTAGATATCGAGTGGTTTGCACTGCATTAATGTTTTGCCCTTGGATATTTATGTCTATAATTTTATTTTTAACAACCCTACCTTTACTGAAGATCATACCCAATGTTTTATTTGTATTCAGCTGAAAACCCCATTTTGTCATCCATTTACATACTTTATTTATTTGTTTCTGTAGATCCTTATATAATTTTGGTAGATGTCTCCCAGTCCTCCATATAGCAACATCATCTGCAAACTGTGACAATTTATTTGTTATATCATTAAATTCCTCACCTAAATCATTTACCATTATTGTAAAAATTGAAGGAGACATTACTGATCCTTTGGGTATTCCGTTTTGTTGTTCATGCAATTCTGATCTATCATTGTTTACCTGAACAGTGAAATATCTACCTTGCAGGAAATTCTCTAAATAATTATATATTTTACCGATACCGATTGTGAAAGCCTTTATGCTGAATCTTCAAAGTTAACTACAAACTCACTTTAACAGAGAAACCAAAAATCTAGGAGACTTTGTTGTTAACAAATAAATAAATATATTATACACTTCTCAGAGTAAAAGAGTACAACACTATTTATAATAAACTTAACAATTAAATAATGGACGTACAGAACATTAGAATAATACAGTGGAATTGCAGAAGTGCCAAAAAAAATATACCAGCATTAATAGGAATGTTTAAACAATCTAAAGTAATATTTGCCATTCAAGAGACTAATCTTAATCCGAGTCAACGTTTTACCATCCCTGAATATAAAGTCTTTCGAAATGATAGGACAGAAACTAAAAAAGGAGGAGTGTAGTGAAATTGACCGAGATACAACGGTAAAATACTCAAAAGATAACATTTAAGGATAAAAACATAATGCGTAGGCTGCTGATGTACATGATCGCCTAGACCGCGGGTCATCACCCTCCATAAAATTGACTTGCTAGACAGGAGGGGAACGGAGGATCAAAAAGGAAAAAATATGACTGGAAAGATTGCGTAGCAAGGCTAAGGAGACGCAATTGGGGGGGATGGCGGAAAGTAAAAAATTCACGTCCCCCAAATTGACACGAGGTACGGAATGGACGCTTTTACGATACCAAGCTTTTGATTTGAATTGAGCGGCAGAACGCGGATGGTAGGAAAATTACAAAAATTTAAAAAGTAATTTTTCTTAATATTAATGTTAGGAATATAAAAATTAGCTGGCCAGATGGCCTATTCTGAGCAATGAAATAATATGATCTTAAATTTACAAACGGATAGATAATATTGAAATTAATGACAAAAGACAGTGTAGTTTACATCAGCCACAGACTGCCTTGAATCTAACATATCGTTATTTGCACACAAAAACACGACCTTGGACACAGATGTTCAAAGTTACTTATTATGGAGGAGAGGGTTTTTGAGCGGTAGCTGTGTCTAAATATAACTTTTTACGACAAAATTTTAAGGGGAGAGAAAGGTTGCTTCAAAAATCAAGCACATTTTTTTTAGAAACACAAGTAGAGACGGACAGACTAACAGATAACCATCCATACTTGACTGAAGCATGACTGAAATGACTTTAGTGTAGAAATTTGAAATTTAAAGTACAACTAGGCAGTGATTGGCCACAGACAAGCATATCATTAGCGCTCAGAGCGCATTTGGGGTCATTCTTCAATAATTGTTCAGCGTTAGACACAGATTTTAAAGTGTGGTGTTTTCCCATTTGAAAGACAGTGAGATAAGTTTAGGGACGCCATCCTATAGCCAGCAGCTCAGCTGAGTTTTGCTAGCACTTCTGTGTTAATTATTCATAATCTGGTAAGATTGAAATTATTTCTTTATATATTTTGAATATTGTTTCATGTTCGAGTGATTTGATACTGCCATATCAAAATCTAGCATTACAAACAAGTAGGGATTTTGCTCTAGACCCCCCGCCCAAGTCAGGGTCTAGGGACCAACAAGGTACATAAACTACAGCAAGGATTATGCACGATAGATCAAACGTTGAAACAGATTACCTATCTTCTTTTAGGGCCGACAACTAATAATTATTTTTCAGAATCTATAGTCTGGGAGGATCTATCGGATGTAAACCCACCATGGTAACTGTGCTGTTTGGTCAGAGAGATCTGACCTGTCTGTATGATGTGGTTGTTGTGTCAGTGTGGTGTCCAGACGTGGGTATAGAATAGATTTTGACACATAGCCCATACTTTGATTGCAGAGCTGTGAGTTTTCTATCTACAACAAAGCAGAGTCTATTCGGTGGGTGACTTTACTCGAGTGTATCTGTGCAGTTCTTGTGACAGAGACCACCATTATTGCCCGCCAGCACGGAGAGGTGGGACCGCAAGTTTTCAGCACCAGAGCTACAAAAAGATGAGTGAGCCTCTGGTCTGCTGGACATTCACCAACTATTGGTAGTGACTAATATCCCCATAAAAATTCCCACCTTTTTCTGGACACTGAGTAGTCAATATAGACAGGTGTGATGAGGCCACCCCAACAGCACAAACAGTAACTATCCTCCCAAAGAGATGACTATTCGAACATTTTAATAAAACTAACTATTCTAGTACTTAAATATGTACACTTTTGGCATTTATTATGTAACATTCCATGCATAATTTTCATAAATTTTCAATCCTTCTTTTAAAACAAGTTCTGGTCAAAATAAAACTTGATCCAGAACAAATAAATGTAATATAATTATATCAAAAACTTTATACACGTGAGTTAGTTCAGTGTATTTTAACACTTGTTAATCTTATTAGTCTTGTTAAATATCTATGGGTATATTTATAACTATCACACCACAGTACACATCATAACCCTAGACACTTTACGTAGCTACATTCATTAAGAAAAAAAAAAAAGTAAGTGTGAGGTCGTAGTGGTAGCAAGAAAGGCCTTCTGACAATTCTCAAATACATTTTATCTCAGGAGCCTTCACAGCTGGCCTCATACAATTTACATGTAGTAAGAACACCATCATACAATACCATCAACACCACTACAAGGAGGTATGGCATTTCTAGGTAATAAAACATATATAATAACTGACTGGGAATCATTTAGAACAGAAAATTTTGAAGGAATAACTATAACAATGTCTACTGAGTTAGAAGATATAAAAATAGTTAACCTTTACTGTTCAGGTGGAAACATAAACGAAAGAGATATCTCAGACGTGAATAAAAGAATAAACAACAGAACTATTATAGTGGGAGATTTCAGTGCTCATCATACAGTTTGGGGAGGCAATGTAATAGACAAATCAGGAAAACTACTGTTGGACTTCATTGAAAACAATGAACTAATAATACTGAATGATGGATCAGTAACAAGAATTAACCCTTGTGCAAATCAGCAAGACACAGCTATTGATATAAGCATTGTAACACCAAATCTTGCTAATGCAAAATAAGAAGTTATTGGGGATACAAATTCAGATCATTTACCCATTGAAATAACACTAAAAGATAATTACAAGCCTAACAAACTGGTAGAAAAACCGAAATTTTACTATAATTAAGCTAATTGGGTAGCTTTTCAGGTAGAAATGGAAGAGATAAAAATGAATAATATAGAAAATGAAAATATAGATGTATTTGCCGATAATCTCACAAAAGAAATATTATTAAACATATACCAAATGCATATATGCCAGAACACGTAATTCCACACCGCATTAAGGAAAAAAAAAAAAAATGAACATTGGAACAAAAACCCAGTACCATGGTGGACAGTTAAATATACAGAAATTCAAATACAAAGAAAACAAGCTCTGCAAGAATATAGAAAGCATAGATCTGAAGATAATTTAGATATTTATAAGAACATAAGAAACAAATCAATGATAGGAAACTCTATACAGAGCAATACAACAGGAGGCAATCTGATCATCAGAAGAAGTCCCCCCATCGAACAAAGGTTTCGGCCCTATACTCCTTTACACTCTAAAGGGGGGGGGGGGGGGCACTTGGGTCATGACTCCCAAGTGTCTCAGCCTCCTGTTGTCTTGTATCGAAAATGAACCCATTTCACATTGGTAGCAACTTTAAAATCCACAACTCCGCCAGCCGTGGAGGCAAATGTGAAAGTAACTAAAGAGAAGACAAATTATTCCGTTCGTTCCGCCGCACACCACGACCAGGGACAGACACTGACACACCTGCGTGAAGCCGACAAGGCCAGCAACTGTAACCCCGTGCCCAACACCTCTTATAAATATACGCCGCGTGTTGCCCATCAGTCACAGCCCTTTCACCAGTACACCGAAAAACTCAACGTATTGTGGACGTAGAAAAATTCCTGATGTTTCCTGTACCGCAGAGTTTACTGTCCCGAGTTCCATAGCCCATTGCGGTTGTTCCACAGCCAGCATGATGCCTTTTCCGCAGTTTCACTAAGCCTCTTCAGTGCCCTTGTTCTCGACTGTCCCCTCAGCCCCAACAGTTTCAATAAATCATACACTGATGCAGCCACAAGCCCTCTTGCACCCACCTCAACAGCCATGACCCTTGCAGTGAACCCATCGTGTCTCAGATCCGCGGCCAGATCACTATACTTGGCCGCTTTGAACAAATGTTGCTCTTCCAATCTGGATTCAAATGGCACGGTCAGTTCAATCAATATAACCTGGTGCGATGATGAAGAATGCAGCACTATATCCGGCCGTCTTCGAGATTTCCTGATACTCTCTGGATATGCCCCCTCGTCCAGGTAGGTCTACTGCCATCTCCCAGTCATTTGCACAGTCAAGGAGAGATGGTACACTGCTACCTGATTTACTCGGTTTTGGGTGCGCTGACTTTCCTGCTCTCAGAAAGTATATGTTTGCGGTGTTTGGCCTGACATTGCTATTCACCTTCATCCTTGCCAGATCTATTGTCGCAGCAAGCTCATTTAGCACATTGTTGTTGCGCCATGTGTATCGCCCTTTCCCTAATGACACCTTGCAAGCTAAGAGCACGTGTTCAAGTGTCTGCCTCCCATGGCACAGGGGGCACTGCTCATCATCCGACTTTCCCCATCTCACAAGGTTTGTGGCCGATGGCAGGAGGTCATACATTGATCTAACAACGAAGCTGAGCCTAAGAGGTGCCATATGCCATATATCATTCCATGTCAAGGACCTCTGCAGGGCTCCTTCCCATGTAGTCCATTGGCCTTGTTGGACCTGCTGCACTGCTTTTTGCAACCTCTTATCATTCTCAGCTCCTCGTATCTCCTGAACTACCATGTCTCTACGCTCCCTGCTTGAGGCCTTGGGCCACCAGCGGATGTCTCCATGACCAAATCCCCGTCTATTCGTTTGTGTGTATCCGATTACCTCCCTCAGTTTGAGCGACTCTTGGGCAGCATCAACAGCTTCTTCCACTCTCCACTTCCTTCCCGTTTTCAGTGTGGGCTGAATTGACTTAACCACATCATCTGCTGACTCGCGTAGCATCATTGCAAGCCTTTCCTTTCCAACTTTGTACTCTTCAACAACTGACTTGAAAGGAAGCAGAAGTTTTGACTTTTTGCAGTACAGTGCTACATCTGACAGACCTGATGGTACCCCTAGCCATTTCCTCATGAACTTGTTGACCTTCTGCTCTATAGCTTCCACTGTACATGTGTTTATTTCATATATAAGCAGTGGCCACAGCAACTTAGGTATCAACATGAACTGGAGGCACCACAGGTTGAAGTTTCCTAGGAGTCTGCTTTGGTCTATGATCTGTAGCCCGCTGCCTGCCCCATTTCTATTGTCTGTTGCACTGCCTTCGAGTCTTTTAATGAGGCATCGTACACCCTACCAAGACTTTTAACAGATTCTTCAATGACAGTAGGGATTCTTCGGTTAGAAACCATGAATATGACATCTGCTGTCTTCCCTTTCCTGACTGATAGGCTTCTCGACTTCTTGGGTTTGAAGCTCATTCTGCACCAGCTCAACAGAATAATCGAACAGAATAATACTTAAGGCAAAAGAAAATCATTGGAGAAATTTCTGCCAAACACTGAACCCTGCAACTAACTCTACAACAGAAATGTGGAATAAGTTAAAAGCCATTAAAGGCAGAACTAAACATATGATAATACATAATATAAAAAGACCTGAAAGGGCAGAGACTGACTGGCAGAAAGCAGAGGTGCTGGCCAGGTACTACCATAGAGTTAGTTCTAAGGAAAATCTAGGACAGGCTGAAGTCAACAGAAGAGCAACACTTCTTAAAAAACTCAGTAAGGAAGTACCTTATAATGCTGAAAATTTATCATATTTAAATGCAGATATTACAATGGAAGAAGTTGGAAGTACAATAAAGGACAAAACAAATACATCAGCAGGGCATGACATCTTGAGCTATGAAATCTTGAAACACATACCAAAAAGTACCATAGAAATTATAACATCCCTTTTTAACAAAATTTGGAATACAGGAAAAATTCCCAAAACATGGAAAACAGCAGTAATTATTCCAATACTAAAACCAGAAAAAGATGACCATGCTGCCAGTTCGTACAGACCAATTTCTTTAACTTCCCACCTAGGTAAAATATTGGAAACCATAGTGAATAAAAGATTAAAGTTTTATTTGGAAAAAAATAATTTATATAATCAAACTCAGTCAGGATTTAGGAAAAACAGATGCACTGTGGATCAAATAATTAAATTGGAACATGAAGTAAAATCAGGTTTTCAAAAGAAAGAAAAAAACTGTGGTAGTATTTTTAGATATAGCTAGGGCTTATGATGAATGCTGGAGAGAGGGTGCTCTCTTTAAAATGAAGAAGATAGGAGTGACTTATGGATGTGAGCTTCTTCCATCGAGCAGTTCATGATCATGAGTTAACACTGGGAATGCTGAAAAAGGTCAGTTTCTTTGATCCTGGTCATATCGCGGTTTTAAATGCCAGCGGGAGAGGGTTAGTTCGAAATTTCTTAGCTTTAATAGTCTTTCTCCTTTCCCTGTCATCCAGAGATCTACCAAACCATTCTCTGTGATCTACCGGAAGAACTGGATCACCTTATATCTACGCATCATCTAAATTGACCATTATATATATGTGTGAGTGCGTGTGCGTGCATGCATGCGTGCGCGCATGTGTGTGTGTATGTGTGTAAAAATAAGAATATAAAAAGTAAGAGAGGAATTAGTTGCATTGGGGGATACAGTATATGGAAATCAAAAGAAAAAAGTCTAATATAAAAAAAAAGAATGATCAAATTATGTGCCAAGGCAGTTCTACTAATTGATTATTCATTATCCATCACGTCCTATGGGGTATAGACCTTTAACAAACGGATGCCAGTTCTCCTGTGTGACAGGATCACTAATGTGGAACTGGTGCAAAGATAAAATAACTGCTGAACATTTGCTTCAAAGACGCCCAAAATATGAGGAAAAGAGAAAGCGCATTTAGCCCTCACAGGAGCCATTCCTCGTAAAGCTCTATGGAGATATAAATTGCCTCACGCTGCCCACTGCTTTCTTTGAACATTTTCAAGTTGACGTCTGAGAGTATACGAAGAAAACGAAGAAGAACTGATGGAAAGAAAAAGATAAATACCCGTGAAGGTAATCGCATAACATAAACTGTCGAAGAGGGTCAAGTGTTAGAGACTTCACTATACTAGGTCCAGCTGTATTACACGGTGGAAAAAGGGGGGGGGGGGGGGGGGGGGGGGGGGGGGACCAATTCCCTTTTTCAATGCTTTTACCTTCCCTTACTCCCGAGCAGAATCAGCTACACATTTATAGCTGGGTAGACTTGAGCGTGACGCTACAGTGTTTTTATCCCAGATCCCGAAAATTGTGACGCGAGTGGACAGCGCTCTAACTGCTTTGCCAATCGGACGTTCCGTGGAATAGGATGTAAGAAGGATACACGGTCATTGGGCAGAATACACTGAGAACAGCAGTTGATAGCATTACACGGAAGTCCCTGACATTTATATTGCTGTTGTCTAAAATTTAGCGCTGTACTTAACACATTTTCAGGTGCAATGACGCCATGTCAGGTTATATCAATTACAGTATTTCCTGTTTGTGAAAACGTTTGTTGAGAGATATTACTTAAAAACGTTTAAGTTAATTGTACCACTTCAAGAAGACCGAAGCATACACATACAACACTAACTTCCTCTTCGAAATACAGTGTCGAAGCTACCGCTCCGATTCACTTAGCACATACCGAGGGCCCCAACCCGATGGGGC
This sequence comes from Oreohelix idahoensis, assembly GCA_024509875.1. Taxonomy (NCBI): domain Eukaryota; kingdom Metazoa; phylum Mollusca; class Gastropoda; order Stylommatophora; family Oreohelicidae; genus Oreohelix; species Oreohelix idahoensis. Next base: position 111,540 of record JAMPIV010006386.1, on the reverse strand, counting down.
GCGCATAAATGGTCGGATCAGCCGCAGATTTACATTTTGAGTGCTGTCGTAAATTTTAGATAGGTTAGAAGATAGTTATGGTCCCGTCTGAGCAGAGGTGATAGTGGTAAATATGTGAGAATAAAGGTGTAAGAAATAGATTTTCACGAGGGAATAGTGTAAGAGGAAGGTTTGTCTCTGGAATGAGTAGTTTCTCTAGTCCAGCCTATCTGTACGACTATATTTTAGTATAAGACAACCTTTCTTTCCCTGTATGAAATATAAGTTACGCTAAACACACCCACACACAATTATGTGACAACAATGCACACAAACGTGAAAAAAACTATGGTTAATTGGGTATGGGTCTGACCAACACACAAAGTTAAGCTCTTATGGTTATTTATTATCATTAAATTTTTACAACATCAAAACATATAGAGAAATCAAAAAAATTATGTTTACAGACATATGAAAATAACCGAATAAGTGCCCTCCCCCTTGTTGAGACAGGATCCCAAAAGAAGTTAATAACCCAAAGGTCAAAGATTAACACTAGGTTACAGAATAGACTGTGAAGAACAAGTTCCCTCTAAATTACTACTCAGTAAAGTGCACAAGTTTAGTGAAATAATAAAAAGGAAGTTAGTACAATGATTGCAATAAAGGAAAATATTCACTCTCTCTCTCTCTCTCTCTCTCTCTCTCTCTCTCTCTCTCTCTCTCTCTCTCTCTCTCTCTCTCTCTCGTACGTGGCCACAAACAATCTCGCTTACCCACTCGTGGTGTTGATACCCCTTGAAAAAATTACAACAGTTCCTGAACCTATACTGTCAGGTGGGTTGACCAAATATTGCCCCAGTCCAGCCTATATATCGAATAATAATTACAAAGTGGACGCCAAATTTGGTGGTTTAATTTTCCTGGATGAAACAAGTGTCACCGCGAATCAGTTACTGTAGCAAGACGTGCTCTGGACGTTCACAGTTGCAAAAGGAGAAAAATAATTTCAATATTGCGAAGCGTCTGGTTGCTAATACATATGTTACAGTATGTAAAAATGATGATGATGGTAAATCATATCGGCTGACTCTAGGGTGAAAGCCGATTTTGAAACAGCACAACTTTCTGAATAAATCTAAGTCCAGTGCTGCGTCTGTCAAAAGTTAGATGTTGATATTATTATTATTATATATATATATATATATATATATATATATATATATATATATATATATATATATATATATATATATATATATATATATATATATATATATACGAGGCGTGTTCAAATGAAACCCGACCGTGCTGCGCCAAGTGGACATTCGTAGGAGGAGCATGATGACGTCACATCTGACGTAATAAGCACATACGAATGTACAAGTGTGTAAGTGTTCATTCTCCTAGTATTCATTGGTTGTGCTGCAGACCGTTAAAATAATGGCCGGTGTGATAAAGAATCCGTCCAAGGTCGATCAGCGAGTGGTGATTCAGTTCCTAACAGCCGAAGGATGTCGACCAGTCAAATAATTCCTTTCTGCTGTATTCATTTTGCGGCTGCCGTATGCAACTGGGAATAACAGGTTTGGATTCTTCTCATCTGCCTGCAGCAGTGTTGATCCGATTCCCTGTCCGCTGGCATCTATACGCAAAATGAAAGGTTTCTTAGGGTCAGGTAACCTCAAAATGGGGTATTTGGACAGTTGTTTCTTCAGAGTGACGTAAGCGCTTTCACACTCTACGGTCCAAATAACCTTATCGGGTTTTCCTTTCTTTGTGAGGTCAGTAAGAAGTGCTGTGAGGCCACTGAAGTTTTTAATGAACTTTTGGTAGTATGCACACAGTGATAGGAACGAACGTGTGTCTCTCTTTGTTTTAGGCCTCTTTGCTGCACGTATTCTCTCTATGTTTTTGGCAACTGGCCACATACACCCTTGAGAAATGGTATACCCCAGGAAGTCAAGCTTTTCAAAGCCGATTAAACATTTGCTAGGACGGGCTGCTAGACCAGCTTTCTTTAGTCTCTTGGGGAGCATAGCAACCGTAGCAATATATTCTTCGTAGTTATCCGTTGCAATCAGTATATCGTCCATGAAATTGTGGATATGTGGATTTTGCAAGGGTTCTAAAAGCTTTCTCATCATTCTGGTGAAGACTCCTGGTGCGTTGTGCAAACCGAAAGGCATAACGTTGAAAGTATAATGTCCTTCCTTGGTGCTAAAGGCTAAAAACGGTTTAATTTCCTCCTTGACTGGTATTTGGTAATAACCTTTACTGAGGTCAATTTTGGAGAAAATTTTGGCCTTGCTAAGTTTGGTGAACAGTTCAGAGGCGTTTTGAAGTGGCTCAGGCTGGAATCCCGTTACTGTGTTAAGTAAGCGTTAGTCGATACACAGCCGAACTTCCTTATTGGGTTTCTGCAACAGTACGACGCTCAAGCTATAGGGCGATGTAGACTCGCTAATAATCCCAGCTTGACGTAGCTTGTCTATCTCTTCACGTAACGTGTTTGCTTTCGCATACGGGATCGGGTAAACTCTGATTCGCAGAGGGGTCTCGTTTATCAGCTTCATATCAAACTCTTCGAGATGTGTTCGACCAGGTATGTCCGTTGCCGAATACTGTAGCTACTAACCTCCGTCTTTGAGAAAAAGGCCTAAAATATCTGGCCTAGTCCGTCACACTTAAAGCCCAGTCTGTTCTATTACATCATTTTCAAAGCCCGGTCTCGCCTATCAACATTGTAGCCTGGCCCAGCCCGTATTGCCGTCGCCGAAGTTTTCAAGCAACTGATAAAATGAATTAGTGTTAAAATACTATTCCTTGAAATATTTTTTATTAAAAACTAAACAGTTTTAAACAGAAGTAAACAATAATATAAAGTTTGTCCCGCACACTCTGCAATTCTTCAAGCAAAAGTAAACTATGCAGATTAAAAAAAAAAAAATTGTGCCTTTAAAATGCCATGTGTGGTTCTCGGCAAGTGTGGGGAGGGGAGTGGGGGGTGTCTCTGGGGAAACGAAGATTGAACAGGACTACTGCTTTGAGCCGCGGTAGCGCAGTGGTTAGTGCACTTGTTTCCTAGCTCGGTGGTTCATGGTTCGATCCCCAGTTGAGGTGGGATTTTTTAGACCGCAAACGGCTCCGAAGTCGACCCAGCCTCATGAATTGGGTACCGGAACAACTTCTGGGAAAGTTAAGGCGACCGGCGTAATGCTGACCACATCACCCCCAGTGTGCCGATGGTCAAGAAAATACGGGCCTAACACCGTATTCCCAATACGGAAAAACTTTCATTGAGCTCGAGGTCCTTCTGATATATATATATATATATATATATATATATATATATATATATATATATATATATATATATATATATATATATATATATATATATATATATATATATATATATATATATATATATATATATATATATATATTGATTATTACACAATGAATCGGACACTGATTCAGATCGAGTGCCGATAGAGGTATGACCATTCAGTACCCGCCTAAAGCCGTATTCTTCAACATGAATAATACTCCAAAGGCCAGGTTGGACGATTCACATAAATGTTTATTACACATCTTGTAGCTCCAAACAAATCTTGATAATGTGCACATTAGGTTATGGCATCAACTAGACAGTCTCTAGCGTCGACGTACAGTCTTGTAACTGGAACAATGTCGAGGATATTTCCACACAATTTTATTATAATAATTCAACTCACGTTCATCAGGTCAAACATCATTCCTCTTACATAAATACTGGCATCATCGCAAGGAGGCGTATGGATGATCCAGAGATGGAATACATAGGAATATGACCATTAAATCTTCAAACACTCAGGAGCATAGAACACATACGTCCAACACCTTGAAAATACACACAGCCAATCCCAGCCAAGGAACGCTCAACTCAGCAGACGGCAAAATCTGGCGTCTGCCATTTCGGTCACCAAAATTAATGACATCACTTCCTGTAACCAGGGTCAACGGTACGTAAACAAATAAACATAATAATTCTGACTGAGGTATACATATGTGGCAGCAAGTAAGGTTATCTATAATACACTACTCTTATTAGATATAGATACCTTCACAGCTGATCTCAGTCAGTACACTAAGTCCCCTCTAAATATTTATAACATCCCACTTCACCACATATATTGGGGGCTCGTCCGGGATCAATATATGTGGTGAAATGGGATGTTATAAATATTTAGAGGGGACTTAGTGTACTGACTGAGATCAGCTGTGAAGGTATCTATATCTAATAAGAGTAGTGTATTATAGATAACCTTACTTGCTGCCACATATGTATACCTCAGTCAGAATTATTCTGGAATAGTGTGATGACTACGTTATATGTCTAGGGTATGTGTATGATGAAGTGTAAGTCATAACAACAACAGACAGATAAACAATTTAATTTATTCCACCACACTTGACAACACTGTGACACTCACATACATAAAACACTCTACGAGGATATCTTAAAGAAGTCACTGATAACTTTTCAAATAACAATATGTATTCAGTGCTGTCATGAATGTATATGTGTCCTGATTCAAATACAAAGGGAACCAGGAATCACAATCAATTTTAATTACAAGTTATATGTACAGAATTTATTAATATGAATCTTGTAGTGACATATATTATTAATAGTATCCTATGTGTGTCAGTTGTGTAGTAGTAATATGAGGTAATACTGGTTTTGTTTTGTTCAAGCTCTGTTGGTATTTGTCATCATGACTTCAATAGTTTGTTTCTATTGGAACTAGTATTGGAGATGTTCTCAGTTCCTGGTATTAAAACAATTAAATTCCCCTCTTAATTTTATTTTACAATGTCATTTTAAGATGGGGGTACATAATGTTGAGCTCCATGGCCACACTCTCTTATCTTTCGTGATGACTGCAGTAAAAGACTCCTCTGCTCGATTACTTTAATGAGTTCTGGAGCCACCCCACTGGTTGCTATATGGACCAAGGAGTATGCTGTCCGCCTCTGGCTTCAGCAAAGCTCTGACCAGGTGCTGCTCAATAACTTTAAGACCACGGTCCCTGAAACAAGAAGGTTGTACCTTCTACATCAGAACTAATTTATACTCTATTTCTACACTGAGCACAATACATCACAAACATTGAGTTCAGAGCGTTAGGCCAACTGTCAGCTTCATCTGAAATACTTTATACCAGTATTTCCCTCCCTAATGGTTACTACGCCTCTGCAATTCCAGCATGATTTCTTTCTAGTCAATAAGTTAGGTGTTAGTGTACTGTTTGGCCATTCCATGCAGTTTTACTTTCCTCCGACACCTTCTGTTCAGGCTGGAGCACTATAGGCTTTACATCATGTTCGATACTGAACCACACATATATACAGACATAAGTATCAATTTACATTCAATTTTCATTAACAGATATTGAATATTTCAAGCTTACCACAATTCCGATCTGGAAGGCTTTATAAAAACATATAAAACAGTTCTCGTTGACTGGCAATTGAATATTCGTAGCACACATCTCCCCCTCTTTCACGTTTCCCCTGACAACACAAGATAGTATTTATAGCCCGACCAATCGTGTTTAGTCTTACATTTGTTGCGCTCCAATCAAATAGGAGTTAACATGGTAGGCTATTTCCGTAAACGAACTTGAGGGTGTCTGGGTACTGTCATGTTTTCAAACGTAAACCGGTATAATGTCATAATTCCCAATAAGCGTTTTTCAGGATTTTAAAACCTAACTCTGGTATGGGTATGGTTTTTATCACTGACGATTTGAAAAAAAGCCAGTGCTTGTGGCCTTACATGCGTGATGGCAGCAATTGTGTATCGCGCGACGCGTGTTAAGTGTTGCATGTGTCCTTGCTTTCTGCCTCTCCCTTCTCTCTATCCTTTAGTCCATCTGTCTTTTAGTTACGCCGTGTATAAAATGGAATGAATGAAATATTAAATTTAGGTCATTGATCAGCTTGCGTATCTCAAGGTTTTTCCAAGAAATACAGTACACGTTTCATTGAAGAAAGCGGGTAATAATACAGTAGGCTTTTACTATCAACGTGAAAGCGTTACAATTTGCAGACGAAGGAGAACACAGGGGGATTTTGCGTACAGTCATTGTGACAGCACTGTTCTTTACCATTCTTCTTTCCTTTTATTAAATTTATTTGTTAGGCTTTGCATTTACGTTTTAATTTATATATGGGGATGTAGAATTTCACGACAATAATAATGATATAATTATATAAAAATTCACTTACTAATGAAGCTTAATGAGATCCTTGCGCTTGGTGTGACTCAGCCAGTTTTGTAATATTTGGTTCTAAGTTTGTTAAAAGAAGTCTCAATGTTACAAATCTGCAGTCGGTTTCGTTGCTTTTGTAGTAGCAATATGTTTTTGTTTTGGGGTGTAACAATTCTCCAGACCTAAAGATCTTTTATGTTTGGACATGCGCCCTAATATAACCGGCTACATTGAACGGGACGCGCATCGCATAAACGAGGCAAACAATTTTTAAAAAAAAAATGTTTTGGGAGGTAGTCGTGCTGTGGAAGTGGGCAGAGTAGGGAAGGAGCTGTGATGTGTTCACGGGCTAATCAATGTTTGACGGGAATGTGTTTCCAGAAGAAAATATGTGTCGAGAGTGGAGAGAGAAGGTTAGCTTGGGTGTGTCAAGAGTGGAGAGAGAATGTTAGCTTGAGTGTTTGAAGAGTGGAGAGAGAAGGTTAGCTTGGGTGTGTGGAGAGTGGAGAGAGAAGGTTAGCTTGGGTGTGTCGAGAGAGGAGAGAGAAGGTTAGCTTGGGTGTGGAGAGAGAAGGTTAGCTTGGGTGTGTCGAGAGTGGAGAGAGAAGGTTAGCTTGGGTGTGTCGAGAGTGGAGAGAGAAGGTTAGCTTGGGTGTGTCGAGAGTGGAGAGAGAAGGTTAGCTTGGGTGTGTCGAGAGTGAAGAGAGAATGTTAGCTTGGGTGTGTGGAGAGTGAAGAGAGAAGGTTAGCTTGGGTGAGTCGAGAGTGGAGAGAGTGGAGAGAGAAGGTTAGCTTTGGTGTGTCGAGAGGCTAACGAATGTTTCGAGTGTTGAAGGGACATAAATATCCGCCTACTGTCTCCTGACAATGGTAACATCCCAGGTACTAAAATTTTGCTTTTGGAATCCTTGTAACACTCCATGGGACGCAGAGCAAATAAAAACTGTCGTGTTACAAGCTATGCGACGGGGAATATCTTTTGTAATTGTTTCATATTGATTCTTGTAAAAATGTACACAACGCCCCCCTGAATGGAAGTAGCGACCCCCAATCGTTGCGACCCGTCAGAACGCCCCCAGACATCTTGAAAACCCCCCCCCCCCCCCCCAGGGCAGTGGAGTCTCGTTAATAGGGGATATTGGTGTCCTCCCCAACCTGAACTTTGGGGAAAAAAAACTCCTTTGATGTTTTAATAGCAACACATAACAAGTCTCCGTAGATATATGATTCTATATTTAATCATGCTCGAGTTTTCTCTTCCACCAATCTCTCGCTATTATTTCGCCCCATCCTTAATGGGCGGGCCTCGTTTTCCGAACCTTTCTAAACCTGGGGATACGAATCCCCATGAAAACTTACTTACTTACTTACTTACTTAGTCGTTCCCCTTCTACCGTGAGGTGTAGAGGTTTGGAAGAGAGCGCCAGACTATCTTATCGGCTGTCTTCCTCCTGGCCTGGTTCCATTCTAGTCCTCGATCCTTCAAAGATTGTCTAATGTTGTCCTCCCAGCGGACTCTGGGTCGTCCTCGGGGTCTGGATCCTTGGCTCTTTGTTTCCCATGCTTGTCGTGGTATCCGATCTTCTCCCATTCTGCAGACATGGCCAAACCATCTTAATTGGGACTGTTCTACTTGGGTCTGCAGGGGGTAGGATTTAAGGCCTTGACGTATCGTCTGGTTGCGTACCATGTCTCTTCTTGTTACTTCAACCACCTTCCTCAGATACCTCATTTCTGAGGTTTGGATCTGGCTTTTATGGGTTGTAGTCATTGCCCATGACTCGCATTCGTATGTCAAGACTGGGACATACCCATGAAAACGAATGAATTATTTGACGAAATCTCCTTTTCACAAATCTTGACGTCACAATGCCACCGAATTTATGCTTAAATGCGCAGAATGCATCATAAGAGATAATTTATGGCATCCCTCAGATAACTAAAGCTGCCTTTTCTTCAGTTATGCGATGTTACTGTAGGTGCAGCGGTCATTTGATCGAGTTATTGTTAACAGCACAACTTTTTCATTTAACCCTCATTTTAACAATGAAAGGAATAGATTTGTTTTAAATAAAAAGTTAATTCAGCGCAATTATTTTCAAACAAAAATTGAATGTAAACCCTTCAGGACCAAAGCTGCCTAATGACTTTGTTCTCGCAAACAATAAAGGCGAATTTAACAAACCTAAAGCAAATTGACATTTCAGCGCGAGTGGTTTCGAGTAATTACGAAGTTCTATAAATTGTAATTTTTCAGTTTTCTAACGTACCGGTACCGTATAACAATAAAATATTTTGCCTTGTTGGTGTAATCTTGACGATGAATATAACCTATACTGTTTTTGCTGTGTATGATACTGTTATCTTAAAACCCTTGTTGTGTTATTTGGAACTGCTCTCCAGAGCAGGACCGGTGCCAGACTATTTTGCGCCCTAGGCAAGGCTAAGTAATTATTCTGGCTTCTCACTCTCTTAACACACTCACACTCTACACTCTGCGCCCCTCTGAGGTCTGCGCCCTAGGCGGCTGCCTAGTTGGCCTATTGGTAGCACCAGCCCTGCTCCAGAGTATGTGAACATATTTTTTTACCCCTTTTGGGGCGTAGAATAAGGTTTGGTGATTTATATGGTGTAAAATTTGTGCCATCTCGGCCCTAGCTTCGATCTGCGACAACACTTTGATCTTAGCCACAAGGCAGAGAAGCGTATGAACATATATAACTACTAAAGTATTCATAGATATCCCCACCAGTCAAAAAGCACTGGAGCCACTACTGTCTCCTAGAGTACTGTAAAAATAACTACGCGTAAATAAATGGACATACCTTGGTTCCGAAAGTTCGAAGTGGCCTTACCACATAGCACTTGGTTGGGGCAAAACATTCTCTTCGCTCTCTATCTATAGAGAGATTTATAAGTACTGTACCGAACAATAGACCCAACTTGAAACGAGTCTTTAAAACACACAGAAGAACGGTTGTCACCCTTTAAGGATTACCTAGTGCCCTAGATTTCTATAGAGAGTTACGACAACTGTCAGAATCGAAAACGAGGCTGAATGACGTGGACGCCATTTTTTTTGTCGACAATACCAGGGCTAGTAGCGGGAATAAGCGTCGAGTTAAGATTTTTTTTTTTTTTTAATTAATGAAGAAAAATATCCCGTTCAACCTCTGATGGGTTATAATTAGGATATATATTGTTTTCAATTCCAAATAATATGAACAACTGCCGATGAGAAAGTGGCATCACATTTGTCAAATCATTGTAAATAGGGACAATCACAATTATGCTAATACGTTAAATAAATAAACAAAAATACAAAAAACAAACAAAATCAAGAAGAAACTCTGAACAAGAATAATATTAAAATGGAGGGGTATAAAGGCCTGGTGGTTCCAGTTATATAACTGACTTTAACAGATATTTAATTGACTTTCATCTGTTAAAAGTCATATGCATTGTAAGAACAGCATCAGACCTTCACATTCCCAGACTCTAATATTAACATTTGTTCGTGATAAATATTGTTTGACTACACTAATATTAACATTTGTTCGTGATAAATATTGTTTGACTATATTATGCAGTTCCCTAGGTCTGTCTATTCTTAACACCTCTTCTATATTTATAAGATTATATATATATATAATTTTAAAATGTTATTATATTATATAATTTTTATTATATAATTTTGATATATTATAATTATATAATTTATATTATATAATTTATAATTATATAGATTATATAAATATATAAATATATAAATATATATATATATATATATATATATATATATATATATATATATATATATATATATATATATATATATATATATATATATATATATATATATATATATATATATATATACGAGGGGCGTTCAGAAAGTAATGCACTACATCGTTTTTCTCAGGAGCTGTTTATTCAAAAAGCATGAAATTTATACATAATATACATGGATATGTCGTGTAAACATCGGTAGTATTCAACATAATCCCCATCAACTTGTACGGCTTTATGCCAGCGCGAAACAAGTGCATGTATTCCTAGCCCGTACCAGATTTTGTCTTGATCATGTAGCCATTTCTTCGCTGCATGAATCACTCCTTCATCATCTTCAAACCTTGTCCCACGGAGTGCATCTTTAAGTGGACCAAATAGATGAAAATCAGAGGGTGCCAAATCGGGACTATAGGGTGGATGGGGTAGTACAGTCCAACCCAATTTTGTGATTGCTTCCCGTGTTGCCAGACTTGTGTGAGGGCGCCCATTGTCGTGAAAGAGAAGCAGGTCTGCTGGATTCTTGTGCGGCCGAACTCTGCGAAAAAGTTGATTGAGTTTTTTCAATGTCTTAATGTAAGCTTGCGAATTGATTGTCTCTCCTCTTGGCATAACGTCCACAAGAATCACACCTTCAATGTCCCAAAAGACAGTGATCATGACCTTTCCAGCTGAAGGAATTATCTTGAATTTCTTTCTTCTTGGTGATTGCGGATAATGCCACTCCATTGACTGTCTTTTCTGTGTCAGGTTCAAATTGATGTTCCCAGGTTTCGTCACCTGTAACGATCTTAGCCAAAACGTTCTCTCCATCAGCATTGAAACGCTCCAACAATTCAGAAGAAATTGCTTTCCTTTGCATTCGGTGGTCATGTGTGAGACTTCGAGGAACCCATCTTGCGCAAACCTTAGAAAATCCGAGAGTTTTTAATAACTGCATTTGCACTACCAATGCTGACTGACAGCTGTAAGGCCAATTGTTGAGTAGTGATTCGCCTATCAGTAAGAATAATGCTCTCAGCGCATTTCAACATTTCTGGGTTGGTGGCTGTGGCAGGACGTCCACAGCGCGGCTGATCAAGCAGCTCCGTATCTCCACCTCCTGATTCTTTGATTCTCTGAACCCAGCAACTGACTACTGTCGACTGCAAAACTTCCATACACATCACATAGACGCTTGTGAATGTTCACAACAGTTTCCTTCTCTGCAACGAGAAATTCTATCACAATTCGCTGCTTATAACGCAAGTTGCTTTCACGCTCCATTTCAAGGGTTTAGAGCAGTCGTATTATTTGGCCGGTTGCGGTGCAATTTAGTGCACACAATTGGCACATGCCATATTTGAAGTGTACAAAATTTCATGCTTTTATCTTCATTATTAGCTGAGAAAAACGATGTGGTGCATTACTTTCTGAACGCCCCTCGTATATATATATATATATATATATATAATTTTAAATTATGTAATATAAATTATATAATTATAATATATCAAAATTATATAATAAAAATTACATAATATAATAAAATTTTATATTTGTAATATTTTATTAATATTTATTAATTATAATAACATGATAACAAAATTATATAATAAATTATATAATATTATTATTATATAATAATAAAAATTATAATATATAAATTATATATATATATATATATATATATATATATATAATATATATATATTATATATATATATATATATATATATATATATATATATATATATATATATATATATATATATATATATAAAATCTCCGGTCGAAAATATGTAATTAGATTTTGTTAAAACTATCTGTACATAGTCGCATTTCAAATGAAAACATAAACTGGTGTGATCATCTGGATCTAGTAAAACTGTCAGTGTCTACAACAGTCATTCACCAGTTTCCACATTTCAAACTAGGTAAATAGTTCAATTCAAAGGGAGTATGTTTTGCTGAGTGTTGCAACTTTAACGGAATATTTGTTGCTAAATAGTGGAATTCTAACGGAATATAAAATGCAACGGAGTATGTGTTAAAAATCCACACTACTGATTCTTTTCAATAAACCGGTAAGTAAACTAGTTTTCTTCTTTTTGTTTTGTTACTTGAAATACAAATAATAGTACAAATATGTGCTACTGTATTTGCATCTAATTTTATTTCAAATTATTAGCTAACCTAAACGAAAATGCAAATTGGGTCCGAAACTCATGATCGGGTCCATTTTCTTGCAATTCGGGTACGACCGAAAATGACGGCCAAATTTTAGTTGACGTAACTCTTATAGAAGAATCTAGGGCACTAGGATTACCTACCTTTAATGTCGCTTTTCGTTATCCGATTAGCATTTTACGACTTCTCGTGATCGACATTTTATCATTGAAAGTCTCTATTGCTCGCGCCTATTAGAATTTTGATCAGACAGTAACAGTAAATTATTGATTGATAGATTTTGGTCCATGTACAAGAAATATAGAGTTTATCCTGTGCATTGGATATCCGATTCAACCCCATGTGGGTTATAATAATGGTGTATTGTGTTGTTTATTGTGTTGTGTATTGTGTTGTTTAGAGTATCTTACTTTTGTTCTTACTTCTTTATTAGTTCTTCCGGGCTACAAAGTATCTGGCAGGGGCGGACTGAGTGGTCGGGCAATATGGAAGTGCCCGAGGACCCACAGGAGTAGGGGCCTATCTCTGTAGCCTTTATCTATGTCGGATGAGCGGTTATGAGCCAATGATCTTAATGCCCGGGGCCCCATTTCATTGTCATTCCGCCTCTAGTCTATGGCATTTTTTTTCCTTAACCTGCGGCACTTGGGCTTTCAGCCCTTCGGCCCAATGACATGTCATTGCGAGACTGGGGAGCCTGTGGACTTTCCTTCCAACCCGGTCAGGAGCTTTGCTCCTTCCCATCCTCAGAGGGTTTATCTCAGGAGCCGTTCAGGTTATTATTGAACACCTGATCGCTAGCGCAATGTGGTAACCATTACACCAGCGCGGCTCCCCTGGCATTTATTATGGTTGTTTCTTAAAGTCTGTGTTGTATAAGGTACATCCCTTCCATGCTCTTTAATAAATCCGTAGTTTGACTAGTTAAGGGGTGTTTGGATTTTGATTTACACTATCTTTTTTATATTTCATTCATTGTAATTATAGTTAGCATATATTTGTATTTGTCGACTTCTTAGGTTTAGTACTTTTAAATAAGCCCGCGTAGTTCTCATGGAACTCTGAAGGAAAAAAAAAAAAGAAAAGAAAAAAGAACGAGTCTGCTGCGCCCTCACACGTATCGTACAAGTTGACTAATATGGAGGTTGTGAATGGGGCTTGCAACCTCATTATGTAAAACAAATATCACAGAAACGACCACTGCAAGAGCATGTGACTGACTACCTGGTGCAGGCTTCCTGCATAGGGACCAGCATGCTCCGTAAGGAGCTCAAATGAAAATGACAGTTACAATGTTTAACCAACTCTTGCACTGAAATTTTGTGAATAGTTTTTCTTCTTCATTTCCTTCATACATTCTAACCCTATTGGTTATCTGGTAGGGACTAGTGTGGTGTCCCAGGCCGTTGGGTGATTTTTATAAAATGATTTTAAGTTAGATGATCTTTGTCTGTTACTACTTTGGCCATGAAATTGGGTACATTGAATCAACAATACGGTCTGGAACAAGTCTTGGCATAAATAACACATAAGGAAGGGAAACCCGAGGCCTGTAAACAGTAAATTAATATTAGACAAACATAAAGGTATGTTTTCAGGCACTCGTAAGAAATAAAGAAGTAGAACACTTGGACAACAGAAAAAACAACAGACGTGAGTGGCTTACCCAGGGTTCGAACCCCGTACCTTCCGTACGACAACTCCGCCTAGCTATCAAGCGAATCACACTGACCCCACGGCCAGCTAGGCATCCCCAAAAAAAGGATGCTTTGCTGACTATATATCAGTACGAAACACACAAGATAACACCGGAAGTATACAGTGGGCAACTCAGCCCTTAAATGACGCAATCACTTCTGTTGTTCTCCTATTAACAGTATGTGTCAGTCCAAACAAGACAAAGACCTTGATACTGGGTCCAGTAAATAGTAGAAGTTTAAGGACATTAGTATAGAACAGAGGGTAGGTTTCTGGTATTGTATAAACATAAATAACACATAAGGAAGGGAAACCCGAGGCCTGTAAACAGTAAATTAATATTAGACAAACATAAAGGTATGTTTTCAGGCACTCGTAAGAAATAAAGAAGTAGAACACTTGGACAACAGAAATACAACAGACGTGAGTGGCTTACCCAGGGTTCGAACCCCGTACCTTCCGTACGACAACTCCGCCTAGCTATCAAGCGAATCACACTGATCCCACGGCCAGCTAGGCATCCCCAAAAAAGGATGCTTTGCTGACTATATATCAGTACGAAACACACAAGATAACACCGGAAGTATACAGTGGGCAACTCAGCCCTTAAATGACGCAATCACTTCTGTTGTTCTCCTATTAACAGTATGTGCCAGTCCAAACAAGACAAAGACCTTGATTAAATTAATATGAAAAACATCATTTTTTGATGATGCGTAAATGGCAGGGCGGATAGTGTGATTCGCTTGCATGGCTAGGCGGTGTTGTCGCACGGAAGGTCCAGTGTTCAAATCCTGGGTAAGCCACTCATGTCTGTTGTTTTTCTGTTGTCCAAGTGTTCTACTTCTTTATTTCTTACGAGTGCCTGAAAACATACCTTTATGTTTGTCTAATATTAATTTACAAGTCTTGGCGCTTGGTCAATATGCGTTTAAAAACAGTTTGAACGATTTCAGTAAAATGTACTGGCCTGTGTCAGAAATTGCCCCGCGAAGTTCCCGGGGGGCTCTGAAGAGACAAGGAACGAATAGTACTACTGCACCCTCATGCATGTCATACAAGGCGAATTATTTGAGATTGTGCGTGGGGAATGGACACCCCATTATGTAAAACAAATAGCCACAGAAATAACCACTACAAGAACATGTGAATGATTGGTGCAGGCTTCCTACAAGGGGACCAGTTGCAATAGTGGCTCCATGCTCCAGAAGGAGCGCAAAATAAAGTGATGAATGTCAGAATATAGCTGGTACTGCACGGACTTTTTTTTTCCCTCTAACCAGCGGCACTCGAGCTTTCCAGCTCTTTTGGCCCAATGCCATGTCATTGCGAGGCTGGGAGGGTCAGTGGACTTTCCTTCCAACCCGGTCAGGAGCTTCGCTCCTTCCCATCCACACGGGATTTATGTGCAGGAGCCGTTCAGGTTATTCAGTCAAATTTCCGGTCGTAAACATTCCTTCAAACGCTGACGCCCGGGTTTGAACCATGAAAACCTGGTCGTCAGTACAACGCCGTAGCCATTACACTAGCGCGGCTCCCATCTGCACGGACTTAATATAATAGCCTCGGCTTGGCCGGGACCGGAACGCCAATCAAAAAGTCCGGCGCGGTTCTTGCTTGTTTTAGGAAAATTATAGCTCGTTGTTCTGACTCCGCGACTGAGTCTCTCATGTTATAAATTCATATCCACCCCCCGCCATTATGTCTTTGTCTGCTGTTTTCATTGGTTAATGAATTTTGCTTTTAAACTGGAGGAAATACTTTGATACTGCCCGTCATGAGTCGATGGGCAGTGTTGTTAGAGCGTTTGCTTCTCGAGGTAAAGTTACTTACTTAGTCGTCCCTCTTCCTGTGAGGTGTAGAGGTGAGGTAATGCCACGCTCCAGTCTACCCTGATGTAAATGGGTACATGACTCTGCTGTTGAGTTAGGGAAGGTTAATGCAGCGAGGGAGGGAACCCGTCACCCCACCTCATAATGCTGAGACCTTGTATAGTAAAGTCTAACATTCTGCTATACGATTGCCTTTACCTTTATATCTCGTAATATTTTACCGAGTATAGTCATAACACTATTGCTTTTCGTCCCTTTATTATTTCGAGAGGCGCTGTATCCGCTTCAGCGGCATTTCTGAATATATAAACTATCTGTTTATTTATTTTTTTTGTCAAGCTTGTGATGTGATCCATATAAATTATTCCGAGAGTATTTCCAAAATACCCATACTCAGCGCTTGTATTTTTTCCCCTAAGTCTGTCTTCGAGACTAAATACCGGTATACATATCTGAAGGTAACAACATGTGTCCATTTTGGATCGGAGAAGGACATTTTTGAAATTCCCCATCGGTTTTCGTTTAGCTAAAGCAGTCTTTATCTGTGCCGTTCTGGCTAGTATTTCTTCTTCTTCTTCGATCCTTAACCACCGACCGTCAAAGCAGTCAGTGGCCATCACGCCTAGTGGCGTCTTGTAGGGCAACAACAAATTGATTCCACTTTGCACGGTCGGTGGCCATCCTTCGTACAGTGCCCCAACTCTGGTTCATTCTTTGCATCTCAGCCTCCACAGTCCTCCGCCAAGTTGTTTTGGTCGGCCTCTCTTTCGCTTTCCAGGGGTCCAAAGCATAGCTGTTCTTGTGATGGCATCGGGGTTTCTTCTGAGGACATGACCAACCCAGCTCCAGCGTCTGCCAGCTATGATGGTATGCATGTCCTCTTGCTTGCTACGAGTAAGCAGATCTTGGTTGGTGATGGTATTCGGCCAAAAGATTCGGTGAATTTTTCTTAGGCATGTTGTGTGAAAAGAGGACAATTTTGACATTTCCTTCTCTGTGACTCTCCAGCATTCCGCACCATAGAGAAGCACAGAAAGCACGCAACTCTGGTATAATCTTAATTTTGTGCTTGTGCTGTATTGGGAGGACTTCCAGATGTTATTTAGGCTAAAGAAGGCTGTTCTTGCCTTATTCATTCTGATGTTGATGTCTTTGCCTGCCCCACCGTCTGGTGTTACTATGCTTCCTAGGTATGTGAAGGTATCTGTCTGTACCAGTTGCTGATTCCTTACTGATATGGGCTCAGGGTTGCTCACATTGAGCGTCATGACCTCAGACTTCTTTAAATTGATGTTCAAGCCCACCTGCTGGCTAAATTTATTAAGTCTATCCGTTTTTTCCTGGATGTGTTGATGTGAATGTGCCAGCAGTGCAATGTCATCTGCATATTCCAGATCTTCCAATGTTGAAAATGTAGTCCATCTTATTCCTCTTGGACTGCCCTCTGTTGTCTGGCGCATCACCCAGTCTATGACTGTTAAAAATAGAGTGGTTGATAAGGGGCATCCCTGTCGTACTCCTGTCTTCACGTCGAAGGTTAGGTTGCTCTGCCCAACACTACACGTAAAGTTGGCATAGAGGCTTTTTATGATTAACACTATTGTCACGTAGGGTTTATATTCATTTAATTTCCTACATCTTCTTCCTATTCTTTCACCCGAAATTCTCTCTTTTATTATCTCTGTATTTCCTTTTTTTTTCCTGTATATTTTTCATCCATTCGTTTTTTGCGAATATTATTTTCATATAATTCGCAAACTTTACCTGTTTTCCTTTCTCTAAAACTGAGAATCGCGCTAGGACGATATTACGTAGATGTCAGGGCTGCAGGGCGTCAGAAGGCGTGATAAGTCGGTTCGCTGAACATAGGACGTAGCAAATCGTCTACATTCTCACCGAGCGCGCGAGCTCCTTCTCGGCATAAGTCCCGGTGAGGTGTGATACTTTACATCTGCACCGGTCAGTATCCAGACATTTGTCTGGAAAATCCCAAACTGACACGGCGCTCACTGTGGGCCACGGTCAGCTGTAGTGTGAAAACTGCCCTGCATTGGAGTCAGGCTGTCTGGGATTTGAAACTGACACGCGTACATCGTGGTCAGTAGGTGACAGTTACGACACGCGTTAAGCGGACGTAAATGTTGGGAGTAGGGGAGATAATTTCGCTTGGCGAAATAAGTTTGGGCCCTTTGTCTGATTTTAAGATATTGGCCCGAGTTTGAAACTTTAATTTCATTCTCGCTCATAGACTCACAGTAGATAGGTTGCTCGTAAACAGAATAGCTGTTAGCGAAGTATCTCAATTTGTTTTCGGCAATTTGTCGAACTTCTAGACTTCCAGAAATATTTTCAGCATTTTATTCTTAAGTTGTGCGACTACCTGTAATTCTGTGGTTGAGGTAATTAATATGATAGATATATAGATTTTGTGAGTGTTAAAGTGTTTAATCGCTTAATTCATTTTAATCTATTTCTTTAGCGCAGAAGAGAAATAAAGTGGTAGGCTATTATATTTTCTAGGGAAGCATTCAGTGGAAAGCAGAATAAAATTAAAATTTCTAGCTTATAACGGTAATTGTAGCTATTTATGAATTTAATTTAACCGCTGATACTCAGTCGAGTGTATTTTTCTAAACTAACGTATAAACTCTAGAATCGAGCCTCATGAATGGTGACGGAATACGCACGTGTTCCTAATTCATGAGGATTGCTGATTTTTAAATATAACTTACGTCACGGGAAGTTTAAATGATAAGCAAAGCTCTCTGCTTGCAAGTTTAAATGTAAGTTATAACCAGTACAGATTCTGTTTATTATATTATATGTGTTATTTTTCCTCCACACAGTGAAAGTTTTGGGGTGACCCTAACTTTACCAGCACCTAGTAGTAGGTTCCATACTTGTGAAGAAATAGACAGTCCTTATTTTGAACCACGTGGGTTTCTTAAGTACCACTGGTCTAAACAGTGCATATGCAACCCGAGTTAGCCAGAAATACTATATCCCAATAACGGGTTTTCAAAGACTGTAATGATAAATACTGGACCTTGGAGCCAGATCTTAATTTCTTCTAGAAACTCTACGTAATTTTTCTGCCTGGTGGCGCGAAATACTTCAAGTATTAACTAACATTTCCCGACTATATATATATATATATTTTTGTGGACAAATCTGTGGTGTGACTAAAGTGAATCCTCTACTGAGGGAAGGCACCGACCTGACATTCATCATTTTTAGAAACCTACGCTATTGACACTGTGCTCTGCTAACTCCCGCGCCTGGAATAATTGTTAGGTGACTTAATCAGACATTTGAACAAATTTGCACACCCAAGTAGTCGTTCCCGGAGACTCCGAGTTAAATACGTCTTTTGGAACTG
Source organism: Oreohelix idahoensis (assembly GCA_024509875.1). Classification (NCBI taxonomy): domain Eukaryota; kingdom Metazoa; phylum Mollusca; class Gastropoda; order Stylommatophora; family Oreohelicidae; genus Oreohelix; species Oreohelix idahoensis. The sequence continues at coordinate 92,431 of JAMPIV010006386.1, read as the reverse complement.
GGGACTTCTTGGCAGAAGACTGCATTTTTTTGAGTCTGTGTGAACATCTAAAATCAGTGTGTTCCAAGAGGCAGCGAGCAAAGTCGTGAGTACATGTATGAGAGGCCATGGCGGAATGAATGAGTGTACGCTGGTTTGAGTGATATTTTCACTATTATATCTTTGACACCCTGTTGCTGTCCTAATTTTTTTTTCAATCTGCATAATTTGTTGCTAAGGCTAGAGTTCTTGTGTTTTTTGTCTTAGGTTAAATCAGATTTTTTTCAAACTCTGTGCATATAATTACGAGATAAAACAACGAAAACTCTTAGAATCAAACCCTATGTATCTGTGACTCTGGCGCCATCATCTGTTCTCTTAACGGGGCTGGGCTAAACCTAGAGTTAACACTATAACGGGGCTATCATCCTTGCAACATTTCCTTGAATTTTTATGACTATGTGTATATGTATTTTCCTTGATGTACTTTCTTTGATGTTGTGAGCCGATTTTTTCTGATATTAAAATCGCTCTTGAACTTAATAATCGTGTTTGGTCAGCTCGTTCTAGATAATATATATATCATTGTTATAGTTTTCCCACGTCTGTGGGTTTACCTGTCGTCACGTGTATGTGCGTGCCTGTGAGTGATAGAAATATACGTAATATGTATATTGGTGTAGTCTGTCTGACGCTGTAACAACTGTTGTAGAAGATAGGTGAGAGAGAGAAGAATTCTGTTCGCTTTCAGAGACAGCCACTATATCAAAATCTATCATCTCACGTGTGTGGAAATTCTATTACCTTTCACTAACTCGCACTGAGTCTATCACCTATTCAAACCTATTCAGAAGGGACCAAACCTAGTCTTAATCCTCCTATCGAAAATCTACGACAACTATGCAGCTTGGAATTCCATAAGCCCTCAGTATTTTCCATAGACTGTCCCTATGTATGCTGTCAAAAGCCTTTTCAAAATCAACAAAATTTATGTAAAGCTGTCTTTGCCATTCTGAGCACTGCTCTATAATGTTCCTGAGAGTGAATATATGGTCTACACATCTTCTGTTCTTTCTAAATCCTGCTTGTTCTTTCCTCAGTTTGTAGTCTACTGCCTTTGAAATTCTCTGTATAATTATCCTGCCTAGTATTTTGCTGGGAACTGAGAGAAGAGTGATTCCTCTCCAATTATTGCAGTCTGAAAGATCTCCCTTCTTGGGCAATTTGACAATTATTCCTTTGTTCCACTCTGATGGTATTGTCCCCGTTTTCCACACTTGTGCAAATAGTGGTTCTAATAGTTCTGCTGCTAGCTCAGGGTCTGTCTTAAATAGCTCTGCATTTAAGTTATCATGGCCCGGAGCTTTACCGTTCTTTAACCCTTTGATTGCTGTGATGATTTCTTCTTTTCGTGGAATGTCTGTATTTACATCTAGATCGTTTTCAGCCTCAGGAACATTCAATTGTGTCTCTGGTATTTCCTTGTTCAGAGTTTCTCTGAAGTGCTCTGCCCATCTTGTTTCCTGTCCCTCTGCTGTCTTAATGAGATTTCCTTGCTTATCTCTTACTAATGTAATATTGTTTGCACCTTGTTTTCCGCTGATGAATTTAGTTATTTTGTATACTGTGCTTTGTTCATTTCTCAGTGCTGCCTCTTCTGCCTGTTTTGCAAGATCGTCTAGGAAATTCCTTTTGCTGGCTCGGGTTTGGCGTTTAACTTCCCTGTCCAGTTGACTGTACTGTTCGCTATATAGTTGCTTTAACCTGGGGGACTTCGCTTCTGTTTTCTTTCTTTTCATTTCCTTTCTCATCTTTATGGTGTTTAGTGTTTCTGGTGTTATCCAGTCTTGCTTCTTCCTTTCCTGGAATCCCAAGCATGATTTGCTGCTTTCCTTATATATTGTTGAAATGGTGTTAAAATTCTGGTCTATATCATCAGTCAATGTCTTTTCCTGGCTTTTGGCAAATTGATATCGTTTCTTAATGTCGGCCGCAAAAGCTTTTCTGGTAAGGGGGTCCTTCAATTTGCTGATGTCAAACCTTTTCTGTGTAGTTACAGTTGGTCCAGCCCTTCTTAGTTTCACTTTCAGTTTTGCAACTACTAAATGGTGATCGCTTCCCACATCTGCACCTCTTCTTACCTTCACATCTTGTAATGCATGTCTCCATCTACCGTTAACCATGATGTGGTCTATCTGGTTTCTGTCCCGACCATTTGGTGATTCCCATGTTAACTTGTGAATTTCCTTATGTGGGAAAAGTGTTCCTCCAATGACCAGGTTGTTAATGCTACAGAAACTTATTAGCTTATCCCCATTTTCGTTTGCTATTCCGCTGCCGCATTTCCCCCATTGTTCTTTCATTATATGTATTGTGTGTACCAACTTTCGCATTGAGGTCTCCCATTACTATAACAAGATCATATCTAGGTGTGTCCTCCATTTCTTTCTGCAGTTGTTGATAGAATTCATCCTTGACCTCCTCATCGCTATCATTCGTTGGTGCGTAGCATTGTATTATTGTAGTGTTGGTGAATCTCCCTCTCAATCTCAATCGTATCAGTCTGTTGTTTATGGGTTTCCATTCCAGTAATGTCCTTTCTATCCCTTTCCGTAGAATAATGGCTACGCCTTCACTGTGCTGTCCATCCTCTCTGCCAGAGTAAAGTACTGTTTCTCCTGTTGCTGTTTTAACTTGTCCTGCCCCTGTCCATCTGCTCTCGCTTATCCCCAGGATGGCTAGTATTTGGGCTCCAGTATTTCCATAAGTTATCAATTTATAGCATGTTTTTTTGTGTGTCTTACTTACTTACTTAGTCGTTACTCTTCTACCGTGTGGTGTAGAGGTTTGGAAGAGAGAGCACCAGACTATCCTATCGGCTGTCTGCCTCCTGGTCTGGTTCCATTCTAGTCCTCGGTCTTTCAGAGATTGTCTTATGTCCTCACAGCGGACTCTGGGTCGTCCTGGAGGTCTGGATCCCTGGCTCTTAGTTCCCCATGCTTGTCGTGGTAGCCGATTTTCTCCCATTCTGCAGACATGGCAAACCATCTTAGTTGTGACTGTTCTACTTGGGTCTGCAAGGGTTGGGTTTTTATGCCTTGACGTATCGTCTGGTTGCGGCCCATGTCTCTTCTTGTTCCTTCAATCACCTTCTTCAGATACCTCGTTTCTGAGGTTTGGATCTGGCTTTTGTGGGTTGTAGTCACTGCCCATCACTTGCATCCATATGTCAAGACTGGGACATAGGTGGGACGGTATACAGCCATCTTAGTCTTCTTGCCAACTTCTCTTTTGCTGAGGAAGCCTCGATTTATGGCCTGAAAAAGTCTCACAGCTGCTGCTCTTCGGGTAGCCAACTCTTCTTTGATGCCTCCCTTCTAGTCTATAACAGCTCCGAGGTATTTAAAGTGGTTGTCCTGCTCCAGGACCTGTTCTCCCAGCTTAATCTGATGTCTTCTTTCCTCTCGTGATTTCACCATGGTTTTTGTTTTAGAGCTGCTGATGACCATCCCTCTCTTCTCCAGATGACCATCCCTCTCTTCTCCAGCTCTTACTTCTAGACTTGCCGTTGGATTGAAGATGTGCCTCTGATTTGGGTAGGTTTCCTTAGTTTTTAATTTTGCCAAGGCAGCGGCCTTATTACCTATTTTTTACGATTTCCAACTGCCGATGGATTTTTAACGTGCGCAACTTGGACAACGGAACTCCTCCTTTTTTGCCCTTATGGGAGAAGGCTAGGCATCCGATCTCACCACCCAGGAGATCAGGGGGAGTATGACATCATTAGGAATAACTGGTTCTAGCAAAATGTCCATCATTATACGGTATTCCCTGAACTGGAAGCGAACCTGGTACCTTTAGAATTAGAGGCGGACACCATTCATCTGAGCCACTCCGACCTCCACATTAACATTTTTATATATTTTAAAAACAAATACTGTATTTCAACATAGTTAAACTAACAATACACGTGTCCTGGAGTTTATGTGGTCAAATGGTTCCTGGTTGCCTTACAAGCAGTGATCTGCTGTCGATACACAGCTGAAGTGTGACTATTTTTTTTTTTATAACTCAGTTATCTGTCTTTAGTTTGAACAGAAAGTTAAAATTGAAAAAAGAAATTTGATGCAAAATAGTCATTAACTTCGCAGTTTTAATTATCATTTCATAAGTATAGTTTCCTTCTAATTCTCTGTGTGTTGGTGGGTTTACTTACATAAAGGAAAGTGAAAGAGAACGGAAAGAAAGAAAAAAATAGTGCCATCCTCAGAACAAGCGGTAGAAAGTGCACACCATAGTTCTTGCCTGCCATTTCTTGATGCGTTACTTACATGTATTCTATATTTATGTACACATATTCACCCACATATGCTCAAACTGAAGAAACAGTCTGAATTAATCAACATTACTGTAATATTTAATATTACATAAACTGTAATATTATGCACAATAATCAGCACATAAAGCAATCTAAACCAAAAACTCAATAACAGGCTTGGAAAAATAGTGTACTATTATAAGTATCCTGTGCCATACTAACAACTTATCACAGTAAGAAGCCAAAGCTAATGCATATTAATCAATAAATAATAAAGAATCTATATACGATTAATAATTATATTTTCTCTCCCCTTTTATATTCCTAATGCATCAAGTGCCAGAGTGGGACCAGTTACAGTAGTGATTCCATGCTCCGTAGTGAACGAAAGTAAAATGATGATGATCAGAGCCAGTCTTAAAGCATTCAGCACCTGGGATGAGTGGCTTGACATGCGCACCCTGACCCACATTTCTAGCTGTGAAAGTTAATTAATGTATCCTGGAAAACTCAGTAAGATTCATGAATAAAATTGCAGGTAGTTTTGGACAGCTGTTATTTACTTAAAAAACATAATAATTACTAAAACCAGAATGTTAAAAATATACAACTCTTTAGTTTTAGTGCGTTCTTGTATAAGATTTACATTGCTTTGTTTGGCCTGAGCAAACTGTGCTACAGAACAAGAAAAGTCAAATTTCTTGACCAAATAACAAATTTTATTTCTCGTCTGCTCTGAAGTCCACATGCCTTAGCGTCAAAAGCGGTCATCCTGCTTGCCCTTAGCATCAAGGGCGGCCATCCTGCTTGCCCTGTCCTAATGCCGAGTATGATGAAGAGCGGCAGAGTGGTTTCTTCTCGAGGCAAAGTTCTAGGAAGACAACTGGTCACCCCGTCTCATAAAAGTTTAAAACCTAGTATAGTGAAGTCTCTAACACTTCATTCCCCTATGGCAGTATCTGCTACGGGACTACCTTATGTAATGAGCATGTGCCCTCCAACGCAGCTGACCCCGGTGCAGGAAGTCTGCATAAATCAGTTCACGTGCTCTTGCAGTAGTAATTTTCTGTAGCAATTTGTTTTATATGATGAGTATGCAAACTTCATGACATGCCTGAGGGAACAGTATTTCTATTGGTCTCCTCAGAGATTTCCAAAAACCCCTTAGAGTTGGCACTCTCTTCAGGCTGTATTAACTTCAATCACTCATTTCCTTTTTGTGGTCCCTATGGTGCATGGAGACACCATTGCAGTTGGTCCCCAGGAAGTCTGCACCAAAGCATTCATGTGCTCTTCTAAGTAATGTGTTTACGTGGTGAGACTACCAGCCCAATGCACAACTCATATAGTCGCGGAAAATGGGAAGGATAGTAGAACAAGGTCAGCCATTTTGCCCGAACGTCATTCACGCGGACACGTGAGCATATCACTTTTAACACAGTGTAAAACACCCACTATTAAACTAAACAAATTTCAACTAAAATGAACAAAAAATATCCATGCAAGATATTTTAAAACGCGAATAATCATAAACAATATATAATACACAGAACTCAAATGTATTTGGACAAAACAGAACATTGACAACGTGAATTAGATATCAAACCTTAGTCACATTCTGCAATTAAACAATTTTTCAAAATAAACTTATCTCTTTTTTAGCATTTATTTCATGTTTTGCGCGCTAGAAGGTGTGAGACTTCTTAAGATGATGTAAAGGGGCGTAAGGCTTCTTAAGATGCTTAAAGGATTGCGAGGCTTCTTAAGATGCTTTAAAGGGGTGCAAGGCTATAAAGATGCTTTTAAAGGGGTGCAGGACCTCTAAAAGGTTCAGAAACACGGATCTAGAATCTTTTTTCCTTATTATAGCCTTCTGAACTCTTCTCATATTTTTCTATAACAAGAGTGTTTTAACTAACTTACCCTTGACACACTTATAAGGTGATATAAAAAATGTGAAACAAAGTTTTACCTGGGTACGTACACTATATAGCTAAAATTACTACTGAAAAAGGTTTTCATTAGGGGAAAAAGTGCATTAAAAAAACAACACCAATGGCTAACTAATGAAAACAAAATAAGACAAAACAGAATAAACACAAATAGCATTGTTACCTCTTGTGTTTTACTTTATATTACTGGCACTGCTGACAATAATGTTGTCAGGCCTGTCGGGCTCACTGTTAGTGGCCGACATATTGTTTGATTACGCGAATATTTGTGGGCCGTTTTCTTTGACTTAGTTAATGGTGACAAGGCGAACACAACGGCAACGACTGGGTCACAAGACTGACCAACTGACACGTAAGGTATACTGGACTCGTTGTTGGACGTGGAGAACGATACGATTTATTACAGGCAAGGACACTGACATCGTGTGCAGGTATAGTAGATCATCAACATGAGTTTCATGGCAAATACATTGGTATATATAATTTGGCCGTTGATTGACAGCACTGGAACATTACGACTTCAAGGTTAACGGCTTGATAGAATATACTGGTCTATCGAACTGACCGTTCATCTTCCTTACATAGATATATATGTTACTTTCAACATCAATCCACTCCTGGTGCTAGAGGGATGCACTAGCGGCTTGACACATCGAGTCACACCGAAGCTCTACCATAGCACTGCAGGAGGTTAAGTATCTGAGGCGACATACTTGAAAATGAGCCGTTTTTCTGGCTAAATATTTATACTGGCACGATTCTTGGAAAAGTACTTCAGGAATGGCTTCATCTTTCAAATAATTATAATAATATCATCCGCTGGTCTCCCCTTGACTTATGGCAAGTACATAAGAAATCACGTCTATCTCAGACGGCGAATATTAGGATCTGCCTCAAGCATCATTGCTGACTGGCAACAGATCACCGGGGCAAAACGCGTCATACCGTTCAAACATCGTGCGCGGTGGCACGCAAATAATTAAACATACAATTAACTTAGATACACTTAAAAGTGCGTCTATACTAGACTCACGTGTGAGGATCTCAAACATTTAACTCCCCCGCGAAATTATAACTTAACAAGCATGTTGATCTGAAATCCAGCATGCTGAATAAAGGATGAGCAAGAGTGATACAAAACATCCATTAGTAATAAGTAATCAGTTAAAAATAAAAGCCATTTCTATTCTTTTGTCAAAAAACTCCATAAAACAGCGTGATAGTGCTAACACGCAAAAATATAAAAAATGTATGTGTGAAATTCATATTTCCTGCAAGGGTAGTGCTGGTTGTGGCATAAGGGTAGTGCTGGTTGTGGCATTCTATATGGGGACACTCAAGCACTGAGAGTAAACTATCCTAGCCAGCATATTTAACATTCAAGTAAATACAACCATATTGCATCTATACAATGTTCTGAAGACAGCATAAAACCAAATCTCTTACAGCCACATTTCCCCATATTACCTACCATATAAGGTGTACTTTTCCCCCCACAAATCTACCGAATAAAGTCACCCTGCATCTTTAAGATGATGATCAGAACTATCATAAACAAGCATGTTGTTATCTTTTGTCTTGCCAATGATTTTAGGGTGTATTTTTTTTCCTAACCAATATAACAGTAATTTTATGAAACTCTTGCTAAAGTATTAAGAAAGTCCAAATAAATTACAACAAATTAGACTATATTTGTTCAAACAAGGAAAAAAACAACAAAAGTAGTAGTAATAGCCCCCTTCTGTCATTACTGACTGTGGGAGTGCACCCTTGAGGTGATAGTCCTCAGCTTGTTTTGTCCTGGTGTTTCTTTCGGTGTGTTCTTTTCTCTTCTGCTTGTAGCAATATAAAAGCAATATAAATTATGTAATATGATAAATAAATTCCTCTAATGAATTATTATCTCTTAACAAAAAAAAACATTGTTAAATTACAGGTGAATCTCATACCCCTGTGCATCTTGTATGGCAGAAAATATGGCACTTCTATAAATCCATTATACTGCACTTTAAGTATTCTGCTTATATAATCATATTTATATATGCAAAAATTTTTTATACAATACAGAATACATACAAGTAAAATTCCGTTTAGTTTAATTGCTTGAAAAAATTAAAATACGTCATGGTCTTAAAACTCAGCCCCCAGAGACCCAAGTGGAACAGTTCCAATTACGATGGTTTGGCCATATCTGCAGAATGGAAGAAGATCGGCTACCGTGACAAATATAGAAAAAGCAGGAGCCACAGATCCAGACTTCCAGGACAACCCAGAGTTTGCTGGGAGGACAGCATTAGACAATCTCTGAAGGACCGAGGACTAGATTGGAACCAGACAAGGAGGAAGACAGCCGACAGGATAGTATGGCACTCTCTTTGGCAAACCTCTACACTCCAGGGTAGAAGAGGAATGGATAAGTAATTAAGTAATAAAAAAAGAAAGAAGAAAGCATTAGAAAAAACAAGACAGTAGCAAAAGAACATTCAGTCAAGATGAGCTTATCCTCTTAGCTATTACTGAAGCAGTCAGTGCCATGGCTTGACTAGTTTCCAGAGCTGCCTTCAAGTCTTTCCAAACATCAACAGCTATAAATAATAATATTTATAAAATCACTATTAATAACAAAAATAAAAAATCTTGAATTGTCCTAGATTGTCATTTTTAATTTCTGCAACATTATAAGAGTCATTTTATTCTTCAGGTGAACACCTGAAGAGGCAGTTAGCTTGCATCTGGCAGGCATGTTGTACAAAAGAAGTGCAAACTTAAACATATAAGAAAGGCTCCCGGCACCACATGATGTACAGGAAACATCATTCAGTTATACAATACAAACTATGAGATACAGGTGGGAACTTGCAAAAGCCATCAGGGATGGTTACTCTGGGCTTCTGCATGGTGACTAGTTATCTAACTTTATAGTCTGAGCTAGCATAAACAGTTGAATTTGCTAATGTTAAATGTGCATAAGCTGAGATATATCATCACCATCATCTCCTTTTTTGCTCCTTCCGGAGCATGCAGCCATCATAGCAGATGACTACCATGAGGAAGCCTGTGCTAAAGCACAAATATGTGCAGCAGTGGTTTCTGTGGTAGTTTGTTCTACATGATAAAACTGCCATCCCAATGCATAACCTCATATTAGTCATCTTCTATGATATGCATAGGATGGCTGTTATAACATTCATCGCATTAACATAAATGTGTTTTTGTATGGAAGAACTTGTTTTAACACATTAACTACCACAAGCCGTTATCAGCGGCTCACAAAATAATCACATCTGGACCGCAAGCCGCTCAGAGCGCCAATCTAATTTTAGTAATAAAACGAATGAAAAATGTACTGAAACACTCTCTGATCTGGTTCGAAATTTTAAGTTGCCACCGGAAAACAAATTCCCAAAGCATGGTTGTTGTAGAACACTGGAAAATTGATATTATGTTCATATTTTTCAGCGTTTTGGGTTAGTTACCAAATCGTGTAAAACTGTTTACCATGGCAACTAGTGATAGGACTACAAAAAATGCGTGTACATCTCGTCTAACGGCTGAATAGGATAGAAACGTGTTTCAACAATTGACTGATAGATCTAGCGATGAGGACAAGAGTGAAAACAGTGTGCACATTGATTGAAATTGTGATTTTGATAGAGATGGGTTGCAAGCAGTTATAATTGTGAAAATATTGCAAGTCCTCGGCCATCGGAGGGCCGTTAAATAGCAACAACCTCTATTAGAGTTACAACCGGTGTTCATTGTACTAGTACATTCATTTATCTTTAAAATAACGTGTAATTCATAAAAATCTGTAAACAATTACGAAAACTACAGCTTACTTTGTGCAAACACCTACAGGATGAAAATGGGAAAAAAAAATTTAATTCGGCCACAGTGTGTTTTTCAATTCGGTAGTTAATGTGTTAACTTTTACAAGCATAGTAACAGACAAGCAAATTTTTACAAGCATAGTAACAGAAAAGCAAATTTTTACAAGCATAGTAACAGAAAAGCAAATTTTTACAAGCATAGCAACAGAAAAGCAAATTTTTACAAGCATAGTAACAGAAAAGCAAATTTTTACAAGCATAGTAACAGAAAAGCAAATTTTTACAAGCATAGTAACAGAAAAGCAAATTTTTACAAGCATAGCAACAGAAAAGCAAATTTTTACAAGCATAGTAACAGAAAAGCAAATTTATGAACTACTTATTCTCTTGGTGATTCCGTAATCTTTAGTCTTGTTCCCCAAGTGTTGACCACTTCGACAATTCATTCAGCTGTGCTGTGAGTTAGTCCCGGAATACTGTCATTTTTTGTTGTTGTTGTTGCATACCTTTATCCGCATGTGGTAAATTTCACGAGTAATCCACTTTTACACAAATACTTTTGAATCTCAAATAAATAAATAACACATACATATAAAGGTACGTTTCAGGCACTCGTGAGAAATAAAAAAGTAACTCAGTAAACCTGTGTAGTTCCCAGAGGTCTCTAAGTAGACAAATAAAGAATTGGGCAACTGCTCTGTGACAGGTTGGGTGTATGTGGGGGATCTAGAAATGTAGCGACTCAAGCAACAGCCACACACCTCCGTCAAGCTCACTGTCTAGGTAATAATTTATGATAAATAAATGCACTCTAACGGCTAGTTTAATCTCCATAAGTTTATATAACAAATCAAGTCACAATAAATGTATGGCCATGTACAGACACAACAAAATCCATAATATTTCACAACAACTTTAGTTAATCAGTAAACTACATCAATAATCTACTTCACGAACAAAGCGGACTGGCCTACTAGTCGCATTACTTCTCTTCTCTAGCCATCCACCCTTCTGTTCATGCATTCTACATGCTGTACACTGCACCTTTCAACACACCTCCATGTCCATTCGTTCCATTCCACCCATTTTCACCAATACACGTGAAACTCCTACACACCTCACTGAACATCATTTCATACCACATAGTTTGCTACTATGCAGAATTCCTGCTCACAATATTGCTTGTGGCAAAATTACAACAGCGCAAGCATGCACTAACTCACAACACCTTAAAATACCAAATAAGCTCCCACTGGAGCAGAGGATCATTCAAAAAACATTCAAAGACCCAAAAACACTCCTTGACATGCTCCATCGGGCATGTTGTACAAGGCAACTAATGTGAGGTTGTGCATGAGGCTGAAAACCTCATCACATTAATCAAATTGCTACAGAAACCACCACTTCAAACCATGTGAATACTTAGGCAGGCTTCCAGCAAGGAGGACCATGGCTCTATGCTTCATAAGGAGTGAAAAGAAAATAAGTGATGATTAAAAGCATATAGCAATAGGAAGATATTTAGCTAGTAACAGCACACAGCAATAGGAAAATATTTAGCTGGTAACAGCACACAGCAATAGGAAAGAATATTTAGCTGGTAACAGCACACAACAATAGGAAAATATTTAGCAAGTAACAGCACACAGTAATAGGAAAGAATATTTAGCTGGTAACAGCACACAGCAATAGGAAAATATTTAGCAAGTAACAGCACACAGTAATAGGAAAAATACTTAGCCAGTTACAACATACAGCTATAGGAGCACATTTACTAGCCTGTAACAACACACAGCAATAGGAACATATTTAGCCAGTAACAACATACTGCAATAGGAACACATTTAACCAGTAACAACATACAGTAATAGGAACAAATTTATCCTGTAACAGTATATAATGTTAAGAAAATATAAGCCAGAAACAGCATACAGCAGTAAGAAAACTTTCAGCTAATGTAGTTCCCGGGAATCTCCGCAGACACGATGGAAGAATAGGCCAAATGCTCCCTCAGGCAAATTGTATGAGGTGACTAACATGAGATCGTGCATGGGGATGACAACCTCATCGTGTAAATATAACTGCTACAGAAACCACTGCTGCTAAAGCACATGAATGCCTTGGTGCAGGCTTTCTGTGAGGGGGCCAGTTACACTGGTGGCTCCAATGTCCTTGGGAAGTGAGAGGGAAATGGTGATGATGATGATGATTAAAAAACATTCTGCCAACAAACAAATTGTTTATCAGCTGAACAAAAAGTGTGCACTGAAGAATTTATAATAAAATGTATCTATTATGCACATTCTGGAAAGAAATTTTAAGATTTAAAAAAAAACAACAGCATATTTTATCCAAATGCATAAAAACACGATTAATAATACATATCTGAAGATTGATGACAAAGGATATGCAGAAGAAAAAATGGATCGCCATTTATGAGGGGCGGTCGAAAAGTTTTGCACTTTAGTATGAAGGAGTCAAGGCACGTACCTGGAAATTGGTGTGAACTTTAGTCCTTCTCTATGTATTCACCCCTCAAGACAATGCACTTCTCCCATCTCTTCTTCACCTTCCTGATGCCCTGATTGTAGAACACCCCCGTCTGGGCCCGGAACCACGTCTCCAGTTCAGTAATCAAGTCCTGGTCGTTAATCAAAAGTCCTGTCCCCAAAGCAGGAAGAAGAAGTCACTCGGTGCCAAGTCCGGTGAGAATGCTGGATGGGGCATGATTTCATACCCGCACTGCTGGGCAAGGACGATGGAGCCATGAGCTGCATGAGCCGGCGCATTGTCCTGAAGCAGACGAACGCCTCTGGACAGCATCCCGCGTCTTTTGCGCTTCATTTCTTCTCGTAACTTTTTGAGAAGGCTTTGGTAGTACGTGGAGTTGATAGGAAGGTAGTCGGTGAGTATTACCCCGCGGCAGTCCCAAAAGATGGTGAGCATGACCTTTCCCGCACAGGGTACCATCTTTGCCTTCTTTGGTGGTGGCGAACAGGAATGTTTCCATTGTTTGCTCTGGTTTTTAGTCTCGGGGTCATAGAAATGAACCCAACATTCGTCCACAGTAACCAGTCTACGAAAAAAATCATCTTCGTCAGCATTGCAAATGTCCAACATCTGTGCGGATGTTTTGGCTCGATGCTCCTTTTGTCCATGACACCGCTTCATACACAACTGAACCAGTTTCCCGCCAATTTCTCTTTCACACGGCACCTCGCGCGCCATGTACGCGCGGGAAATGTAAACCAATAGAGTGTTTTTACAATGATACACAGCAATCTTAGTAAAGTGCAAAACTTTTCGACCGCCCCTCGTGTATATATATATATATATATATATATATATATATATATATATATATATATATATATATATATATATAAATATATATATATGTATGTGTATATATATATATGTATATATATATATATGTATATATATATATATATATATACTAGATGTAAGGACCCGGCGTTACCCGGGTTTTTCCTAGTAACTGTTTAGGAAACTTATGAAATGTCAAAATCAAATTATAATATTTTGATATTCGAGTGAAAATGAATTTTAATTTAAGTGAATTACTACCGGTTTAAGTGACTATCCTCATGCCTTGTTTACAGGAATTGCAAATTCAAGCCGCACAAAATACTGTTATTCCTTATGGTTCTACCAGAAGAGTGATTTCACTTTTGCTTTTCAATTTGCTTCCAAATTTTTCCAAAATACTCTTATTTCTTATGATGGAATCGCAAAAGCAATTTTATTCTGCTTCTGAGTTTTAGCAAGAAGCAAATTAATAAGACACATTTTCCCTTTCCTACCTGGTGCACCAAGAAAGAATAGTCCAACTCATCCTTTTTTAACGTTCTTACTACTGTTTTTCGTAGCACGTTCTTTTCAAACATATATACATTATTGCTTGTAAAAAAAAGACCTGATTATTATTTTCTGTCATACACACTTCAAATATAAAAGACACAATCAGTGATTGTGATGAGTTGTATTATTTAAACAGAAGTTTCTCATTTCGGTGAGACACTACCCATTCAACCAAGACACATGGACAACGCCTGTTATAATAGGACACGTCTAAATAAAGATCTTTCGTTTTGGTGTATTCTTTAGCTTTGAGCTAGTTTATTTTATTAAGGGCCAAAAATAAAACTTAAATATTGCCTTACTTTGGCGAGGCGCACCCCGTTTGAGACTGGCACATGTACAATTATAGAAGACCCTTCAGTCCAGCAATGTGATAAAGACACTTTTCTTTTACAAAAGATATTGCAGTCTGTTTGAGTTATGAAGTGCTTAGTCTTCGAAATACTATGTAATATTTGGTAAAAAAAAACAGAAACTGCTTTGTAAAATGTAATTAAATTTGATATAAAAAGTAATAATAACTTTTAATTACATCAAAGTAATTTTATTTTATTTTTGCATAAAGCATTAGTACCTGTTTAAATAATTTAAATTGCAATGTAAAATAAAGAAATGTAGAGTTGTAAATTATGACCTTTTAATAATAATTTTACCATTTTGACTGTTTCCCTAGATTCATAATTTTACCATTTGGATTGTTTCCCTTGATTCAGATAGACACTGTTTACGGCCCTGTTTTACGCATAGAAAATATCAGTAGAAACCAAATTATGTTTCCTAGACATTTTCTAAATTTTAGTACTAAGCTGGGACGAAGGTTTATAAAAAAAAAATTCTGAAGCACGGACATACCATACGTGAAAACGAATGAATGCATAAATCTGCTTTGTCAATCAAAATAAACATACATTCAAATGAATTGAACACATATTTGACAAAAAGCCACCAGCTTATTTTTTTTTTAAACTAAAGCGGTGGAAACCAAATTATGTGACCTGGCAACCTGTGAAAAAATAACTTCCATTTAAACGGTCCTTCAACGATCATAGCTATCTAATAATTTAGTTTTCTGCAACATCTAAAGATTTTACTATAAAAAAACTTAAAAATAATTGCAACAGGAAAAACGCGACTATCGAGTGAATTTGGTTTTTACATATGTTGATACAGTAATTTAAACAACCAGACTAAAGCCAGGCATTTTCTAAATTTTAATACTAAGCGGGGACGAAGGTTTATAAAAAAATTTCTGAAGCACCGACATTCCATAAGTGAAAGCGAATGAATGCATAAGTCTGCTTTTTCATTCAAAATAAACATACATTCAAATTTTAAAGATGATGTAAAAAATAATACCATGTAATACTTTCATTAAGATTAAATACGCACTGTGGATGTTCATGCTCAGAGAACATTCATTGGTTTTAATATATGTATTGATACAGCTCCGATCCAATTAGAAACCGCTTGGCCAAATGAGTACCATTAAAAATACATAGATAAAAAGAAAAGGAAATGCTACAGAAAACTGTTTTTTTCTTCTATTTCCTATTAAAGTAAAAATGTTTAGTTGAACATGTTTAATTATCTTGTAAAATATGCAAACGTATAGTCATTATTAACAAACATAAAATAATAGTTTTAACTTTGTTACATCCCTTGATATTTATTGGATATGTATTTATTTGATTATAGCCCCTGAGAAATAAATGGCTTCTATACATTTCTTACGAAAAACTATAATTACTCAGTCATAATTACAATATTAAATTATAAAATAAGTGCATGGCATACCCCGGTTGTACCTAAAGAGAGTCTCTGCCAAAATTCATTAAGAAATAGTAAGGCATGCGGATTTGTATTAAGAACATAGAAACATACTTTGCCTTTTATATATATATATGCGCTGTATGTGTGTGTGTGTATACAAACAAACAAACAAACACAAACACACACACATATATACACACCCACCGCATATTGAGCAAACCTGTAGGTAGCATTACAAGGTAGTTCATGTTCTGGAATCCCAAGGGAAAGAACTGGTTGAGTAAGACAGCAAAACACATGAAGAAGAGAAGTGAAGACAGAAGTGAAAGGGATAAAGAATACACAGAAAAACCTTGAGATGATGGCACAGGAAAGGCGGACTTGGCATGCATTTCCTGAAGGCCTATGCTCATTGAGCAGCTAGATGAAGGGTAGCGCATGAATGACTATATATGCACATATCTCAGCAGCAAAATTTCAAAAGGTGAAAGGAATGACCAGACATTAAACTAAGAAACAGAATATAAGATGGGCTTTTGATGCACTAAGAAATAAATTGCAATAGAAAGAAAAAAAATCCTATTAAAAAAAAAGAATTTTCAGATCAGTTAAACTGTATGGCTCTGAAACATTGATAACAGCAAAAATTAATAATGTTAAGTTACAAATGGTCATTAATGGATTCTTGAATGGAACAAAATGATTAAAAGGCAGTGACAAGATCACGAATTGTGGAACTAAGGGAAAGAACCCGCATGACACCAGTGAAACTATATATGTTTTCTTTTGTACTTTTGCTTCACGTCTGCCAATATTAATTTGTTTATGTAACCATGATTCAAGATTGAAATGGTGCGACAAGATCACTAACATGAATCTGACTGGAAGAACCAGACAAACAGCAGTGAAACAAGAGGTCAGGAGAAGATGCTGGTGTTCGATAAGACACACATTCAGAAAACCAGTTGATAGTATGACAAGCCAATCCCTGTTTGGAATCCGCAGGTTAAGAGAAACAAAGGGAGATCAATAAACTCATGAAGTAGAAAACTGGAGATGGACAGAAAGATTCTGAATGGATGATACAGGACGAGAAGGCTTGATCTGTTTATGTTGCACACCCACACTCAATGTAATCAATGCAAGGTACTGACTGATTGATGATACAAAAAAAATATCTACTCCAGTTTCTCTCCATTAACAAAAAATAATAACACTTATAACAATAACAAAGCATACATTCACATTAAATTAAGACGTCTGCTGGAGAAACACTGAGGACACATGCAGCTGTTGTTACTGAATGCATAAAAAACTTGCACCAGAAGAATGAAGAAAAATCTGATTTTTTTCCAATAGCAAAATAATTCTGTGGATGAAACAGGTGTTAAATAGCAGTTTAAAAAAAGTAATATGCCTATACTAAAACAGAGGATAAAGAAAATGACCTGTCAACCTGTACAAATTTTTCGTACAATGTACGTATTTTTGATATTTTTAGCAGTGTACGGCCATACAGACTTGTTTTACTATAAACTTATGTCATAATATTCTGTGTAGGCCCTACATAACTAGAAAAAAAAAAAGTTTGTTTGCGTTGAGTAGGCCTACTTTATTCCGGCGGTCGAGATTCATGCTTTTTTTTTAAATAAAGTGGTGATCTATTATCACTGGTCTAGGCTACCAACTTTTAAATAATAATTTGTAAATCTTTGGTAGTATGTTTTTTCTTCCTAGATTTGATATTCTGTTCATAATTTGGTTAATTTTTTATTTTTTGCTGTTAGCTGTTTGCTTTGCTTCGTTGTATTTTATTTTTGTCGTTCTCTTAATCTTGCCAGTTATATTTTGATCATTTAAATATTTCCAATAAATTAATGTCATAATATTCTGTGTTGGCCCTACATAACTAGAAAAAAAAAGTTTGTTTGCGTAAACTTCGCTGCTTTATTTTTCAATAAAAAAATCCACACAGACTGCAGGAGGTCCATGAATGCAAACACACTCACTTCTTTTTTCCAATAAGATTAACATTGATACATGCGACAGATAGCTTATTAAATAACCTCATCTTGTACAGTTTCATAAAAATGACTGATTCCATACAAAACAAATTTGCTGCCTTGGGAATTAAAAAAAATATCAGAAATATCTCTACTTCTATCACAGAGAAATAAAACAAATGTAAAAACAAATTATTTGAAAGTGGAATAAAAATATCAGAAATATCGCTACTTCTATCACAGAGACATAAAACACATGTAAACACCAATTATTTTAAAGTGGAATACAAATATCCTTAGGTAATTTGATATATCTCAAGTGTCCATTAGCATAAAATAAAAAGTCAGCATAAATGAGTAATAGCGCTGTTACACACACACAAAATATCAAACATGTTTTACAGATGGCAACATTTGGTTTAACTCAAGTATTTTTCAGCCTACGCTCCTTTGTTGCCACCCTGGAAAAGAAGGATGGGGGAAGCTAGGTTTTCCATTTCTACTGAGCAATAAATAACAAATAAGCATGAAGGGGACAGTAAGCTAGGGGGGGCGCTAGGGAGGACTCTGTGACAAGCACATACTCTGCTGGAATTTCAGGCTCCGTGATAGAAATGGTACCGGCTGTTGCATATCTGCTGACTTAACCCGAGTCACAAATTTAGTAGTGGACAGGAGAATGAGGTGAATCAATCTATACCAGTTTCTCTCCACTTTTTAAAAACTAACTTCAAAGAATCACTTCACAATTAATCTTGAAAAACAGCATGCTGTGTTCTGCAGAGTAAATAGTCCACTTTTCTTGTATATTTTAGACGGTACACTAACCTTTGTCCATGTATTACCGGGGCCCAAAAGGGGAGCAAAGAATTAAGAATTATAACACCATAATTTACGCAGCATGTAGTAGAAGAAGACACCATAATCTATACAGTATGTAATACAAGGTGACACCATAATCAACACAGCATGTAGTAGAAGGTGACACCAAAATCTACACAGTATGTAGTAGAAGGTGACACCATAATCTACACAGTATGTAGTAGAAAATGACACCATAATCTACAGAGTATGTAGTAGAAAATGACACCATAATCTCCACAGCATGTAGTAGAAGGTGACACCATAATCTGCACAGTATGTAGTAGAAAGTGACACCATAATCTGCACAGTTTGTAGTAAAAAATGACACCATAATCTACACCGTATTTAGTAGAAAATGACACCATAATCTGTACAGCATGTAGTAGGTGACACCATAATCTACATAGTATGTAGTAGAAAATGACACCATAATCTATACCAGGGGTCGGCAAACTACGGGAATGCGTGCCAAGCGTGGCACGTGGAACGATTTTCAATGGCACGCTGAGTGAATTAAAATACTGTACAGTAGATGATCTCATTTTTTAAAAAAATTGAATTTTTAATTAAATAGAAGCATATAATTCTTTTAAAGCTTTTACAACCCTTCAAAACGAAAGTTTTTAGACACTGGAGGTAAGAATGTGCGATCTGATGCAAACTAAAGGCCCGATCATATTATACTGCAAGTAAGTCTTCGTTTTTTGGACCGTTTCCGAGAACAAACATTCTTCAACGAATTTCAAGGGGAGTGGTTATACTTTGCGGCGCCCGCTAGTCTGGCGTCTACCTGTTACCATAGTTTGGAGGATGAGATTCTTGAAAAGAATCCCAAGTGAATTTTGTCGGGAAGTGGAGACGTAATATCATAATTAGGCAATAGTGTCTGGCTAGCGCCTGGATGAGCATATTTATTTCGTTTTCGCTCGCAGTTTTTGACTCCCAGTGTGAGTTTGGAGCAACAATGACTGACCTCGACGAAGTTATATTTCCGTCCTATCCTTCCCCTCTCTCTAGACCACCACCACCTCTACAGTTCTCTCGGCTGTCACATACTCATGCCCGTACAGTCCGTTGACTGCAGCACAAAAGTTGGTGCTGTTATTAAGTAATATGGTGCCGTTAAAATGACTCAAAAAAAGACAAAAACATGATATACGCTCGTTTCAATACTTTTGGACAAACGAATATGAATTCATACAACAAAAGGATCAATCTGTTTGTGCTTTATGTTATGAAAGTGTCGTGTGCCGTACATCAAGTGTACAAAGACACTATCAAACCAAACATCAGTCCATGTTTAAAAACTCTGAGGAGAAAAGTGAAGCCATAAAAATGGCTGTTTCTGGCTACAAAAAACAAAGTAGTATTTTTAGTCAAGTAATTGGAACCAAAAATAAAGCTACCGAATGTAGTTACAAAATTGCACAGTGTGTGGCTTCGAAGGGCAAACATTTCACAGATGGAAAATACATCAAGGAAACTTTTTTGAGCAGTGCTGAAATTTTGTTTAGTGATTTACCAAATAAAGAAACAATACTGTCTCGGATTCGAGAAATACCGGCTTCTGCGAGATCAATCGAGAGGAGAATAACTGATATGGCTGAAAATGTAACGGTAAAACAAACAACCGGGTTACAACAAGCTGTTGTATTTAGTGTCGCTCTTGGCGAAAGTGTCGATGTGAATGACATGGCGCGCCCAGATATAGTTGCGCGATATTGTGACAACGACCGTATTTATGAAGAATTGTGCTGCTTGATACCTTTTGAGTGTACAGCCAAGGGAGAGAACATTATAACTGCATTTGTAAGCTATTTCGAAAATCAGAACATTAACATGAATAAAATATTCTGTGTTACTACTGATGCCGCCCCTGCATTTGTCGGAAAGAACAAAGGATTTGTTAAACTTCTTGAGGATCGTTTTCGACGTCAAGTATTGAGCTTTCATTGCATTATACACCAGGAGAGTTTGTGTGCGATGATTTCATACTATCCTTGAACTCTGTAATGGAAACTGTTGTCAAGATAGTTAACTTCATAGTTTCTCACTCTTCATTGACCCACAGGCAATTCAAGTCTCTTCTACAAGAAATGGAGAGCGCATATGCGGACCTCCCGCTGTACAGCAATGTTCGTTGGCTTAGTCGAGGTAATGATTTGAACAGATTTGTATCATGTCTAGAAGCAATCAAGGTGTTTCTTGATGAAAAAGAACATTTCCCGGAATTGAATGACGAGGACTGGCTGTGCAAGCTGATGTTTCTAGCTGACATAATTACAAATCTGAATGAATTAAACTTGCGTTTACAAGGGCAGGGTCAAACAGTACTTGATCTTTTTGAGCACTGGAAAGGATTTGCATCAAAATTAGACATATTTTGCAGAGATATTACCACTAACACATACAAGTACTTTCCAAACGTAAAGGCTCATTCAAATCGATTTACTGTCAACAAAGATGAGCTTCAGAAGTACGTTGAAGCGCTCAAAGGAGAGTTTGCTAAACGAGGTCAAGACTTCAAAATTCACGGGCCCATGTTTTCTTACCTCATCAAGCCCGACTTAATTGATCATACTAACATACCATTTGCCCTATCTCTTTTCGAGTGGATGGATGTTGACAATTTTGAAATGCAACACATCAAATTCAAGGCATCAGAGTTATGGACGATAACATTTGTAGAATTGCGAAAAACTCTTGAAGGAAGCTGCTTGGAAAAGTCAGCTGCCATTCTCAACTGCTGGACATCCCTGCCTGAAGCGTTCACCTGTTTGAAGAAAGTTGCATTTGCTCTACTTTCGGCTTTTGGGTCAACTTATACATGTGAACAAATTTTCTCACACATGAAAGCTGTTTTAAGTCCACAGAGAAGTCGCCTAACACCTGTGCATTCAGAAGCCTGTGTGAAGCTGAAATTGACAAAATACACACCTGATATTGAACAATTAGCCAAGGAGAAACAAGGACACGGGTCCCATTAATTGATTAATGACTCAGATCAATAATAATCAATGATTACTCATATTAAAATTTTAATAACGTGTTTTATGTTTGGTTTATTTAATTGTTTTGTTCTTCAAACTATTGGACTTTCTGTCTTAATAACAAAATATACATATGTGTTGCGTGATAAATTCTCGCAACATCGTTTTTTACAATATCTATTTTATAACGCAAGGGCAACAACTGCTTGAAATTTATAGTCACTTTTCTCGGTAAGCATTTGTCTTCTCGCGTTGGTATCGAATGCAGTTAAGTTTTGAGCTGTGGTCATTTTGCGCTGGACTGCGCATGACTTGTCTTGCTTTTTGGTCGATCGGTTTCCGCCCACCACTAGTGGAGTGAGCGATTTGGAATGGCGAAAGAGATGCCTCGTTGAAGAGGGGATCTCCGCTATTTTTTGTTCTGTCAGGGATGTGTAGTCCTCTTATGGATATTTCGTTTATTCGGGATAATACCTCTAGTGTATTTGCACATGCCGGGAGGCGTGATATTTCTGTATTTCTTGAAAGCAAGGTAAATTGACTTTTTTCATTAACTCTATCGATTTTGGGTCGTGAGCGATTTCGATTCATAGCCTGTCTTCGAAAGTCGTCGTCACGAGATGTTTTTGCCCAGCTCACATGTCGCTGCATTGTACTGCATCGGTTGATGCATGTACCAAGGACCATTACTTGCTACTTTGTTAAATGAACTAGGTTTGGAAAACCTTTATTATCTAGAGGATATTTTTGAGGACATTATGTATACTTCGGCAGACGTGTCTGTCTTGCTGAAGTCAGACTAAGGAGAGTGAACTGATCTCATACATCTGGTTATCTCCTGGCTGTTATAGAAAAGGATGGAGTTTTTCACCTGACTACATTTACAGCACTATGAAATATAACATGCATCTGACTCATCATTGTAATGCTGTCTACCGTCTATTGCTGTATTGAATGTTGCTGTGATAATGACTGTTTGATGTGCCTACATATTCGCGTAACCATTTTGTCACTGTGGCGTCCACAATAAATAATGAAGAAAAACGTCAACGGCTGTTACAAGAATCATTGACTTTATACGTCGTGAGTTTACTGACGTCCTATGTGGATTGCCCTGTTATTTTTGTATGAACATTGTTTTGACTGAACACATCTGCACACCACACAAAACCAGACATGCGGATACCATCCATCATCATATGGCATCACGCATCATTTGGTGGCCATAAGCTGGTTTGATTCTGGTACTAGCAAACACGGGGTCCCTTACCCACTTCATTTTCAACAAGAATTCATCAGCATCCTTCAAGAAATTAACATTCTTCAATACAGTCAACATCTTCAAAATTTTCAAAGTACTCGGCGTTGCCCGGTAAAAGTCAAAATTTCAACTTTTTGACGGAAACAAGAATTTGACAGTACCCGGCGTTGTTACATGTTGCCGGATAACTCGGACTGCTGTTATCTTTTACGCAAGTCAAGCAAGTTGCTGCTGTCAAGGTTCCAGTGCTGTCGTTTTTTGAGAAGGTCAAGTGCCGGTTGAAACGGGTTGTTTTCTGAAGAAGGCCAAGTACCGATTTCCATCAACTTACTTTGGATTAGAAGGTCAAGTGCCGAAACAACTCAACACACAGTATTTCAGAAGCTCTTGTACCATCGTGTTAGCAGTGGAAGCAGTTCAGATGTGCCATCATCGTTGGAGCTTCGCTCTTTAGGACGTTGATTGACATCCGTTTTTCTGCTGTTCTACGATTGGAAGCCTATAAGTTAAGTGGCCTGTTTGTATGTAAACTGTGCCCTTATACTTCTGCTGAGTCTTCTGTGTATCATCTCATTCTATATGTTATATGTTTATATGTTATTTGTATATTTATATGTTTATATTTCAGCGGGTTCTCGGTTGGGTGGTGTCTCCGTTAGATTATGCCACGTCATAGAGGTCGTCTATTGTGAGCGTTTTCTGTAGGGTTTGCAAATTTCCGATACTGGAATTTGCTAAGCGACTTCTGTTGCTATTTATGTTAGCTGTGATGACATGTTTTAATATTGTTTTCGTTATTATTTCACATTCTTTAGTTTTGTTTTGATTTGTTTGTATTTGTTAGCCTACTCTTGTCTATAATTTAGTTTCATACAACATTTTTGTTTATACACTGTGGTGTGGTGTCATGTATTTTGTTTAATTATAGCGCAGATATCGTCACATTTTTTGTGATATGTCATTAATTTCTGCTTTATTTTTAGTTGATTTCTGCGAACGTTTTTGTATTGTTGCTGATCTTTGTTATTGTTTACATTGTTATTGTTTACATTGTTTGTATTGTTTACATTTTCAATGTTTACATTCTGCATGTGTTTACATAGTCATTGTTTACAGTTATAGTAATTAGTTAATGGGCTATGCTAATGCACTGTTACTACTACACTGATGATAAATGAATGATGAATAGTGTCGTGCACTATTGAATGAGAAGTGCACTTATGATCAAGAATTGATTGTTGATATTTCATATACAAGTTCTTTGATTGGAGACTTGTTTCCCACAGAGACTGGGATAATATAAGGTGATGTGAATATACAAGTGCTTAATTAAGACTTGTTACACTTAGGTTTGAAATAAATTAGTTAATTATTTCAGGTTTTGGACTTATATATTACTCATCATGTCTACATTTGAGCACTTTATTGAGCAGGGTAAATTGCTTGGGAAGACTGGTGATAAGTTAGAAGAATTTGCAACTGCTCGATATGATAAAGCAATGGAAGCTGAACAAAAGAAACTGCAGATGGAAGCTGAACAAAAGAAACTGCAGATGCAGGTGGATGAAAAGAGATTCCAAATGGAAATGGAAAAACAAAAAAGGGAA
Organism: Oreohelix idahoensis; assembly: GCA_024509875.1. NCBI lineage: Eukaryota > Metazoa > Mollusca > Gastropoda > Stylommatophora > Oreohelicidae > Oreohelix > Oreohelix idahoensis. The sequence continues at coordinate 67,975 of JAMPIV010006386.1, read as the reverse complement.
TCAGAAGCTGAGGAGAGAAAACTCCAGCTACAGCTAGAAGCTGAGAATAAAAGACTTGAAAAAGAAGCTGAAAATAAAAGACTTGAAAAAGAAGCTGAAAATAAAAGACTTGAAAAAGAAGCTGAAAATGAAAGACTTCAAATGCAGGCTCAAGCTGAAGAAAGGAAGTTACAAAGAGAGTCTGATGAGAGGAAAGCAAAAATGGAACATGAAGAAAAACTCTTAGCTTTAGAGTTGGAGAGATTGAAATTGACGATCATGAGTAATGGTAATGATTCAAACAAGGGTTCATCTTCTGGGAAGGCTAATAATGATACTTTTAAGATTAAGTTACCAACATTTAGTCCTTCCAGTGATGACATAATGTTCTATCTGGACAGATTTGAACAAGCATGTACAGCTCATAACATAGACAAAGCAAAATATGTTTATCAGTTATCAGGGATGCTGACAGGTAAAGCTCTAAGTATATTAAATATGGTGGATGAACCTGACAAGAACAATTATGAGGTTGTCAGGGCCGCTTTGTTAAAGAAATATCAGCTTAACGAAGACGGCTATCGTCTACAATTTAAAAACATGTTACCTGAAAATGGAGTTGAATTCTCCGAGTTTATTGCAAGAATACGCATTACTTTCTCACGATGGGTTGAACTATCTAAGACGGAAAAAACTTATGAAGGACTTATGGACTTAATACTTAGAGACAAAGTCATGTCGTCTGTCAATGAGTCTTTCCTTGCTTTCCTTCATGAACGTAAACCTAAAACAATAAAAGAAATGGAAGATTTCTGTTGCCAGTACGTAACTGCGCACCCACACATAACCATGGGTAACTCTAAGGTGAAAGAAGGTTTACCAGTTGCTTCGGCAGCTCCGTATGGCCAAAACTTTGCTCGTAGATTCCAACAAAATTTTGATAGAAAGAGTACCGGTAATTTCTGTCAAAATCATGGAAACCAATTTCATAGTGATTCTTCTTCGAAGAATTGGAGACAACCTGATAGTACTCGTTACTATCACCCTAATAATTATAAGCATTTCAAAAGAGGATATGGTAATCGAGGTTATTCCTGCCGAAGACCTCAGAACCAAACAAATAGATGTTCGCATCAATGTGAACATGATAGTAATCGTGGAAACTGGAATTCGAACCAGGATAACAATTACAATAGAGACAATAATAACTGCAGAGATAATAATAACTCTGATAACTTCAGAGGTAATAATAGTCGGGGTAGATCTCAACACAAAAAAAAGAGATATCAGCAGGCTAATGCTGTACAACAGGAAACTGAGGGAGCCTGTAATCATGTTGTTGATAGTAAAAACTTTGACGCTGTCACTGGTTCTGCTTTTGACTTTGAGAGAGCAAACAAATGCCCCCAATGCAGTACTTTATTCGAACCGGGTACCATAACTACTTTGAGTTGTGGTCACCCACTTCCCGCTCTTCCTGCTGCTGTTGCGCATGACGGGAGGGGTTCTTTAATTCTACATAAGGGTCTTGTTAATGATACTCCGGTCTCACTACTTTTCGATTCCGGATGCACCACTATTGGTGTTAGACAATCGCTTGTAGATCCATCTTGTGCTACAGGAAGGGTTATTAAATGTGTCACATTTGGCGGCACTCTAGAAAAATATCCTACTGCTGTAATTCGCATTGCCACTCCTTTCTTTACTGGAAATGTGCATGCTTGTCTCTTACCTAATCCTATTGCGGACCTTATTATTGGTCATATTCACGGAGTTAGGGAGTGTACCCCACAGCAGATTGCTGCTTGGGAAGATAATAACATGCAAGCTACAAATGCAGTAGTTACAAGAGCACAAGCTCTACAAACACCCGAAACTTCACTGAATAGTGATAATGAAGTTGATAGCCAAGATAGTCACTTAGTAATCACTCGTGACTCTTTCATAAAATTGCAAGAAGAAGATCCTTCTTTAAAAAAATTCTTCGTTCTTGCGAAGAAAGGTGATCCGAATCAGGATACAAATAGAAAATCTTGGATTGCAATGAGAAACGGCGTACTTGTACGTATGGTACAAGATTCGACTACGTCGGCACATTCGCAAATTCTTGTTCCCAAGAGCATGAGAGTGCAAATATTGCAACATGCTCATGACTCGCAATGTGCTGGACATATGGGTTTTGCCCGTACGAAGTCGAGAGTCCTTGCGGCTTTCTTTTGGCCTTTTGTCAATAAGGACATTCGTATTTACTGCCGATCATGCAAGGTATGTCAGGAGGTCAAATCTAGAGGACCACGACATGCTGCGCCTATCCAGGCTGCTGACATTCCTATTCGGCCGTTTCAGAAAATGGCCATAGATATTATTGGCCCTTTTAAGGTCAGGTCGGCCAGAGGACATCAGTTTATCCTTACATGTGTCGATATGTGCACACGTTGGCCAGAGGCTATTCCTCTTAAGAGCATATCTACTACAGATATCGCAGATGCTCTTTGGTTGATATTTTCTCGCTTGGGGTTCCCCAGAGAAATATTGTCAGACCATGGCACTCAACTCATATCTGACACTATGTCACAGGTAATGTCTACCTTACATATTGAACGATCTCTCAGTAGTATCTACCATCCTATGTCTAATGGGTTAGTTGAGCGTCTGAATAGAACGCTCAAGACTTTGCTTGGTAAGATAACTGAAGATCATCCTCAAGATTGGGACAGGGTTTTACCCGCGGCTCTCTTTGCCTATAGAGAAGTCCCTAATGAACACACAGGATTTTCTCCCTTCGAACTTGTCTTTGGCGCGCGTCCACGCGGCCCTATGTCTTTATTACACGATCTCATCACTGCCGATGATATTAGCGATGAAACTCAATCCTCATATGAGTATGTCATTGCTCTTAGACAAAAGATCATTGAGGCATGTAAGCTAGCAACTGCTTCATCAGAAATTGCTAAAGAGAAGGCAAGACAGTTTGCTAACAAGAATAGATGTCTACGACAACTTTGTCCAGGTGACAAAGCATTCGTCCTACTCCCCAGTAGGGAAAATAGACTTCTTATTGCATGGAAAGGTCCGTATGCAATAGTCTCTCGGATTTCCGATGTTGACTATGTGGTCGATATTGATGGAAAGCATAAAACTTTCCACATAAACATGCTTTCGGAATTTCACGAACGTCCGGACTATTTGCTGCCTATTTTCCAGGCAACGGATGATGCTCCTGCACCTCACGGTCATTATTCATCCCTGTCTGTCATACAGGATGAGGAATCTACCTTCTCAGATGTCAATCTTCCCCTTCCAGTGGTTCCATTACATTCCACGGAATCTTGGAAAAACGTTTCTGTTTCTCCTAATCTTTCTGGTGACGAACATCGACGAGACTTGTCGATGTTACAAACATTTCAGGATGTTCTCACTGACATTCCTGGACACACAGATGTCATAGAACATGACATAATTCTTACCGACAATAATCCAATTAGGGTTAGGCCGTATCCTATTCCTATACACTTTCAGTCGCAAGTGGAAAAGGAATTGGATGAAATGATTCAATTAAATATAATTGAACCATCGACTTCACCATATTCTTCTTCCATGGTTATTGTCCAGAAGAAGGATAAGAACATACGAATTTGCGTTGATTATCGCAAATTGAATCAGGTCACAAAGTTCGACGCTGAACCGATGCCTTTGTTAGAAGATCTACTGATTAGACTTTCTAATTCTAGATTCTTCACTAAACTTGACTTGTCTAAAGGTTATTGGCAAGTGCCTTTAGCAGAGCATGCCAAACCTCTTACTGCTTTTTCTACACCTAGGGGTCTATTTCAATGGAATGTTATGCCTTTTGGTCTCATGAACGCCCCTGCCACTTTCGTTCGCATGATGCGTCAAATTCTGTCACATCGTTCGGATGTCATCGCATACTTAGATGACATCTGTCTCTTCAGTGATACCTGGGAAGATCACTATTTAGGGTTATATGACTTACTGTCCACTCTACGTGAGAATAATTTGACAGCGAAACCTTCTAAAGCTTTTGTTGGTTTTGGTGAAATCTCTTTCCTGGGTCATCGTGTTGGTCATGGTCTCTTGAAGACAGAAGACCACAATACTTCCAAAATACTGAACATCTCTGTTCCTAAAACGAAGAAACAAGTTAGGAGTCTCTTAGGTTTAATTCAATTTTATGGGAGATTTATTCCAAATTTATCTTCGATCATGGCACCTCTATCAACATTGTTGAAGAAAGGTTCGCCTAATCTGGTCCGTTGGTCTGAAGAATGCCAATCTTCACTAGACCAAATCAAGAATATATTTTCTTCTCCTCCCATCTTAAGATTACCTACTCTTGATAGGACTTTTGTTCTTCGGAGTGATGCTTCATCCACTGGGATTGGAGCAGCACTGATGCAAGAATATGCAAATACTCTGCATCCTGTTATGTACATTTCTAGAAAACTAAATGCGGCAGAGAGGAACTACTCGGTTTTAGACCGTGAGTTGTTAGCGATGGTTTGGTCAATTCTAAAGCTACAAAGATTCCTCCTGGGCGCACATTTCATTCTAGAGACTGATCAGAAAGCTCTTACAGCTATTCAGACTAAGAATTTGAAGAGTTCGAGATCCACTCGATATGCTATAGCTCTTCAACCTTTTCACTTCACGGTACGAGCTATCCGTGGTGCGGATAATGTGATGGCTGACATTTTGTCTAGATGCCCACATGACTCCAACTAATACTTCTGTCCTATATTTCCATATATTACAGAGTCATAACACACCTATATTTCTACAATAGATTAGCACATCTGTACTTACTCTATATGTACACACTATCGTGCTTTGTTGTCATCTTCTTCTGTTCGTTTTTTAAGATGATAGAGGAGGACTGAGTAGTTAATATAAGGGCCGTTAGTTTACTAAACAGCCACAATTATTAATAATGTATTGTACCTTATGAAGCATATTAGTTATTAATTAGCATTATATTGCTTGTACTTTCTCAGAATGTCATTGTTGAGCTGAGGACTTACCTTACTAGTATCAAGCATGACGAGTTCTAGATTGTGTACTTACCCTCGGAATACCAGAGCATATGTCCTGGATCGTCATGTAGTTTAACTTTACTATGTACTTATGTCATTACATGTCAAAGACTTTACTATTTAAATTTTCCTATTAGATTTGTACATCCATTTTTAAAGACAATATTAGAGTATGCTGTTTAATGATGATTATGGTAACTTGCATACGTATATTGTGTTTACATGCTAACGTGATGTGTGTTGGTGACACCTCCCCGATGTGAATATTTTTTGAGACATATTTATTTTTCTGTTGAGGTATATCCTCACCAGACACTCTATAATTAGCCTCATGTTAGGCAATTTAATTAATTATCAGCGCATAATTCGTGCGTTTTGAGCCGCTTATCGCATGCTCTTTGATATTTAAAAAAAAAATATGTTCCACATTTTTTTTTTTATCGGGAGGAGGTGGTGATATGTTGCGTGATAAATTCTCGCAACATCGTTTTTTACAATATCTATTTTATAACGCAAGGGCAACAACTGCTTGAAATTTATAGTCACTTTTCTCGGTAAGCATTTGTCTTCTCGCGTTGGTATCGAATGCAGTTAAGTTTTGAGTTGTGGTCATTTTGCGCTGGACTGCGCATGACTTGTCTTGCTTTTTGGTCGATCGGTTTCCGCCCACCACTAGTGGAGTGAGCGATTTGGAATGGCGAAAGAGATGCCTCGTTGAAGAGGGGATCTCCGCTATTTTTTGTTCTGTCAGGGATGTGTAGTCCTCTTATGGATATTTCGTTTATTCGGGATAATACCTCTAGTGTATTTGCACATGCCGGGAGGCGTGATATTTCTGTATTTCTTGAAAGCAAGGTAAATTGACTTTTTTCATTAACTCTATCGATTTTGGGTCGTGAGCGATTTCGATTCATAGCCTGTCTTCGAAAGTCGTCGTCACGAGATGTTTTTTCCCAGCTCACATGTCGCTGCATTGTACTGCATCGGTTGATGCATGTACCAAGGACCATTACTTGCTACTTTGTTAAATGAACTAGGTTTGGAAAACCTTTATTATCTAGAGGATATTTTTGAGGACATTATGTATACTTCGGCAGACGTGTCTGTCTTGCTGAAGTCAGACTAAGGAGAGTGAACTGATCTCATACATCTGGTTATCTCCTGGCTGTTATAGAAAAGGATGGAGTTTTTCACCTGACTACATTTACAGCACTATGAAATATAACATGCATCTGACTCATCATTGTAATGCTGTCTACCGTCTATTGCTGTATTGAATGTTGCTGTGATAATGACTGTTTGATGTGCCTACATATTCGCGTAACCATTTTGTCACTGTGGCGTCCACAATAAATAATGAAGAAAAACGTCAACGGCTGTTACAAGAATCATTGACTTTATACGTCGTGAGTTTACTGACGTCCTATGTGGATTGCCCTGTTATTTTTGTATGAACATTGTTTTGACTGAACACATCTGCACACCACACAAAACCAGACATGCGGATACCATCCATCATCATATGGCATCACGCATCAATATGGCAATTTTATTATAACATTTCAAACTAATGTGTTCAGAACTTAAATTTTGCAAAACATAATATTTGTATTGATATTTGTTCCTATTTATATTAAAATATTGAATAATCTACAAAGAATAGAGAATAGTTATTTAATGTATCGGAAACATGTTAATACAAGATCATTTTAAAATTGTTTCAATAATTGTTGTATATAAAAATATGGTGGACTTAGGTTGGCACGCTGAGTGACTTTGCAACATTACTTCGGCACGACACTACTAATAGTTTGCCGACCCCTGATCTATACAGTATGTAGTAGAAGGTGACACCATAATCAACACAGCATGTAGTAGAAGGTGATAATATAATCTGTACCGCATGTAGTAGAAGGTGACACCATAATCTACACAGTATGTAGTAGAAAATGACACCACAATCTACACAGCATGTAGCAGAAGGTGACACCATAATCTGTACAGCATGTAGTAGAAGGTGACATCATAATCTACACAGCATGTAGTAGAAGGTGACACCATAATCAACACAGCATGTAGTAGGTGACACCATAATCTGTACAGCATGTAGAAGAAGACGATATCATAATCTACACAGCATGTAGTAGAAGGTGACACCATAATCTACACAGCATGTAGTAGAAGGTGACACCATAATCAACACAGCATGTAGTAGGTGACACCATAATCTGTACAGCATGTAGTAGAAGGTGACATCATAATCTACACAGTATGTAGTAGAAGGTGACACCATAATCTACACAGCATGTAGTAGGTGACACCATAATCTGTATAGCATGTAGTAGGTGACACCAAAATCTGTACAGCATGTAGTAGAAGGTGACACCATAACCAACACAGCATGTAGTAGAAGGAGACTAAGAAGGGTTGGGCATGAGGCCAGCTAACCTATTTTGTAGAAACTTTAAGCCAAATAAACTTCAGCAAATATTGAGAACAGCAAATGTCAAATCAGTCCTTTTATATGGCTCAAACATGGAGAACAACAACCATGAAGTTATGAACTTTCATACATAGGTTTTGGTTTGGTTTACTTTGAGGGACCATCTTCACTGCACACGGATAACTCCATAAGTGCTCTGATCTCCTCCCTTAGATCACACAAAAAGGATCTCAGCACAGTGCACAAACTCCATAGCACCGGCAAAGATCCCAATGTGTGTATACAGGAATCACACATTCTATAAATATTTTTATGGAGAGTATGTTTCCTTTAAATTTTGCCATGGCAGTGGCCATACAGCCTACTTTTTACGATTTCCAACTGCCGAGGGATTTTTTAAATGCACAACTTGCACACGGGACCGCCAATTTTTTACGCCTGTATCTGAGAAGGCTAGGCATCAGATCTCATTGCTCAAGAGACCAAAGGGGAGTATGACATCATTAGGAACCTCTGGTTCTGAAAAAAATGTCCATCAATTATATTCCCTGTCTTGGGAACGAACGCGGTAGCTTTAGAATTAAAAGCTCACATCATACCTACAAGCCACTCCGACCCCCTAATGGAAATGTTCTAGTGGCTGGCTAGATCATTTCAAGAACTGACACATCACATTTAAAGGTTGATGTGGAGAGAGACAGTCCATTGATGATAAATCCACAGATTTCTGGTCAGAGGATGTGCTGAACCTACTCTGAAAAGTTTTAGTGTTGGTGATATATTTAATGCAGATGAAACAGGTATTTTCTGGAGACCACTGTCATTGTTACTAACATCTGCCCTGCTCATTCCAGGCATCATAATTTGAAAGCAACTGAACTTCTATTTTTTGCCACCAAATGCAACATCAACCCTGTGATCAGGGATTAATTCAGAATCTGAATGCTTACTACAGGTCAGTGATGTTTTTCAAGCTGCTAACTCAAAAGGTCAAAGGCTGTAATAATGGTGATTTTAAAATTACACTTCTGGATGCCATAACAATGCTGAGGTCAGCAAGGGATAAGGTTCTTCCTTCAATAATATCAAACTGTTTTCAAGCAGCAGGTTTAAAACACCAAGTAGATGCATGGAGGCATAAATGGAGTCATCCTTATATGACCACCAGCTATGCACTATGCTACAATATATGTACATGGAAGTGAACCTATGTCTGTTAGGCTAATTACATCCTCATCAACTCTTGAAATCATCTACACACTTCCAGGAATTCCCCCTGTGGTGAAACTTGTTGAGAACCCAGATTTGCACGCTAAGCTTGGAGAAGTCACTTGAGCTCCAGGCATAATTCTTTGGCTTTGACTTGGTTGACTGCATGCAGAAGGATCTCACTATGGACCCAGTGATAGGCAGGGGAAGCTGACAAGTGGCTCTGAGCAGGATGTGACAATTCCTTGGGAGAGCCTAGAACCAGAGTACAGTATTTTAGCTCTGCATAGCTGGAGAGCCCCCTTGGATGGCATACGGCAGGGGAAGCTGAGAAGTGGCTCTGTGCAGGATGTGACAATTCCTTGAGAGAGCCCAGAACCATAGTACAGTATTTTAGCTCTGCATAGTCGGAGAGCCCCCTTGGATGGCGAGGAATGCACAGTATGCCATGCACTTCTTACTCCTAGCTTGGACCAGATATGACGATCCTTTAAATGCAAGCCAAGCTGGAGAAACTGGAGCTCATGACTTCAACTCAACACGTTTCGGAATGGCAGAAAAGCAACAGGAAAAGCCTAGATCTACAGTGTAGATAATACCAAGGAGTCTTCAACTTGGTACTGGCGGCAAAAGAGCAAGAAGCTTAGCAGCCCTAGTTAAACAACAACAACAAACCAAGTGGCACACATAAACTCAGACATATCAAATGTGGGTGTAACAATAATGCAGCAGTGGAAAATCAACCCCTTACTAAAGCTGTCTCATTAATGGAACCTCTGCATCATCAACTTTCTAAAGAACACACCTTTTTAGTTTTTCATAAATAGGTGCTTGCATAGAATAGAAGGATTGAAATGGTATGAGAAGATCACTAACATGGAACTGATAACAAGAACCAGACAAGTGCCAATGGAACAAGAGATAAGAAGAAAATGCAGGTAATGAATAGGACACACAATAAGGAAACTTGTTGATAGCATTACAAGGTAACATTTTTCTAGAATACCTTGGGTAAGAGAGGTAGAAGAAGACCAAAACACACAGAGAAAAGAACTGGAGACTGGAATTAAAGAGATAAAAAAGATGACATGGGCAGACTTTGAGCTGATTGCCCAGGACAGAAGAACTTGACATTAATTTGTTGAAGGATAATGATACGTAAGAAGCTGAAGGAACAATATACAAGTATGCACAATAAAGAATGAAAAAATCAGAGTAGAAACAGAATGGACATTTGACTAGAATACTATATGATGTAACAACCACATTACCAGTTAAGTGAAAGAGTTTTTTTTTTTCAATTCGTGATATACAAGAACTACTTGATACAAGATCCCTCTGTGGAGTAGAAATGAAAACATGCAAATTCTGAAAGCTTGACAGTAAGTTAATGGGAGAAAAAAACATGTATTAAAAGTGTACATGATAACACTGACAAACAACATTTTTCTTTCTTATATAAGAATAAGTGTTCTTAGGTCAGTTTCTTGCGCTGATTTCAAATCTGAAATCCGTTTATCTCTATCACATCGGGTTTTTAAGATATTTGTGAATAAATATATTTTTGCGAAACCGTTATTTGCTCCGTTTCATTTTTACTATATAACTTATTAAAAATTAATAAAAAGCAACATAATTCTACTTTTTATACTGCTAAGAGATGCATGACATATGTTACGCGATTTTTCAAATAGTTACTGTATTTTGAAATAATTCTGAGCAAAATATGGCTTCTAGAAGTTGTAGAAATTCGGCTGATCTGTTCTGTTACGTGTGCGGATATTTTACCGATCGTGTTGACCAGAAAAACTTTACACCATTACTAAAGAAAGCATATGAACTTTATTTCGATTCGAAAGTTGATGATGCAAATAAATCTTGGAAGCCAAATGCAGTTTGTTCGATACATTGGCAGGTTGGTTACGAAAATCGCCGAAGCATAAGTCGATGCCTTTTGGAGTGCCAGTAATATGGCGTGAACATACAAATCACACTACTGATTGTTACTTCTGCTTGACAAATATCTATGGTTTCACTTTTAAAATTAGAAAGTCTGTGGATTATCCAAATATTGAATCGGTTTCGAAACCAGTGCCTCATGATCCAATTACGTGTCCGATCCAAGTACCACCAAAACAATATCCGCTGGACGTGAATGAACCATCAGAAAGTGATAGTTTACCTGCTTTAGAAACTAATTCTGACTCAGATTACATACCGGTGAATGATGGTGTTTACTTAATTAACCATTCAGAACTTTCAGATCTAATACGTGATCTCGCTCTTACCAAAGGACAAGCGGAATTACTCGGTTCGCGACTCAAAGAATGGAATCTTTTAGCGCCCAATACACCGATATCTAAATTTCATCATAGACACAGAGAACTTGTTCAGTACTTTCAAATGGATGATGACATTTGCTATTGCAAAGATGTAAACGGTCATGAGCACATAGTCAACGAATGGCGATTTTTCATCGATTCTTCCAAGACTAGTCTAAAAGCCGTGTTATTGCATAACATAAATTTATTTTCATCAATTCCAGTCGCCTACTCTGTTCATATGAAAGAAACTTATGACAATATGGCTATACGTTTGGAAAAAATAAAGTACAATGACTACCAATGGCGGATTTGTGGAGACCTAAAGGTCATTGCAATTCTCATGGGCATGCAGACTGGGTATACTAAATTTTGTTGCTTCCGATGTGAATGGGACAGCCGCAACAGACAGGAACATTATGCAAGAAAGGTGTGGACTATCCGGGATCGTATGCACCTCGGGCATAAAAATGTAATACACGAGCCATTAGTTAACAAAGACAGCTTCATTTTACGACTGTTACATATAAAGTTGGGGCTCATGAAGAATTTTGTAAAAGCGTTAGATAAAACGAGCAAAGCTTTCACTTATCTTCGAGAAAAGTTTCCGCAAGTTAGCGATGCAAAGATAAAAAAAGGTATCTTTGTATGACCTCAGATTAGGAAAGTTATTGCAGACAAACAATTCGAGAACTTGTTACATGGTAGTGAACTTCGCGCATGGATGGCATTCAAATCGATCGTCGATAACTTTCTGGGAAATCACAAATCTGTCGACTATGTTGCATATTGTTAAGCAGTGCATAGATGCATACAGAATTATGGGCTGTAACATGTCCCTCAAAATCCATTTGCTCGATTCGCATCTTGACTTTTTCCCTGACAACCTTGGCGAAGTCAGCGATGAACATGGAGAACGATTCCATCAAGATATCGCCGTAATGGAGTCACGTTATCAAGGACAGTGGAGTGTGACCATGCTTGCCGATTATTGTTGGATGCTTCATCGCGATGTACCACATGTCATTCACCGACGAAAGTCGACTGCAAAGAAATTCAAGCCTACATAATTGTTATACTTCTTGTACGAATGATGTTGCAATACTGTATGCGTTGTTAAAAAACTTCAATTGCGTATTTATAGAGATCCCGACCTGATAGAGAAAAACGGTTTGCAGATTTAAAAACAGCGCATTAAAATTGACCAGAAAAACATAGAAATGTTAGAGAAAGAAAAAAAAAGGTTTTTTTTGTTAGTCAGTGTAATTTGTACTATAATTTTTTGTATAAGATGAAGTGTATATGACTCTGCACCATATAAAGGTGATATAACTTTCTGCACCATATTAGGGTGATATAACTTTCAGTAACTGATAAAGTGTATATAACTTTCTGTACCAGATAAAGTGTACATAACATTCTGTACAAGAAAAAGTGTACATGACTTTCTGTACCAGAAAAAGTGTATTCTGTACCAAATAAAGTATGAGATAAAGTTACCAGATAAAGTTTATATAACTTTCTGTATCAGATACTATACTTATGACTTTCTGCACCAGATAAAGTGTACATGACTTTCTGTACCAGATACAGTTTACATGACTTACTGACATTAAAATTGTGATAATGGCTAAAACAACATATACATTTTTTTTAAATTTTAACATGCTTACAAATGAATGAGCAGAAATTAATGGAGTAGCATATGGCAACCATCCACTTCTGTCAACGAAAAACTGTTTGGAGATGTCGGGAACCTTGAGTTGACTACTGCCTTCATTAGAGTCATAAATGTGGAGGTCTGAAGGCGAACGAGGAAGAAGAAGAACTCAAAATGGCAGCTTGGCAATATAAAAAACTGTGCTTTCGATGACCAATGATGTCACCTGTCATAATTCTGAATACATGGTGTTTAACTTGAGAATCGGTGAGTTAGACGGGCTGATATTCTGAAAAGACAAAACAGAATATATATTTTAAAAAGTAGAACAGATTGCTAACAACTTTACAAAGTAGAATATTAATTACTAAACAATGGAAACACATCTTCAGTAATTTTTGACAGACGAAAGTGATGACATGTCGCGTAGATTATCTTCTTGCAGTGTGTTAGTTCCCAGGGGTCTCTCATGAAGCAAAGAAAGAATATGACTACTACTCCTTCATGTCATACAACGCGACTAATAAAATGTTGTGCATGAGGCTGGCAACACCATCAAGTAAAAGAAACTGCTATAAAAACCACCACTGAAAGAGCACTGGATTGTTTGGTTTAGGCTTTCTGCAAGCAGACAAGCTGCAGTGGTGGCTCCATGCTCCATAAGAAGCGAAAAGGAAAATTATGATGAGGATAATGATATTATGTTCTCAGTGTAATTATATAATGAAATTAAAAATTATACATCAACAACAGAATGAACAAAGCAAGAACAGCCTTTTTTAGTCTAAACAACATCTGGAAGTCCTCTCAGTACAGCACAAGCACAAAATTAAGATTATATCAGAGCTGTGTGCTTTCTGTGCTTCTCTATGGTGCGGAATGCTGGAGAGTTACAGAGAAGGAAATGTCGAAATTGTCCTCTTTTCACACAACATGCCTAAGAAAAATTCTCCGAATCTTTTGGCCGAATACCATCACCAACAAAGATCTGCTTACTCAGAGCAAGCAAGAGGACATGCACACCATCATAGCTGGAAGACGCTGGGGTTGGGCTGGCCATGTCCTCAGAAGAAACCCCGATGCCATCACAAGAACAGCTATGCTATGGACCCCTGAAGGAAAACGAAAGAGAGGCTGACCAAAAACAACTTGGTGGAGGACTGTGGAGGCTGAGATGCAAAAAATGAACCAGAGTTGGGGCACTGTACGAAGGATGGCCACCGACCGAGCAAAGTGGAATCAATTTGTTGCTGCTCTACAAGACGCCAGTAATGAGTAAAGTTCATAACATGTATATTGATATTAATACAGTTCGACATGTAGTTTATTTGTTTATGTGCAGTGGCCTTGGTTACAGGAAGTGATGTCATGACTTTTGGTGGCCAAATTGCAGACGCCAAAGTTGCTGTCTGGTGAGCTCAGCCTTCCTTTGATAAGAGATTCGCTGTGTGTCTTCTCAAGGTGTTGGATGTATGTGTTCTCGGCTCCTGAGTGTTAGAAGATTTCTTGGTCATATCTTGTTCCAGTTACAAGACTGTACCGTGACACTAGAGACTGTCTAGTTGATGCCATAACCTAATGAGCATATCATCTATGATTTATTTGGAGCTACGAGATGTATAATAAATATGTAATTGAATCGTCCAACCTGGCCTTTGGAATATCATTTATGTTGAAATTTACGGCTTTGGGTGGGGACTGAAAAGGTCATACCCCTATCGGCACTTGATCTGAAGCAGTGTCCGACTCATTGTTTAAATAATCAAATATATCTAAAGAACTACTAGCCCAAAGAAGATGAACTGTAACATATACCTTCTCCACTGTGTAACTGAAAAAAAAATTAAAATCTGCATAGCAAATGCTATGAGGGAGATATGATTACTGAAAACAATAACCATAACTTCCATGCTCATGAATACCATTCTGCAAAACTTTCTGGTATGACAGTATGGAGGTGAATAACAGAAACACTTACATCTCTGATGAGAATAACAGAAACACTTACATCTCTGATGAGAATAATAGAAAAGCTTACATCTCTGATGAGAATAACAGAAACACTTACACATCTCTGATAAGAATAACAGAAACACTTACACATCTCTGCTGAAAATAACAGAAACACTTACACATCTCTGATGAGAATAACATAAACACTTATCTCTGAGGTAAATAACAGAAACACTTACATCTCTGAGGTGCACATCTTGACTAAGTAAGTCTGTTTCCAGGTCCTGACCACTATCAGAGTTTTCAAAATTATAAAGTGGCATTAAGTGATGCCGCAGCTTGTCCAGTCTGTGCACAGAAAACTATTAATATAATCCCAAAATAAAATGTTTTAAAGCCATTAATTAACATATGGGGAAAAGGGGGGGGGGGGGGGGGGCAGAGGGGGTAAGATGTATGGCACCCACCCATAATTCTAAAGGTACCGGGTTCGCTCCAAGTACAAGGAATATAATTGATGGACATTTTTTCAGAACCAGTGGTTCCTAATAATGTCATACTCCCGCCTGATCTCATGGGTAGTGAGATCAGATCCCTAGCCTTCTCAGATAAGGACGAAAATGTAGGAGGTCCCATGTGCAAGTTGAGCATGATAAAAAATCCCTCTTCAGTTGGAAATCATAAAGAGTAGGCCATATGGCCACTGTGTTGCAAAATTTAAAAATTAGGAAACTTACCCACTACAACGGAGTGCGTGCACTGTGCTGAGATCCTCCTTGTGTGATCTAAGGGAGGAAAATGAAGCACTGATGGGGCACAGTATGGAGAAGACCAGAGCTCTTAAATTAAAAAAAAAAAAACTATCAGTATTTTACCTAATACTGCTCAGTGTAATTCCTGGGGGGTGTATGAGGGGACAAAAGGAGAATAGGCCTATTGCTACTGTAACGAGTTGTAAACACAATGCCTTGTCATGAGAGAAAGAAGAAGAAGATTGCCAGCCAATCAGAAGCCGCAAGCTCGCTTGTAGACGAACCAGTTTTTATAATGGCGTTCTGCAGAGGAAAGAAAAGTGTGCTAGTATAAAGATGGATTTGTGTGTCATACAAGTGAATGCGGTGACAAAGTGATGACAGTTATTTCATTTTTTGGAGGATAAGACCAGCTTTATTCAATTCAAAGGAATAGTTGCTGTGTGCAGTACTTTTGGAGAAAATTGTAAGTAAAGGCGCTGAACGTTGAAAACTGCTGTGTCGATTGTCTTTAAAAATTTTTATATAAATCGAAGTCAGAACCAATTACGGAAAACTTTGTATAACAGGAAAGCAGAGTTATGGAAAGTGAAAGGAAATATAGATAAAAGTCATGGATAACAGGGTTGAAAAGCATGAAAAAGAATTCTGGACCCAGCTAACACAAACTCGCTCAAGTCTGCACCAAATACGCAGTCTGATAACTGTGACACCGCATTGCTCTCTGGTACGCTGGCCTAACCCCTATAAAAGGGCAAACAGTGGAAAGTTCAAACTTCACACACACACAGCAGAAGTCAGATAGACAGACACAGGAAGACACTTGTGAAGGCTAAACATTTACCATCTGTTGCTGTGCAGTTCTTCCATCACCAAACCAAGTCTATTCTGTGCTTTACATTGATTCTAGAGGGTATGTAAATTTATGAATAATTAATTATTTTATTACAGCTTGTTTAAATAGAATTGTTTCAGGATCATTCCAGAGGACTGAACTGTATTTGAGAAAGGAATTTGATGCTTACCAACGGTTAGCAGAAATGTCTGTAAAAGTGTTCAATTAAAATTATTACCCTGGAATAATGGACTTGGCACTCCAGAGTGTAAAAGGCGACGGTAACATCATCATCATGTATAAAAATGTATTATATTTATTCATGTATTATATTAGAATGATTTATGCAGTTAGACACCTGTCTTGTCTTGCTATTCTATTCAGAACTGATCCATGTATCATTCATATACATGCAAACATCTGAACACTATCATTCATGGACATATAGGCTTGTGGGCCCTATAACCAAAGTCTAGCCACTTGTCCCATATTGTCCCCAGGTTGATCTGTGTCATACATCAGTGGTCTAGAATCCTAGGTCGATAGTTGCCTTCCTGAACAACACAGGAGCATCAGATATTGTCATCTAGAATTCAGCCCTGGGCCCCATCAGTGCTTGGTGGTCCAGTGCCAGACCTTCAACTGATACTGCTGTGTATACTCATAGAGGACAGTCACAGAACTTTAATATAAGTATTCTATGTGACCAAATTCCTGCAACCATTGTGAGAAGTCAAAAGAATCAAAGCTTATTAACTTTGTGTAGGGATGAGAAAACAGTTCTGAACCATTAGTCAAGATATACTGAAGTGATAAAGGAGCATTTGGAGGAACATTTTATGCTATTCAAAAGATTCCAGAAAGGACTTCTTATTTAGTTATTTAGTGTAATTCAACTATAAAGCAATTTCGTAAATTATTTTTATTCATTCAAATTTCATAATTTTTCATCATTCCCTTTTGCACAAGGAAAAAATATAGATGTACATAATAAATTGATTCACTAATTGTAATCAGCTGACTTATTAATTTTATATTGTTTAATTGAGTTTTGCTGAATTTGACTATCATAGGTTAGTCACATAGCAAAGTGGCAACTTATGCTCTATCTTTAACCTGAATACTATCTGAAGTAGAGACTTTCACAGCCGTGACTATCCTGTGATACCAGTGCTCGTCTCTGACACTGGGACTACATTCTTGTCAGACTGAATTCTTCTTCAGTTCTTTTCAGTAACTACTACTGAATACTACATTCATAAAAACCTGTTGCTACAGCTACTTCAGGCATATTGTTAGAGGCAACTTGTGTGAGGCTGTAAATTGGACTGGCCACCTCATTGTGTAAAACAATTTGCTACAGAAACCATGGCTGCAAGAGCATATGAATGCTTTGGTGTAGGCTTCTGCTAAGGTAGAGGATCAGTGGATCCATTAAGAGCCACAGGCAAAATGAATGAAACCTAACACTCATAATGAGACAAAATCACAACCTATTTGTATTAACACTGATATCAGCACATAGAGAAGAGACTGTGAATGGGAAGAAAACAAAATAAAGTTTGTACATATATGAACATTTTACAGGAAAAAAAATGCACAACACAAGACAAGTTTTACAATCTATAGTTTTGTCATTTTTGGAACTGGTAAGGTGTGCAAGCTGTTATTTTTAAAAGTGAGTGTCATACGCTGTATTAATTTAATCGTTGAACAGTGTACAGTTTAACAACTGAGACATTTAGGTTTTATTCTCTAGTTACCATTTATAACTTCGCTAAAGCAACAACATCAATCATAGGAAACTCTACAACAGGAGACAATCTAATCATCAGAAGAGGTCCCTCTGTCAGACAGGTATTTTGGTCCTTTTACATTCCAAGGGAGACAGGCTGACTTGAGTCATGACTCTCTCCTGTTAATTCCCCCCCCCCCCCTCCCCTTCCGGCATGCTCATACCCCATGGGTTGCAATGCATTTTCTTACACTTCATTATACAGTTGTCGATATGAATATTGTTCACCCCGGAAAGTTTCTTATGGGGCTCTCTGATGAGACAAAGAAAATATAGTACTACTGCGTCCTCGTGCATATAAGACGAGGCCATTAAAAATGAGGTTGTACAGGAGGCAAGCAACCTCATCATGTCAAATAAGTAGGGGGGATCCCATTACACACCCACTGAGGCATACTGGAAATATGGTGTTAGGCCCATATTTTCTTGACCATCAACACACTAAGAGTGATGTGGTCAGCATCACGCTGGCCGCCTTAACTTTCCCAGAGTTGCTCTGGTACTTAGTTTCTTGAGGCTGGGTTGACCTCGGAGCCGTTGGCGGTCTAAAAAATCCCACCTCAACTGGAGATCGAACCATGGACCACCGGGCTAGGAAGCCAGTGCACTAACCACTGTGCTACCACGGCTTCCATGTAAAATAAACTGTTACAGAAACAACCACTACAAGAGCACATGAATGCTTTGGTGCAGCCTTCCTGCAAGAGGACCAGCTGTAATGGTGATCTAATGCTCCATAAGGAGCAAAAAGGGAAATGATGATGATTGTGACACTGATGATGATGATTGTGATGATGATGATAGTGATGATGATGATGATAGTGATGATTATGATAGTGATGATGATGATGTTAATGACAGTGGTGATGATGATGATAGTAATGATGATGATAGTGATGATGATGATGATAGTGATGATGATGACAGTGTTGATGATGACACTGATATACTGTTCAGTGTTTGGTAATCCAAATAATCAAATAGTTGGTCCAATATATGGGCAACAAATGCTGTACTGCTGAGGTAGGCAACCTATGAGCTGTGGAGATCTACTTTAGAAACACCAAACTGTCTAAAGATGTATGCTGATTAAAAAATGTTTGTTTTCAGAGAACTTGGACTTTAGAATAAGTGCAGCCTATGTATAACTTTAATCACTAATCACTGCTGAATGATTTGCTTCCTGCTATTTCATCAACAGAGTGGCAGAAGATGCAAACTAAATTATATTATAAGTGGCTCTGTGCAGGACATGACAATTCCTTGGGAGAGCCCAGAATCAGAGCACAGTATTTTAGCTCTGCATAACTGATGGTGGAGAATGCACAGTATGCCACGCGCTTTTTACTCCTAGCATGGAACCAGAAGTGACGATCCTTTAAATGCAAGCCAAGCTGGAGAAACTGGAGTTCATGATTTCAACTCAGCATGCTTCGTAATAGCAGAAAAGCCACAGGAAAAGCCTAGAGCTACAGTGTAGATAGTACCAAGGAGTCTTCAACTTGGTATTGGTTGCACAAGAGCGAGAATCTCAGCAGCCCTAATTCAATAGCAACAACAACAATACTAAATGTTCACTTCACTTAAAGTAAAGACATTTCTTTCTTATGCAGTTCAAGAATAAAATGAATTTTTATAGGCTAGCTTGCGGGTTTTCACTGAGAACGCAGAAACAAATCTTTAATCTTTTGGATATCACCTTATTAAGGCAGGAGAGGGCTAGTCCGATATTTCCCTATCTTAATCGTTTCTTTCTTTTTTTGCCCCTCCATCAACTAGAGATCTATCAGCTCATCCTTTGTGATCTACTCATGGATTGCTCAGCTCATCCTTTGTGATCTACTCATGGATTGCTATAGATCAGTATCTGGCCTCTGCTCTGTTGTGTAACACAAATAATAGAAAACCTGCAGAGCAAAATTCCAGTTCATTATAAAGAAGGTTATGTCTTTATTTGCATTCTCACCTGCTACGTCTGAGTACCCACACAATCTGAAAAAAGGAAAAAAAAAATCTAGATACCTGTCAAGTTGAAAATAGATCCTTAAATAAACTAACAGACTTTTTTTTGACATGATATAACTGAAAGTTGTATCTTGGATACATGGTGCATGATACTTTTTCTTTTCTCACTTTTCGTTTCTTAACTCTTACTATACGTGAGCTAAAACCGCGTTTTTACGCGCTAGTTTAGCTATCGTTACCGTCGCGCGCCAGTTGAACTGGCGAGCCGTAAAATTGGTACTAAACCCGCGCCACCCACGGGACTTGCCGGATAGTAAGAGTTAAGGAATATGGAACCATCACTGTTGCTGGTCCCCTTGCAGGAAGCCTACATCAAAGTATTTATGTGCTCACAACAGCAATTTTTTTTACATAATGAGGTTGCTAGCTGCATGATACATGATCATATTAGCTGCCTCTTACATCTGCCTGATGTAGAAGTACTTTTTTATCTTTTTGTGTGTGTGTATCTTCAGAGACCTGCATGGAGCCCTATACTCTATACCAATTATTTTTTCCCTTGTTTCCATAAAACAAAGTGTGCTATCTAAGAATCTATGTTTGCAATTTAGAAACATCTAAATGAAGAAATCAAACTTATAAATGCCATATATATAGTCAAGTTTGATTCCTGTTAGCCTCTCAGGACGTGGAAAAAAAAATTAACTCACTGCTCCCTCAGTCATGTCAAAAGAGTCAGCTAAAGTAAGCATGTGTATGGCATGTGTATGGAACTGTCAACTTCATTATGTCAAGCAAACTGCTTGGAAAACCAATGGATGGGTATGAAAAAAATAAAAAAAAGGTGATTCGTCTTACGAGGACAAAAGACAAAGAAAATAGCCAATGTTGCAGCTACAATGCCTTCGTCAGGGAAAGGAAAGAAAGTGAGGGCTAGATATGACACATAAGAATCTAATTAAATATAAAAATAAAACATGGGTACTTCCCTAAAGGCAGCTAAGACCTAGCATGCCTGCCGAAAAGACGCCACTAGGCATGATGGCCTCTGACTGCTTTGACGGTCGGCGGCTAAGGATCAAAGAAGAAGATGCCTGCCGAAGAGCGAGTGCGTCACCCGAAAAACAACCATGGGAAACCACCACTGCAAGAGCATATGAAGTACTTTGCATAGGTTTTCTACAAGGGGGAAAACTGCGGTGGTATTCCCCAGTTCCTTATA
This sequence comes from Oreohelix idahoensis, assembly GCA_024509875.1. NCBI lineage: Eukaryota > Metazoa > Mollusca > Gastropoda > Stylommatophora > Oreohelicidae > Oreohelix > Oreohelix idahoensis. The sequence continues at coordinate 46,790 of JAMPIV010006386.1, read as the reverse complement.
CTGTAAGTGGTCAGTATTCTGACATGAGGTTATGCATGGGGCTGGCAATTTCATCTTGAAAAATAAATTGCTATTGAAACCACCATTGCTATGGTGCAGGCTTTCTGCAGTGGTGACCCCATTCTTCATAGTGAGCAATGAAGGAGAATAAAATGAAGAAGACAGGTACTGAATGCAAATCCCTATTATCTGGAACCACTAATTCAAGAAGATAAACTGTTCCAGATTTTCTGCATGGTGGTTAAAATGTATGTACGGCTTGCATCAGGATCAGCGAACCAGAGCTGGTCAAGACCCTACTCCACCTCCACGTGGTGGTCCTGGAAACAGATTGCATCACTGCAGTCTGGCTGAGCCAGTAGGGATCGCAGTGGGAAGGCAAACCCGGTCTTAAAAAATGCCGTGCAGAAGTCGGATGTGTCGACCGAAAGGTGCAGATATCACAGCTTAGGCGTAAACAGACACAACGCAACCACCGTCCTTTTCAGGACAAACGAGGAAGAAGAAGAAAAAAAAAATGTATGTACATCTAACTTAACCAGGCATAACACAAAAGTTTAAGATAATGCAAACAGAATTACTAGACCAGGGGTCATCAACCTTTTCTGCACCGCAGGCACATTTTACATTTATGAAGAGGGAGGCGAGCACAACCAAATATCGTGAGTCAATTATAGAAAAAGGTTTAGTTTTACAATTTAAAAAATACAAAATATTTCTATTCGGCTGAGTAACACATTTAATGATATCATAAATATTCAGGATTAAAAAAAAAAAAACAGTTGATTTCCAAACCATTTGAGCCAAAAATATAAGTAGTGTGATCTTTGGCACTACATGTCACTGCCCAACCTTTCATAATAAGGAGTGTATGATGATGTTCTTGCTGAATTGTAATTTAATGCTTAGATTGTCAGGGTAGCAGGTTTTGAATTTATCATAACTTCCAATGTCTATCTGCAAATTTGTTGTAATTTTATCGAGACATGTGGGAGAAGATCGGCTACCACGACAAGTATGGGAAACTAAGAGCCAGGGATCCAGACCTCCAGGACGACCCAGAGTCCGCTGGGAGGACAACATTAGACAGTCTCTGAAGGACCAAGGACTACATTGGAACCAGGTCAGGAGGAAGACAGCCGATATGATAGTATGGCGCTCTCTCTGGCAAACCTCTACACCCCAGGGTAGAAGAGGAACGACTAAATAAGTAAGTTATTGAGACTACTAACCTCCAATACTAAAAAAGTTTAGTAGAGCATAACCTACTGTTTCTGACGATGCAAGCAAAATTGTACATTTATTCTTTCATCCGCAAAATTTTCCACAGGCAAACAAATAAGCCTTGGCAGGCTTACTGTGTTGAGTACCCCGGTACTAGACTTTCATCAATGGATGCTTGTGTAAAATAGAATAATTGAAATGGTATGACAAGATCACGAATGTGGAACTCATAGCCAGAATTAGACAAGTGCCTCTGGAGCAAGATGTGAGAAGAAGACACTAGCTTTAGCTAGGACATAGACTGAGAAAACCTGTTGATATCTTTGCGCACCCTATATACCCCAATTATAACCAACTTTCAGGTTGAACAGGGTATAACAGCAACATAGAAGACAAAAGAACGAACGAACGAAGAACGAACGATATCTTTGCAAAGCAGCCCTCATTCTGGAATCGCCACATAAGACATGTACAGGGAGACAGAAAAACACAATAAGAAGGGAAATGGAGACAGTCATGAAAGGGGAAAAGAGAATGTTAAAAGACCTCAAGCGGATGTCACAGGACAGGAAAATGAATCTGATGGTATGAAGACATGCAATTTTTAAGTATTCATTTTATCTGCTATTTTTTAAAACAATTGTGCACTTCAAACACAAACAAGAAAGCAGAGCTGTAGATAACTTACCAATCCAATAGCAATTCCCACACATGCTACAGCAGTGGCAGGCAACAAAATAAACAACAGTACATGGTTGTCTTTGCCATCCTGATGACCTGCAGCTGACGAGGTTTCATTGGCAAAATTTCTGACCGTTGTGTCAGCAATAGATGAATCTTGTAGTGACATATTTTTATTACAAAATTGTATGCAGGAGGCTTTCAAATTGCAAAGTTAATTTTCTTTTTAAAGACCACAAATAACTTGCTTGTGACTAGACATCACGAGTCAGATAAATTGCTCTGCCTGTTGCAGACATTGTAATGGCCGATTCTAGAAAGCAAAGACTCTTGTTGTGTTAGAAAGCGTTCTTAGAAAGCCATTTTAAAACACTTTACATGAACTTGATGTGGTGATGGCCACTGTCCACAATAAATTTTTTATCATTTTTTATGAGTTTTTTTTTTTTTAAACAAAGTATCCTGTATAACCCTTGATGGGTTATAATTAGGATATATAGTGTAATAAATTCAAGACAATATAGTAACTTCTCCTCCCCCCTCTCCACTCAGTCCCTTTATACCGCTTTCGTTGGTGTGTGTGCAAAGGTAGTCGCATGGAACATACTGCTGTAGAGGAGTGAAGTGTAGTAGTGAAACTTCACTATACTAGGTCCAGCTTTATGAGGTGGGCTGGCAAGTTCCCTTCCTCGCTGTCTTTGCCATCCTTAACTCAAGAGTAGAGTCAGGTACCCATTTACTGCTGTGTGGGCTGTTAACAAAAACTGTTTTTAAAAAAAAGCAAATTTGAATTGTTGTTGCTAACAACTCCACAACTCAGACAGAGCGCAGTTAAATGGTACTGCTTGACCTCAGCATCGGTCAGGTCTGTTAAAAAGAGTTACAAGCCAGAGAAATCTAAGCAGTGTGGTTATTTTTTAAAAGCTGTCACTAGGCATTAAAGGTAGGCCTACAACAGGCTTGCTGCCTTACTGCTGCGTGATTCTGCATTTTAAATAGGCTCTATAGCACTAACACCACAAGAATGTTATTTATGTTTTAAATATACCGATAAACTGGATGAAATCGAACAAGCGTACCAATGTTCTTAATTCCAACTTAAAACCGCTCTTATATTGGCCTACTAAATTCTAACTCCTTTTCTGGCTATATATTGATATCTGAGGTGCGGTAATTAACAAATTATCTTACAGATCAAACCACCAGGATGTTTACGTGGTTAAGTATAAAACATGGAATCCTAACCCAAATTCCTAACCCTAGGTGCTACGAAATAACACTTAACTACACATATTCGCTGCGGGGCAAAAAGGTACGAGAAATAGGAAATTACCGATATCAGTGTTGTCGGACTCGAGTCAGTCAACTCGGACTCGAGTGGGACTTAAATCACCCCAATGACTCCATGCAACACTCGACTCCCTCGTCAGGCATTAACGACTCGACTCGGGACTTGATATATAAAAAAAAAAAAATTTTGGTAAACCGACTTGCCGTTCTCATTCGCAACGCACTGTTTCAAAGAAACCGTAAAATGATAATGTTTAAATCGGCATCACCCAGACATCACAACATATACTACAACTACTTTGTGCACGCATTATATTTACTTGAGCGTGTCAGATATGTTAGACACTGTTGTTAGATAAACGTGGACGAGCCATCATATTATGAACCTGAAAATTAACATACCTCCGCTATCTAAACATAATCACCCAGACCGAGGGGGGAGGGGGCAGGGGATATACTTTGCGCCAGAAGGATAAATATCCTCTGGAGCGTCGGTCATTAAAACAACAACCCGAGATTTAGTGCTCAGCAAGTGCATTATTCCATCCGTTGTAGGTTGTGGGGAAAAATATGGTTGAGATTACAGTATTTTAAAAATGCAATACTGAAAAATAACTCCGATCACATAAAAACAGTCAGCAAATAAAATAAGGAAAATATATATTATTATTGCTCATTATTATTTATGGTGATTGATGTGATTGTTCGACCCTTTCAGGACGAGAGCGCCACAGATCATCGGAGGAAGCCTTAACAATTGTTTCAGACCATTGACTTCCTGATACCCATGATTGAGTGAGGTACAGCACACCATGCCCCCAGGGCCGGATTAAGCTAGTACGGGGCCTGTAGCATATGTTAAGAAAGGGGCCCTATATTTAAAAAAAAAAAAATAAAACAACGCAAATATATTTGAACACATACATTTTTAATTTGCATAGTAATTATCATTATCAAAAGTAACAACACAGTCAACATTATTGTTTAAATATTAATGTTTCTACATTTAGCATGAGCAAATTTGTTGATGATGTAGGATGTATCAATTTCACGCAGAAGTTTATGTTCAATGCTCATTAGTGTGAGATTGTTCAATCTCTTTTGAAAATAAAAAGGCGCTAAAGATGGCATAAATCACAAGATCATTGGTTTAACGCTCGAATTAGAAGATGACCAAAAAATTATGTACATATTTATTGGCACGGGGCCCCTAAAAGCGCGGGGCCCGTAGCATATGCTACTTTTGCTACTACGTTAATCCGGCTCTGCATGCCCCTCCACTCTGTCATCCCTTTCCCTTTTCATTTAAATACTTATACTTACGTGCACGCTAGTTTCTTACGTATAATCGAACATATTTACATTTTAAATCTGTGCAGTTTTGCTTTTCCAACTTTACTACAGTTTACCTTTCACTAGGATAATGCTCACGTGTTATAAATCTGTTATTTCAGGAAAAATAGATTATCTATGTATAATATATGACTCCGCTGCACACAGTAACAAGATCAAATTAGACATAATTCAGCATCAAGCTTTATGTACAATAGCAGGTGCAATCAGATCAACATCAATGGGGGCTCTAGAGGTGGCTTTAGGAATTCTACCCTTGGAATTACGGAGAAAGGAGTTAAGACTAAATTACATGAACAAAGTTATGTTAGATAAATCTCACCCAGCATATACAGCTTTTACCAAATGTCAACTAGCAACTCAGGTCAATCCAATGAATACCAATAGATACCCTACAGGATGGAAGTGTATGGAGGAAATTGTCCACCTGGGTACTTTAATTACATCAATTAATAACAGTTGTGAATACAAGCCAGCGGTTCTACTCTGGGAGATCAAGAAACCAGTCACAGACTACCACCTTGCAGAACAAAGAGAAAAACTAATCGAATTTTGCTTAGAAAACAACCTCTATTACAAATACCCTATTTAGACAACATCCCAGAAGGCTCTACACATGGACCTCACTAGATGGCAACAGCAGGAATCAAATATATTACATCTTAATGCAACAAAGATGGAGGTCAGGTATATCATCTACAAAGACACTCACAGGAGCAGATTGTTATTCAGATCATGAGCAACTAATTGCAGATTTTAAGTTAAAATTGAAAAAAGTGACAAAAGGAGCTCGACCTCTCCGTCTCGAAGTAAGCACCATACCACCTGAATATAACATAGAAGTACAAAACAAATTCGAAGTGCTGATGGCTGTACAAGAGGATATGACACCTGATAAACTAGCCACACACGCGAGAGATATTCTCATCTCATAAGCACAATACATGATCCCTAGAAAAGTGCACAAGAAGCAGATATACATCACGGAGGAAAAACTGAGGCCCATAGAAGAAAGAAGAAAATTAAAGTAAACAGGGGTAGAACGCAACAGTAACAAATACAAAAGCTGCACAAGAGACATCAGGAGAGAGATTATGAAAGACAAGAAACATAACGAACACCTGATATAGAATAGAAGATCTGCAATTGCAGGGAAAAGATGGGGATATGTTCAAGGAAATCAGAACGCTAACATATTGTGACAGTGCCATAGTCATCTCCCCTGTTTTTCCACCGCCATTTTGTCGTTATGTGGCAGCCATCTTTGTTTACATCTAAAAATAGCTACCTTAGCTAGTTCAAGAACATTCCTAGGACTTAAAGTCTACGAACGCTGTCTGGGTGTTCGGTAGTATTAAATGTTGATCTGTATAAGGCTTTGTGTTGCTTGAATTGTTAAGTCTGCTGCTGAGAGGGTTGCAAGCAACCAATAATTGCAACCCCTGTCAAACGATCCTTAATAAATTTTCTTAGCGCATGGGTCTTGGATGTGAGGTAGCCACATCGACATAAGTTCACCTCAACCACAGCTAGCCCCTGTCACAAGTGGCGTCGTCGACATGACAGATAGCACGCGGTGAAGCAACTCTACAGTAATCAGAGTAACAACAGGCGAAACAGTAGAACACCCAGTTCAGTGCAAAGCAAGGGACGGGATCATCCAGTTTGTCAATATTTCTAGTCAACTCTACTAGCAACAAGATGGCGACACGCAGCACGCGTGCTGCTGGTAGATTGGATAACGAAGATGTGGCTGAGGTGGATGACCCTGTAGTGGGGCTGGATCGTCAACCAGAACGAGTACAGTACATCGTGGTACCTACTCACAAGAAAGTGCGGTGCTTTGGGGAGCGCACGGGTCCTACGGCCGAGGAATATGTCAGAGAGGTGAGAGCTGCCTGGAGAGAAGGAATGATGAGTAAAGAGGACCAGGCGGATGTTATTCTTGACAGTGTGACCCCAAGTGTTCGCAGGGAGCTGAGGATTCAGGCTAATGACGATGACCCAGAAGCAATGCTACATTCCATTCTTAGGGTGTATGGGGAGCGTCGAAGCATCCCAGAGCTAATGGCCACTTTTTACTCTACCCGGCAAGGTGCAAGGGAGTCTCTTTGGGAATTCTCCCATCGCATCCACGAGGTGTTCGAAAGTGTGGTAAGGGCACAAAAGCAGAATAACGTCACTCCTTTGGAGCCATCCTTTCTTCGTGACCAGTTTGCTGCTTGTCTGAGAGATGATCTACTAAGAAAGCTTGCAAAGGAAATGATCATCAAAGAGCCTACAGCATCGTTCACGTCGGTGAGAGACTATGCCCTACGGTTTTTAGAGACTGAACCCACTTCTGGGGCTGGTGTTGCCAGTGTTGAAGTGGCAAGAACAGAGACTGTGTCAGATACACATGCATGAAACGCAGAAGTAGAGCGGCGTAGAGCGCAGGTGGCTCAATTAGAGGCTAAAATTGATGCGATGGCTCAGGAGCAGTGGAGCCGTACCAGGACAGTTCGTTGTTTCAGATGCAGAGAACTAGGCCACGTACAGAATCGATGTCCACAGACATTAAACTAGACCCCTCTGCAGCTGGGAGTCAGGTTACAGAAGGGGAGCAGAATGACTCAAAGATAATGATGGTTGGTGGTCGACCGGAGTGTGAGGTACTTATAACAGGAAAGAAAGTCAAAGGCGGCCAGGAATGTAAGGGTAGCAGGAGGCGACCCAGGGCACAGAGGAAGCCTAGGAAAATAAGATGCTTCAATTGTGGAGACTTTTCAGACCACATGGCAGCCAAGTGTCCTCAGGGCCTGCTTCCGAAGCGATGTTTTCAGTGTAAGTCCCCAGGCCATTTGATATCGGTTTGTCCCTCAAAGAGCGCTCTCTCTAGGCGTACCAACACCTCCAGATTGCCGTCACGGTGCAAGCCAAGAGATGGCCGTGGGCGCCAAGAAAAGTGGTTGACATTCAGAGGAGGAGACTCATCTAAAACACGTTGAAGGACACGTTTCCAGGCTACGAGGGGCGCACGTAAGAGCAGAGGCACCGTTGCAAAATTTTGTAGCAGTCCGGAAGAGAGATGTGACAAGGTGTCGTGTTCTATTCCACTACAGGTGGGAGAATTGGTGAGGAAAAGAATGCACTACGTGGAGAGATCCAAAATTCGTGACATGTGGTCAGAAGAGGAGTACATTGTTGTTCGTGCTCCCACAATGACAGGATTATGGCTCCCATATGTCATCCAACGAACAGATAGAGTGAGTCCGAGCATTAGAGACACTGGCAACGAACTGAGACGAAGTGAAGACAAAGATGATTCTCCAGATTTGGTAGATACGACACTAGGCCTACCTGAAGCGCCTAGCTTAGTGCAGTTGTCGGGACGACGACAAATTAGGCGGGGAATATGTGACAGTGCCATAGTCATCTCGCCTGTTTTTCCACCGCCATTTTGTCGTCATGTGGCAGCCATCTTTGTTTATATCTAAAAATAGCTACCTTAGTTGTGCCGATACGGATAGCAGCCAATCAGAGAAGAGAATCGTTCAGGCTAGAGCGGCAGTTGAAAATTCTTTATTCATTCTGGTCGCCGTCGCAGAGAAAGAACAAGCTTTGAGAGCTGAAGTCTAGTTCAAGAACATGCCTAGGACTTGTAAGTAGATATAGTATTATTCTCCAACATTCTAAAGTCTTTACAGTGCTAGAAAGGATATAGGATATTAGATTTACCATCTTTGTGCCATAGTATTTTAAGTAAGTATATATTTAATTCTGTGGTGTTTATTTCGCGTCCGTTTGATATTATCCAAATCTATTCGAAAATGGCGTGGGTCCATGTTCAGGAAATATAACACGTGGCCGGTACTAGAACTGGCATATTCAGTTATTACATTTGTGTAAATGAAATTTAATGCTTAAGTATCTCCATATTGTTTGGGGTCCAGGAAACCTCCCAGGAGCTTATGTAAATCCGACACGTAGTTGGTTCAATAATATATTTAATTGTGGCGCGATTTAGACTGTTATATTTATTAACTACGGTGCGGATGCCGAAATAGTTTATTTTAGCGTGGCGAGTGCTGCAATATATTATGTTACAGCTTACTAGGATAAAGTCCTGTGCTTTTTCAGTAATGTTAGACTGGTTATGTGGTGTAAGTAATAGTAAGATCGGCTAGCTAGTTGGTGTTAGCTTTCTTAGTTTCCTAGTCTTTTATACTGTGTAAAATCTCCATTGGTTATTTGTACCGCTTTATATAGCTTTGCTAAGCCATTATTTCTATAATAGTTAGTATTATAATGTAAGGTTACTATAGAATGTACAACCACGCAGCTTAGCTGGGTGTTAGCGTGGCTGTATGCCGTTCTCGCAAGATGGCGTAGCCATAGAGCGCGTGGTATGAATGGGTACCTGTAGCTGATTGATCATGGCTGACTGTGGTGGGCGCATGTTTTCTGAATGGTAAGTGTTATTATTTATGCTATTGATTTTCACTTAGACATTGTTTTTATATATTGTTTTTCAGAAAGTCTACGAACGCTGTCTGGGTGTTCGGTAGTATTAAATGTTGATCTGTATAAGGCTTTGTGTTGCTCGAATTGCTAAGTCTGCTGCTGAGAGGGTTGCAAGCAACCAATAATTGCAACCCCTGTCAAACGATCCTTAATAAATTTTCTTAGCGCATGGGTCTTTCGGTGTGAGCTACAACCTAGCCCCCTGTCACAATATAATGATTTTAGACCATCATTACATGCAATTAATGATAAAAATGGTAACATTTTAACAGAAAGTAAGGATATATTGGAGAGATGGAATGAGTACTGCAGAGAAATGAATGAGGATAGTACAAAGACTTCAGACGTGACGATTGAAAATGAAGAGGGAGAGCCAGAACCTATGTTAGATGAAGTACGTGCGGCAATCAAAAGCCTGAAGAAAGGAAAATCACCAGGATGCGATGACATACCAAATTAGTGGCGTTGCTACGGGCACCAAAATGGGCCCGAGTTATGCCTGCCTCTTCATAGGTCACTTTGAATATTTGGTGCTTCAAAGTTACGATGGACCATTACCTGAGTTTTACCGTCGCTATATCGACGATGGTATTGGTGTCACAGGCATGTCTGAAGTCAACCTCCGTAGACCCCATCAAGGCCAGCTCCTTGACGTGGAGATGGGGCTCAAGTACAGCCATCAGCGGCTGAAAAAACCAAGACTGGCCAGGCCCTCCTAGACTCGAGCAAGACCACAGTCTGCCCTAGCAAGTCAAGGTGCTGAAGACGGAGGCAACCAGCCAAGAGGCGCTATGGGAAGTATGCCTATATCTGCAAAACGTTATGGCACTCGCCCTGTGACGGACACCCAGGCAGGCGCAGTGCCGGGCCCTCTGCCTCGGAAGGGCCCAACCCCTACTACTGGGAGTCCTTCTCAATTGCCCCGGGGAGCCAGGAGGCATGAGAATAGAGCTACTGGCCAAGCAAAGAAAAGACCATTTAAAATAATGCACTGGAATGCTGAAGGCGTCAATAGTAAAAAAGACGGCTACAGCAAAAATTAGAGCTCGAAAATATCTTGAATGAAGAGCAAGTAAATGTATGTTGCTTGCAAGAAACCCACCTCAACAAAAACATAGCCTTCAAAATCAGAGGCTACCAGTGCTACCGATCTGACCGAATAGACAGGCGAAAAGGTGGAATACTGACACTCGTGAGGAATAACATCAGTGCATGTCAGCTTGAAACATATATGGAGGGGGCGGAATACCAGATGCTTCATCTCAGGACAGAAAGTTCAGAATTCCACCTGCTCAACTACTACTGTCCGAGCGACCGCCCACTGGCACTAGATACAATCCCAGCAAAAGAAAGACTGATTGTATGCGGAGACTTCAACAGCCACTCACAGAGCTGGGGCTATGATCACATGGACAGGAGAGGTGAGGAGCTTGAAAACTGGCAGGATGACAATGGGCTTATCCTGATTAACCAGCCAATCGACCCACCAACCTTCTACTCGAGATCATGGCACACCACCTCTACACCAGACCTGGCATTCCACTCACCCAGCTTGGAGTGGAACACCACACGCGTTGTAGGGAAACAACTTGGAGGCAGCGACCACCGGCCAGTCTTCCTAATTGTGGAAAATGAACTTGTCAAGGAGAGCAGCACTCTCTCTAGGTGGAACTACAAGAAGGCAGACTTTACAATGTACCAGCACCGTACTAGTATACTGGCTAGAGATCTGACTGTAGACAAAGACATCAATAAGCTAGTTGATGAATTCAGCAGATGCATATTACAGGCTGCTCGTGAAACAATACCTAGAGGGGCTCGTAAGCACTACAAACCATATTGGAATAGTGAACTAGAGCAGCTGCACAACGACGTGGAAACATCTCGAAAGCAGGCAGAGACCAGTCCATGCCAAGAACACCACAATAACTACCAGCAAGCTAAGGCCAAATTTCAAAGGGCCAAGTTGCAGGCCAGGCGAAGAAGCTGGAAGGAGAAAACAGAGTCCTTGAACTTTGAAAGAGATACGAGGAAACTGTGGAAGCTGGTAAAGCAACTTAACGATGAAGGTACAGAGAGAAACTCAAGGATTGCTCTGTACAAAGATGGAAACATCCTCATGGGAAAACAGGCAGCTGATCACTTTGCAGACTCCTTTGCTAAAGACAACAACATCGAAGTTAGCCCAGAGAAGCAACAGGAGACTCGTGAGAAACAACACGCAGGACGAGATGGAACCATACCTGAAGTTATGGAGGCACCAATCACATTCAGAGAACTGGAGCTTGCAATATCCAAATTGAAAATGAGAAAGTCGCCAGGAGTTGATGGAGTGTCCAATGAAATGATTAAGAACTTGGGAACCGCAGCAAAAACAAAGCTGCTGCAGATCTTCAATATCTGTTGGAACTCAGGCAGAGTTCCACAGACCTGGAGGGAAGCAATCATGATACCACTCCTAAACCCAGGAAAAGACAGTTCCACTGCCTCCAGCTACAGACCAATCAGCCTTACAAGCTGCCTCTGCAAAACAATGGAACGTATCATCAACCTCAGGCTACAGTGGTACCTTGAAAGTGAAAACCTTCTTGTACCACAGCAGGCGGGCTTTAGGCAGTGTTATTCCACCGAAGATCAGGCAACTTACCTTTCCCAAGAGATTGAGGATGCGTTCCAAGATAAGAAACTGGTACTAGCAGCATGGATAGATCTAAGAAAAGCATTTGACAAGGTTTGGAAAGAAGGGCTTCTGAAGAAACTGAGAAATTGTAGAGTGAATGGTAAGATGTACAAATGGGTGAAAGCATACTTGCATAACAGAAGAGCCCGAGTACAACTAGATGGCCTCAAGAGTAAGAAAATTCTACTGCGTCATGGCGTCCCTCAGGGAGGGGTTCTGTCCCCCACACTTTTCCTAGTCTACATCAATGACCTGGTTGCTGAACTACCACATGGAATGAAAGTGGCAATGTACGCTGATGACCTGGTAATATGGTGCACAGATGAGCATGCAACAGTGGCCACCAAACTGCTACAAAGAGCTATAGATGCCTTAACCTCATGGGCAAATAGATGGTGTGTCAGCATCAACACAGACAAGTGCAGCACTACGCTCTTCACCCTCTCTCCCAAACAAAAAGCTGGTGTCATCAAGATAAACGAAGAGCTCCTGAGAGAAGATAAACAACCCACCTATCTCGGAGTTACATTCGATGATAGGCTGACATGGAAGCAGCACATCAACAAGGCAGCAACAAAGGCCAGGAGGAAGCTAGCCATCCTGAGAAAACTAAGTGGAACCACATGGGGAGCCAGCGGGAAAATACTTAGTAAAGTTTACCAGCAGGGCATACGACCACACCTGGAATATGGGTCAGCTGCGTGGTGTCCAGCATCAAACACCACATTACAAGAGCTAGATAAGGTGCAAAAACCAGGCGCTTAGGGTCATCACGGGGGCAATGAAATCAACGCCTATAGTGGAGATGGAGAAAATGGGGAGGATACAAGCACTGAGAGAACGCAGAGACACGAAAGTGCTAACACAGGCTGAAAAGTTCCTCTGTATGCCGAGCCATCCAATGAAGGACAGATTCCAAAACCTAGCAATGGGGCGACTGAAAAGAAGCAGCTTTATCCACCAGGCCAAACGATTTCGTAGACAAACCTCAGACCTGCCTGAAGTTAACAGCCCTCTAAAGTCTGTGCCAGAACAAACCCCTTGGAGAGAGGAGCATGGACTACCAGTACACATCCACACAAAAGTGAAAGGAATATTCGACAGGGGCCTGATGAACCGCACAGCGTGCAACTTAGGACAGTCACTCTCAGTTTCCTGGATGATGAATACCCACAGGACCTCTGGGTCCGAGTATACACGGATGGGTCAGCACAGAATGCAGTAAAGAATGGAGGAGCAGGAGTGTACATAGAATACCCAAACAACACTAGGGATACGATCAGAGTACCAACGGGGAAATTCTGTAACAACTATGATGCAGAAGTCCAGGCAATCAAGGTGGCAACTGAGAAACTACTGAACACCAATCTCGGTCCACAGCCTGTAGTATTCCTGACAGATGCAAGATCAGCACTCCAAGCACTTCAGTCCAGAAAATTGCCAGTTATACAGGCCCTACTTTCTGAACTGTGCAACCAGCGCAGGGTCGCCATGCAGTGGATACCGTCTCATTGTGGAATACCAGGAAACGAGAGAGCAGACGGACTGGCTAAAGAAGGTGCTGCAGACGAACAACCGGATGTACCAGTAACGTACCATCAGAAGAAAAAGATGATCAAATCTATCAGAAAGCCACCAACATCAACGCAGGATGACTACCAAGCTATGAACAGATCAGAACAAATAGTCATTCTGCGCCTCAGAACAGGACACAACCGCCTCCGCAGCCACATGTATACAAAATCAAGATTGGCAATTCAGCCATGTGTACATGTGGACAGGCACCCCAGACAGCGGAGCACGTACTGCAAGATTGCCCCGAATATGATATATTGAGGCAAACCCACTGGCCCAGAGAAACAACACTGGAAGCAAAACTATATGGACCTCTGTATGAACTACAAAAGACAGTGAAGTTTATACAAGAATCACAACATTGCAGATATAGGACAATTTATTTCAAGCGAAACGAAAGAAGAAGAAGAAGACTCCGTAGATTCATTGACTATGTTGGCAATTTCCATCCTGCAATTACTCAATTCACTTCTCAGATTTCTACCACTTCAGTTAACTTCCTTGACCTCACTGTCAATATTACTCCTACTGGCCTTACTCAAACCTCTGTCTTTTTATAAAACCTACTGATTGCTCCATGGTTTCCTTCTTTACACCTCTTCTCACCCTCCCCAGCTGTAAAAATTTCTATTCCCTACTCTCAACTTCTACGCTTACGTCGGATATGTCACGATGAAGATGATTTCCGTGAACGAGCTCAAGAAATGCTCGAGTTTTTTCGCCGACGTCACTATCCTGAAAGAGTCTTATCTGATGTCCTTAATCGCATTAGTCCCGTCACTCCTCAGGTTGCACTTACTGCTAAACCTACTACTACGAGTACATCTGACAGACTCAAACTTGTCTTAACTTTCCACCCCTCACTGTTTGGCGGTGAAAAAAAATTATGTTCCGTCATCTGCCTATTCTCCACTCCGATCCTGATACCCCAGAGAGTTGTTTCGTGATACCCCTTTGTTGGCATATCGTAAGGATAAGAATTTTAGGGATATTCTTGTGCATAGTCGCTTGAGACAAACTAGTCCTTCTCACTTTGGTACTAAACCGTGCCAACGCCGCATCTGTAAGACCTGTCCTTTTGTACTCCAAACGCAGTCAGTCGCCTTTCCGAACGGTAAATTTGCCATTGGGGAGTCTTTCACGTGCGAATCCAGAAACCTGATTTATGCTATCATCTGCAAGAGGTGTGGCATGACCTATATTGGTGAAACTGGCAGACGTTTGGCAGACAGGTTTCGGGAGCACTTGAATGACATCCATCATGGCAAACATTTACCGGTGGTCCTTCACTTCAACAGCCCTGACCATTTAAGAAACTCTGACATTCATGTCACTGCCCTCCGTTCATGTATCGGCGACGACCGAACTCGCTTTTCGTTGGAGAATCGTCTCATTTTTCAAATGGGCGTTTTTGCTCCTGCTGGGATGAATGTCCAGCATCATTTTGCATAATTCTAGTGGCTTCTGTCGTTATTTTCCTATCTATCCTTGTTTTTGTTTTGGTTCGTTTCGTTTCCTCAATTATCTGTTCTTAGCCGTCACTAGCTCCTACGTCACTTCCGCGTGACGCCTTATTTTTTCAGCCATTTTGAATGTTCCTTTCTTCGATCCAGCTAAGTCATTTTTTACGCATTTTAATATTGTTGTTCATTTCTGTCTTCGTTTCGTTGATTATTTACTTTCTTGTTCCGACATGTCTTTCTGGTTTCACGATTTTCTTGCATTATTACTGTTATCGTTTCGCTCATCACCGTGGTTTCATCTGCTTGTATCGCTCATTTGACGTTTTCCTCATCATGATAGACCTTTGTAGTACCTATATGTAGTTCTTGTCCTTGTCACCTGTTCGTAACTGTGGCTGACGAAGGGTAAAACCCGAAACGTCCCTTGTCTCATGTGTACCGTTTACTTGTAAAACTGATTTCATACCATATTATTTTGTAATTTATATATTATCGAAAAATGCAGAGAATACAATTTAGATCTTCACACCTGTTTTCTTAGATTTACACCAAGGCCTTCGACCTGCGTACAACATCAGAAATTGTGGAACATCATGAGAGGCATGGGGTTTCCAGCGCATTCGATCCATCTAATCGAAACACTATATCACGAACAATAAGCATCTGTCAGAGTAGCGGAGGAAGCATCAGGGTGGTTTGAGGTGAAAATGGGGAGTAAGACAGGGTTGCATCCTCTCTCCATACTTGTTTAACATCTATGCAGAAATTATAATGAGAAAAATTAGGAGTGACCAAGAATGTGAAAAATGCGATCTGTTCACAATTGATGGAAATGCGAGCCCAGAACTCAGATGACACTATTATTGTTTCAAACAGTGCTAAGGACTAGAGCAGTTAATCATGTCTGTCAAAAAGACACAGTGAGGATCAGAACCTTTTTCTGAACACACACACACAAAAAACAGATAATGTCCACTGAGAAAAACAAGGTGCCAACCAAAAATTACCATCAACGATGAGGAAATTGAAAATGTCACAAATTTTAAAATATCTTGGCTCTAAAATTAACAACAATAGAGACTGCTCAAACGAGGTCAGAAGGAGACTGACCATTGCAATGCAGAGGATAAATAAAATAAAGAATCTATCTATGGTAACTAACACAAGCAAATTAATAAAAGTAAAACTTCTGAGAACGTGCATCTTTTCGGTGGCAACGTACGCATGTGAATCAGGACCATTACACAAACATTAAAGAAAAAAACCAATTTACAGGGGAAACAGTACTTTACTCTGGTAGAGAGGCTTGGTCAGCACAACGAAGGTGTGGCCATTATCCCTGAAGAAAGGAATGGAAAGGTCTAACTGGAATGGAAAACCCATCAACAACAGACTGATAAAAATAAGACAGAGTGAGATACACCAACACCACACAATTATACAATGCTATGCACCAACAAACGACAGCGATGAAGAGGTCAAGGATGAGTTCTATCAACAGGTACAAACGGAAATGGACACTGCACATAGGTACGATCTTATTATAGTAATGGGAGACCTCAACGCAAAAGTTGGAACACACAATAATTATAACGAAAGAGTAATGGGGAAATGCGGCAGTGGAACAGTAAATGAGAATGGGGACAAATTAATAAGCTTCTGCAGCATTAACAACCTAGTCATTGGAGGAACACTTTTTCCACACAAAGAAGCGCACAAGTTAACGTGGGAATCACCAAATGGACGGGACATAAACCAGATAGATCACATAATGATCAATGGCAGATGGAGACATGCATCACAAGACGTGAAAGTAAGAAGAGGCGCAGATGTGTGAAGTGATCATCACCTAGTAGGAGTAAGACTGAAGGTGAAACTCAGAGCTGCTGGACCAGTTGCAATCAAACAGAAAAGATATAACATCACGAAACTTAAGGACCTCCTCAACAGAAAAGACTTTCGTGTTCGACGTAAAGAGATGATATCAGATTGCCAAAAGCCAGGAAAGAACAGAGAGACCGATGACCCTCGACCAGAAATTCAACCACCATCTCAATTCAATCTATACAAGTAAAGCAGCGAGTCATTGCTTGGGATTTCAGGACCAACAGACCGGAGTAAAGGAATAATTGTCAAATTGCCCAAGAAGGGCGACCTTGCAGACTGCAACAACTGGAGAGGAATTACCCTCCTCTCAGTTCCCAGCAAAATACTAGGCAGGATAATCATCCAGAGAATTTCAAAAGCAGTTGACCATAAACTGAGGAAAGAACCAGNGGGTTTCAGAAAAAACAGAAGATTTGCAGTAATCATATATTCACCCCTCAGGAACTTTACAGAGCAGTGCTGCAGAATGCAGAGACAGCAATATACTAACTTTGTTGATTTTGAAAAGGCTTTTGACGGCATACACAGGGAACAGCCTATGGAAAAATACTGAGGGCTTATGGAATATCCCCAGCTGCATTATTTCCGTTATAAAAAGCCCCTATTCTAACTTTACATGCAGTGGTTGGATTTAGTAATATAACTTTCGAAGTGAAAAACAGGAGTACAACAGGGATGCCCCTTATCAACAACATTATTTTTGACAGCCATAGATTGGGTGATGCGCCAGACAACAGAGGGCAGTCCAAGAGGAATTAGATGGACAACGTTTTCTACACTGGAAGACCTGGAATATGCAGATGACATTGCACTACTCGCTCATTCACATCAACACATCCAAGAAAAAACCGATTGACTGAATAAGTATGGCCAACAGGTTGGTCTGAACATCAATCTGAAAAAGACAGAGGTCATGACCCTAAATGTGGGCAATCCTGAGCCAAAAACTATAAGGAACGAGAAATTAGAACAGACAGACACATTTACTTATCTGGAATGCATAGTAACACCTGACGGCGGAACAAGCAAGGACATTAACAACAGAATGAATAAAGCGAGAACAGCCTTTGCTAGTCTCAACAACATTTGGAAGTCTTCCCAGTACAACACAAACACCAAATTAAAACTGTACGACAGCTGTGTACTTTCTGTGCTTCTCTATAGTGCGGAATGCTGGAGAGTAACAGAGAAGGAAATGTCGAAACTGTCCTCCTTCCCCACAATCTGCCTAAGGAAAATTTTCCGAATCTTTTGGCAGAATACCATCAGCAACCAAAAAAAGCTTATTCGGAGTAACCAGGAGGACAAGCACACCATCATAGCTGGTAGACGCTGGATATGGGTTGGCCACGTCCTCAGAAGGGACCCTTATACCATACATAAGGAAACAGCTATGTGTGAGGAGTTACTGTGATTATTTTTTCCACAGGCCCCATTCTTTTTCTCCCGGTAATTATGTCCTGTAATTAATTTGAGTTTATTAGTACTTCTTCTCTTGGTAATTAATTGCGTTTTCAGGAGGGATTACTGTCGGCCCATTAATTTTAAGAATTGCACCATCCTCTCTTCCTTTCTCTAAAGTAGTTTTTTCACCCCTCTTAGCAAAACCCATTGCGGTAATTTTTATTGTATTAGGCGCTTGGAGTATTATTAGGCTGGGTATAAATTTTCCGACGTTAGTAAACCATACCCGGTAAATCGATGGGTGAGTGTTTGAACCTCTACCCAGGTACGTAAAAAACTGGGCGCTACACAACGAATCAAAGTTAATTTTGCTCACGCCTAACGGTAGTAACATTCCCCACCCACCTAACATAACCCAAACACAAAGATGCACCACGATCCGAAAAAAACATGATATGGAGTTGCTTACAATCCCCCAATTGGCCGGGGTCAGTTATTACACCGGACCGGCACATAACCACCCTAATTCCCCCCTCCCCTAGGGGACACGACACCTATGACGGGGAGGGGTGGGCAATTAATTATACCCCCCCTACCACACCCCCCACACCTCCCACAGAAAAAAAGCCCTAATAAACAAAAACAATCAAAACACCACCCCCACCCCCCCCCCCAACCCCCACCCCTAAGAGTCCCCCCCTCAAAAAAAAAAAAAAAAAAAAAAAACAAAAAAAAAAAAAAAACCCAACAAAAACACCAACACAAAACCCCCCCACCCCACCACAACAAAAAAAAAAAAAAAAAATAAAAAAAAAAAAAAACCACCCCCTACCCACCCCCCACCCAACCCCCCAAAAACCCCCCCCCACCACCCGGGGCCTAAAAATAAACCCCAACCCTTACCCACGCCATACGTCATCGCGTCGCGTCCCTCTGGAACCAATAATCTTGCCGGAATTAGTTAATAACTGACCCCGGCCAATTAGATTGTAAGCAACTCATGAGTCATGTTTATTCTGATCGCGCGCATCTTTCTTGCGTCATGTTAGATAATGTTACTACCGTTGGCGTGAGCAAAATTAACTTTGATTCGTTGTAGCGCCAGTTTTTACGTACCTGGGTAGAGGTTCAACACTCACCCATCGATTTACCGGGTATGGGTTACTAACGTCGGAAAATTTATACCCAGCCTAATAATACTCAAGCGCCTAATACAATAAAAATTTACCGCAATTATTTTGCAAAGAAAAAACTACTTTAGAGAAAGGAAGACTTGTGCAAATCTTAAAATTAAAACCGACAGTAATCCCTCCTGAAAACGCAATTAATTACCAAGAGAAGAAGACTAAACTCAATTAATTACAGGACATAATTACCGGGAGAAAAAGAATGGGGCCTGTGGAAAATAAAATCACAGTAACTCCTCACACATAGCTGTTCTTATGATGGTATCAGGGTCCCTTCTGAGGACGTGGCCAACCCAACTCCAGCGTCTACCAGCAATGATGGTGTGCATATCCTCCTGGTTACTCCGAATAAGTAGTTCTTGGTTGCTGATGGTATTCGGCCAAAAGATTCGGAAAATTTTCCTTAGGCAGATTGTGGGGAAGGAGGACAGTTTCGACATTTCCTTCTCTGTTACTCTCCAGCATTCCGCACCATAGAGAAGCATAGAAAGTACACAGCTCTAATACAGTCTTAATTTGGTGTTTGTGCTGTACTGGGAAGACTTCCAAATGTTGTTGAGACTAGCAAAGGCTGTTCTCGCTTTATTCATTCTGTTATTAATGTCCTTGCTTGTTCCGCCGTCAGGTGTTACTATGCATCGAAGATAAGTAAATGTGTCTGTCTGTTCTAATTTCTGGTTCCTTATTGTTATTGGCTCAGGATTGCCCACATTTAGTGTCATGACCTCTGTCTTCTTCAGATTGATGTTCAGACCAACCTGCTGGCCATACTTATTCAGTCTATCGGTTTTTTTCTTGGATGTGTTGATGTGAATGCGCGAGTAGTGTAATGTCATCTGCATATTCCAGGTCTTCCAGTGTAGAAAACGTTGTCCATCTAATTCCTCTTGGACTGTCCTCTTTTTTCTGGCGCATCACCCAATCTATGGCTGTCAGAAATAATGTTGTTGATAAGGGGCATCCCTGTTGTACTCCTGTTTTCACTTCGAAAGTTATATTACTAAATCCAACACTGCATGTAAAGTTAGAATAGAGGCTTTTTATAACGGAAATAATGCAGCTGGGAATTCCATAAGCCCTCAGTATTTTCCATAGGCTGTCCCTGTGTATGCCGTCAAAAGCCTTTTCAAAATCAACAAAGTTAATGTATAGCTGTCTCTGCCATTCTGAGCACTGCTCTGTAAAGTTCCTGAGGGTGAATATATGATCTGCACATCTTCTGTTTTTTCTAAAACTCGCTTGTTCTTTCCTCAGTTTATGGTCAACTGCTTTTGAAATTCTCGGGATTATTATCTTGCCTAGTATTTTACTGGGAACTGAGAGGAGAGTAATTCCTTTCCAGTTGTTGCAGTCTGCAAGATCGCCCTTCTTGGGCAATTTGGCAATTATTCCTTTACTCCACTCTGTTGGTCCTGAAATCCCAAGCATGACTCGCTGCTTTACTTGTATATTGTTGAGATGGTGTTGAATTTCTGGTCGACATCATCGGTCTCTGTTCTTTCCTGGCTTTTGGCAATCTGATATCATCTCTTTACGTCGAACACGAAAGCTTTTCTGATGAGGGGTCCTTAAGTTTCGTGATGTTATATATTTTCTGTTTGACTGCAACTGGTCCAGCAGCTCTGAGTTTCACCTTCAGTCTTGCTACTACTAGGTAATGATCACTTCCAACATCTGCGCTTCTTCTTACTTTCACGTCTTGTAATGCATGTCTCCATCTGCCATTTATCATTATGTGATCTATCTGGTTTATGTCCCGTCCATTTGGTGATTCCCACGTTAACTTGTGCTCTTCTATGTGTGGAAAAAGTGTTCCTCCAATGACCAGGTTGTTAATACTGCAGAAGCTTATCAATTTGTCCCCATTCTCATTTACTGTTCCACTGCCGCATTTCCCCATTACTCTTTCGTTATAAGTATTGTGTGTTCCAACTTTCGCATTGAGGTCTTCCATTACTATAATAAGATCGTACCTGGGTGCAATTTCCATTTCCTTTTGTACCTGTTGATAGAACTCGTCCTTGATCTCTTCATCGCTGTCGTTTGTTGGTGCATAGGATCGTATAATTGTGGTGTTGGTGAATCTCACTCTGTCTTATTTTTATCAGTCTGTTGTTGATGGGTTTCCATTCCAGTTAGACCTTTCCATTCCTTTCTTCAGGATAATGGCCACACCTTCGTTGTGCTGACCATCCTCTCTACCAGAGTAAAGTACTGTTTCCCCTGTAAATTGTTTTTCTTTAATGTTTGTGTAATGGTCCATGATTCACATGCGTACGTTGCCACCGGAAAGATGCACGTTCTCAGAAGTTTTACTTTTATTAATTTGCTTGTGTTATACCATAGATAGATTCTTCATTTTATTTAACCTCTGCATTGCAATGGCCAGTCTCCTTCTGACCTCTTTTGAGCAGTCTCTATTGTTGTTAATTATAGAGCCAAGATATTTCAAAATTTGTGACATTTTCAATTTCCTCATCGTTGATGGTAATTTTTGGTTGGCACCTTGTTTTCTCAGTGGACATTATCTGTTTTTTGTGTGTGTGTGTTCAGAAAAAGGTTCTGATCCTCACTGTGTCTTTTGACAGACATGATTAACTGCTCTAGTCCCTTAGCACTGTTTGAAACAATAATAGTGTCATCTGAGTTCTGGGATCGCATTTCCACCAATTGTGAACAGATCGCAATTTTCACATTCTTGGTCACTTATTTCTCATTATATTTTCTGCATAGATGTTAAACAAGTATGGAGAGAGGATGCAACCCTGTCTTACTCCCCTTTTCACCTCAAACCATCCTGATGTTTCCCCCGCTACTCTGACAGCTGCTTGTTGTTCGTGATATAGTGTTTCGATTAGATGGATCAAATGCGCTGGAAACCCCATGCCTCTCATGATGTTCCACAATTTCTGATGTTGTACGCAGTCGAAGGCCTTGGTGTAATCTAAGAAACAGGTGTGAAGATCTAAATTGTATTCTCTGCATTTTTCGATGATGTTTCTCACATTAAAAATGTGGTCCCTCGAACCTCTGCCTTGTCTAAAACCTGCCTGTACTTCACGTATTTCATGTTCTCTTTCTATCCTCTTCATGATAATCCGCAAGAGGATTTTGCTGGCATGACTTATTAAAGCAACAGTACGATATTTGGTACACAGTTTTAAATTGCCTTTCTTTGGGAGAGGGATATACACCGATCTTTTCTATGCTTTGGGAGAGGGATATCCACAGATCTTTTATATGCTTTGGGAGAGGGATATCCACATATCTTTTATATGCTTTGGGAGAGTGATATATACATATCTTTTCTATGCTTTGGGCCAGACTGCACTGTTCTAGATCTTCACACATAGTGCATGATAAACGTGGACGCTGGCCTCTCCTCCTGCTTGAATTAGTTCAGTTGGTATGTCAAATATATAAATTACAAAATAATATGGTATGAAATCAGTTTTACAAGTAAACGGTACACATGAGACAAGGGACGTTTCGGATTTTACCCTTCGTCAGCCACAGTTACGAACAGGTGACAAGGACAAGAACTACATATAGGTACTACAAAGGTCTATGATGATGAGGAAAACGTCAAATGAGCGATACAAGCAGATGAAACCACGGTGATGAGCGAAACGATAACAGTAATAATGCAAGAAAATCGTGAAACCAGAAAGACATGTCGAAACAAGAAAGTAAATAATCAACGAAACGAAGACAGAAATGAACAACAATATTAAAATGCGTAAAAAATCACTTAGCTGGATCGAAGAAAGGAACATTCAAAATGGCTGAAAAAAATAAGGCGTCATGCGGAAGTGACGTAGGAGCTAGTGACGGCTAAGAACAGATAATTGAGGAAACGAAACGAACCAAAGCAAAAACAAGGATAGATAGGAAAATAACGACAGAAGCCACCAGAATTATGCAAAATGATGCTGGACATTCATCCCAGCAGGAGCTAAAACGCCCATTTGAAAAATGAGACGATTCTCCAACGAAAAGCGAGTTCGGTCGTCGCCGATACATGAACGGAGGGCAGTGACATGAATGTCAGAGTTACCTGAATGGTCAGGGTTGTTGAAGTGAAGGGCCACCGGTAAATGTTTGCCATGATGGATGTCATTCAAGTGCTCCCGAAACCTGTCTGCCAAACGTCTGCCAGTTTCACCAATATAGGTCATGCCACACCTCTTGCAGAGGATAGCATAAATCAGGTTTCTGGAATTGCACGTGAAAGACTCCCCAATGGCAAATTTACCGTTCGGAAAGGAGACTGACTGCGTTTGGAGTACAAAAGGACAGGTCTTACATATGCGGCGTTGGCACGGTTTAGTACCAAAGTGAGAAGGACTAGTTTGTCTCAAGCGACTATGCACAAGAATATCCCTAAAATTCTTATCCTTACGATATGCCAACAAAGGGGTATCACGAAACAACTCTCTGGTATCAGGATCGGAGTGGAGAATAGGCAGATGACGGAACATAATTTTTTTCACCGCCAAACAGTGAGGGTGGAAAGTTAAGACAAGTTTGAGTCTGTCAGATGTACTCGTAGTAGTAGGTTTAGCAGTAAGTGCAACCTGAGGAGTGACGGGACTAATGCGATTAAGGACATCAGATAAGACTCTTTCAGGATAGTGACGTCGGCGAAAAAACTCGAGCATTTCTTGAGCTCGTTCACGGAAATCATCTTCATCGTGACATATCCGACGTAAGCGTAGAAGTTGAGAGTAGGGAATAGAATTTTTACAGCTGGGAGGGTGAGAAGAGGTGTAAAGAAGGAAACCATGAGCATCAGTAGGTTTATAAAAGACAGAGGTAGTAAGGCCAGTAGGAGTAATATTGACAGTGAGGTCAAGGAAGTTAACTGAAGTGGTAGAAATCTGAGAAGTGAATTTGATTGCAGGATGGAAATTGCCAACATAGTCAATGAATCTACGGAGGTTCTTCTTCTTCTTTCGTTCGCTTGAAATATATTGTCTATATCTGCAATGTTGTTTCTTGTATAAACTTCACTGTCTTTTGTAGTTCATACAGGGGTCCATATAGTTTTGCTTCCAGTGTTGTTTCTCTGGGCCAGTGGGTTTGCCTCAATATATCATATTCGGGGCAATCTTGCAGTACGTGCTCCGCTGTCTGGGGTGCCTGTCCACATGTACACATGGCTGAATTGCCAATCTTGAATTTTGTATACATGTGGCTGCGGAGGCGGTTGTGTCCTGTTCTGAGGCGCAGAATGACTATTTGTTCTGATCTGTTCATAGCTTGGTAGTCATCCTGCGTTGATGTTGGTGGCTTTCTGATAGATTTGATCATCTTTTTCTTCTGATGGTACGTTACTGGTACATCCGGTTGTTCGTCTGCAGCACCTTCTTTAGCCAGTCCGTCTGCTCTCTCGTTTCCTGGTATTCCACAATGAGACGGTATCCACTGCATGGCGACCCTGCGCTGGTTGCACAGTTCAGAAAGTAGGGCCTGTATAACTGGCAATTTTCTGGACTGAAGTGCTTGGAGTGCTGATCTTGCATCTGTCAGGAATACTACAGGCTGTGGACCGAGATTGGTGTTCAGTAGTTTCTCAGTTGCCACCTTGATTGCCTGGACTTCTGCATCATAGTTGTTACAGAATTTCCCCGTTGGTACTCTGATCGTATCCCTAGTGTTGTTTGGGTATTCTATGTACACTCCTGCTCCTCCATTCTTTACTGCATTCTGTGCTGACCCATCCGTGTATACTCGGACCCAGAGGTCCTGTGGGTATTCATCATCCAGGAAACTGAGAGTGACTGTCCTACGTTGCACGCTGTTCTGTTCATCCCTGTCGAATATTCCTTTCACTTTTGTGTGGATGTGTACTGGTAGTCCATGCTCCTCTCTCCAAGGGGTTTGTTCTGGCACAGACTTTAGAGGGCTGTTAACTTCAGGCAGGTCTGAGGTTTGTCTACGAAATCGTTTGGCCTGGTGGATAAAGCTGCTTCTTTTCAGTCGCCCCATTGCTAGGTTTTGGAATCTGTCCTTCATTGGATGGCTCGGCATACAGAGGAACTTTTCTGCCTGTGTTAGCACTTTCGTGTCTCTGCGTTCTCTCAGTGCTTGTATCCTCCCCATTTTCTCCATCTCCACTATAGGCGTTGATTTCATTGCCCCCGTGATGACCCTAAGCGCCTGGTTTTGCACCTTATCTAGCTCTTGTAATGTGGTGTTTGATGCTGGACACCACGCAGCTGACCCATATTCCAGGTGTGGTCGTATGCCCTGCTGGTAAACTTTACTAAGTATTTTCCCGCTGGCTCCCCATGTGGTTCCACTTAGTTTTCTCAGGATGGCTAGCTTCCTCCTGGCCTTTGTTGCTGCCTTGTTGATGTGCTGCTTCCATGTCAGCCTATCATCGAATGTAACTCCGAGATAGGTGGGTTGTTTATCTTCTCTCAGGAGCTCTTCGTTTATCTTGATGACACCAGCTTTTTGTTTGGGAGAGAGGGTGAAGAGCGTAGTGCTGCACTTGTCTGTGTTGATGCTGACACACCATCTATTTGCCCATGAGGTTAAGGCATCTATAGCTCTTTGTAGCAGTTTGGTGGCCACTGTTGCATGCTCATCTGTGCACCATATTACCAGGTCATCAGCGTACATTGCCACTTTCATTCCATGTGGTAGTTCAGCAACCAGGTCATTGATGTAGACTAGGAAAAGTGTGGGGGACAGAACCCCTCCCTGAGGGACGCCATGACGCAGTAGAATTTTCTTACTCTTGAGGCCATCTAGTTGTACTCGGGCTCTTCTGTTATGCAAGTATGCTTTCACCCATTTGTACATCTTACCATTCACTCTACAATTTCTCAGTTTCTTCAGAAGCCCTTCTTTCCAAACCTTGTCAAATGCTTTTCTTAGATCTATCCATGCTGCTAGTACCAGTTTCTTATCTTGGAACGCATCCTCAATCTCTTGGGAAAGGTAAGTTGCCTGATCTTCGGTGGAATAACACTGCCTAAAGCCCTCCTGCTGTGGTACAAGAAGGTTTTCACTTTCAAGGTACCACTGTAGCCTGAGGTTGATGATACGTTCCATTGTTTTGCAGAGGCAGCTTGTAAGGCTGATTGGTCTGTAGCTGGAGGCAGTGGAACTGTCTTTTCCCGGTTTTAGGAGTGGTATCATGATTGCTTCCCTCCAGGTCTGTGGAACTCTGCCTGAGTTCCAACAGATATTGAAGATCTGCAGCAGCTTTGTTTTTGCTGCGGTTCCCAAGTTCTTAATCATTTCATTGGACACTCCATCAACTCCTGGCGACTTTCTCATTTTCAATTTGGATATTGCAAGCTCCAGTTCTCTGAATGTGATTGGTGCCTCCATAACTTCAGGTATGGTTCCATCTCGTCCTGCGTGTTGTTTCTCACGAGTCTCCTGTTGCTTCTCTGGGCTAACTTCGATGTTGTTGTCTTTAGCAAAGGAGTCTGCAAAGTGATCAGCTGCCTGTTTTCCCATGAGGATGTTTCCATCTTTGTACAGAGCAATCCTTGAGTTTCTCTCTGTACCTTCATCGTTAAGTTGCTTTACCAGCTTCCACAGTTTCCTCGTATCTCTTTCAAAGTTCAAGGACTCTGTTTTCTCCTTCCAGCTTCTTCGCCTGGCCTGCAACTTGGCCCTTTGAAATTTGGCCTTAGCTTGCTGGTAGTTATTGTGGTGTTCTTGGCATGGACTGGTCTCTGCCTGCTTTCGAGATGTTTCCACGTCGTTGTGCAGCTGCTCTAGTTCACTATTCCAATATGGTTTGTAGTGCTTACGAGCCCCTCTAGGTATTGTTTCACGAGCAGCCTGTAATATGCATCTGCTGAATTCATCAACTAGCTTATTGATGTCTTTGTCTACAGTCAGATCTCTAGCCAGTATACTAGTACGGTGCTGGTACATTGTAAAGTCTGCCTTCTTGTAGTTCCACCTAGAGAGAGTGCTGCTCTCCTTGACAAGTTCATTTTCCACAATTAGGAAGACTGGCCGGTGGTCGCTGCCTCCAAGTTGTTTCCCTACAACGCGTGTGGTGTTCCACTCCAAGCTGGGTGAGTGGAATGCCAGGTCTGGTGTAGAGGTGGTGTGCCATGATCTCGAGTAGAAGGTTGGTGGGTCGATTGGCTGGTTAATCAGGATAAGCCCATTGTCATCCTGCCAGTTTTCAAGCTCCTCACCTCTCCTGTCCATGTGATCATAGCCCCAGCTCTGTGAGTGGCTGTTGAAGTCTCCGCATACAATCAGTCTTTCTTTTGCTGGGATTGTATCTAGTGCCAGTGGGCGGTCGCTCGGACAGTAGTAGTTGAGCAGGTGGAATTCTGAACTTTCTGTCCTGAGATGAAGCATCTGGTATTCCGCCCCCTCCATATATGTTTCAAGCTGACATGCACTGATGTTATTCCTCACGAGTGTCAGTATTCCACCTTTTCGCCTGTCTATTCGGTCAGATCGGTAGCACTGGTAGCCTCTGATTTTGAAGGCTATGTTTTTGTTGAGGTGGGTTTCTTGCAAGCAACATACATTTACTTGCTCTTCATTCAAGATATTTTCGAGCTCTAATTTTTTGCTGTAGCCGTCTTTTTTACTATTGACGCCTTCAGCATTCCAGTGCATTATTTTAAATGGTCTTTTCTTTGCTTGGCCAGTAGCTCTATTCTCATGCCTCCTGGCTCCCCGGGGCAATTGAGAAGGACTCCCAGTAGTAGGGGTTGGGCCCTTCCGAGGCAGAGGGCCCGGCACTGCGCCTGCCTGGGTGTCCGTCACAGGGCGAGTGCCATAACGTTTTGCAGATATAGGCATACTTCCCATAGCGCCTCTTGGCTGGTTGCCTCCGTCTTCAGCACCTTGACTTGCTAGGGCAGACTGTGGTCTTGCTCGAGTCTAGGAGGGCCTGGCCAGTCTTGGTTTTTCAGCCGCTGATGGCTGTACTTGAGCCCCATCTCCACGTCAAGGAGCTGGCCTTGATGGGGTCTACGGAGGTTGACTTCAGACATGCCTGTGACACCAATACCATCGTCGATATAGCGACGGTAAAACTCAGGTAATGGTCCATCGTAACTTTGAAGCACCAAATATTCAAAGTGACCCATGAAGAGGCAGGCATAACTCGGGCCCATTTTGGTGCCCGTAGCAACGCCACTAATTTGGTATGTCATCGCATCCTGGTGATTTTCCTTTCTTCAGGCTTTTGATTGCCGCACGTACTTCATCTAACATAGGTTCTGGCTCTCTCTCTTCATTTTCAATCGTCACGTCTGAAGTCTTTGTACTATCCTCATTCATTTCTCTGCAGTACTCATTCCATCTCTCCAATATATCCTTACTTTCTGTTAAAATGTTACCATTGTTATCATTAATTGCATGTAATGATGGTCTAAAATCATTATATTGTGACAGGGGCTAGGTGTAGCTCACACCGAAAGACCCATGCACTAAGAAAATTTATTAAGGATCGTTTGACAGGGGTTGCAATTATTGGTTGCTTGCAACCCTCTCAGCAGCAGACTTAGCAATTCAAGCAACACAAAGCCTTATACAGATCAACATTTAATACTACCGAACACCCAGACAGCGTTCGTAGACTTTCTGAAAAACAATATATAAAAACAATGTCTAAGTGAAAATCAATAGCATAAATAATAACACTTACCATTCAGAAAACATGCGCCCACCACAGTCAGCCATGATCAATCAGCTACAGGTACCCATTCATACCACGCGCTCTATGGCTACGCCATCTTGCGAGAACGGCATACAGCCACGCTAACACCCAGCTAAGCTGCGTGGTTGTACATTCTATAGTAACCTTACATTATAATACTAACTATTATAGAAATAATGGCTTAGCAAAGCTATATAAAGCGGTACAAATAACCAATGGAGATTTTACACAGTATAAAAGACTAGGAAACTAAGAAAGCTAACACCAACTAGCTAGCCGATCTTACTATTACTTACACCACATAACCAGTCTAACATTACTGAAAAAGCACAGGACTTTATCCTAGTAAGCTGTAACATAATATATTGCAGCACTCGCCACGCTAAAATAAACTATTTCGGCATCCGCACCGTAGTTAATAAATATAACAGTCTAAATCGCGCCACAATTAAATATATTATTCAAACCAACTACGTGTCGGATTTACATAAGCTCCTGGGAGGTTTCCTGGACCCCAAACAATATGGAGATACTTAAGCATTAAATTTCATTTACACAAATGTAATAACTGAATATGCCAGTTCTAGTACCGGCCACGTGTTATATTTCCTGAACATGGACCCACGCCATTTTCGAATAGATTTGGATAATATCAAACGGACGCGAAATAAACACCACAGAATTAAATATATACTTACTTAAAATACTATGGCACAAAGATGGTAAATCTAATATCCTATATCCATTCTAGCACTGTAAAGACTTTAGAATGTTGGAGAATAATACTATATCTACTTACAAGTCCTAGGCATGTTCTTGAACTAGACTTCAGCTCTCAAAGCGTGTTCTTTCTCTGCGACGGCGACCAGAATGAATAAAGAATTTTCAACTGCCGCTCTAGCCTGAACGATTCTCTTCTCTGATTGGCTGCTATCCGTATCGGCACAACTAAGGTAGCTATTTTTAGATATAAACAAAGATGGCTGCCACATAACGACAAAATGGCGGTGGAAAAACAGGCGAGATGACTATGGCACTGTCACATATTCCCCGCCTAATTTGTCGTCGTCCCGACAACTGCACTAAGCTAGGCGCTTCAGGTAGGCCTAGTGTCGTATCTACCAAATCTGGAGAATCATCTTTGTCTTCACTTCGTCTCAGTTCGTTGCCAGTGTCTCTAATGCTCGGACTCACTCCATCTGTTCGTTGGATGACATATGGGAGCCATAATCCTGTCATTGTGGGAGCACGAACAACAATGTACTCCTCTTCTGACCACATGTCACGAATTTTGGATCTCTCCACGTAGTGCATTCTTTTCCTCACCAATTCTCCCACCTGTAGTGGAATAGAACACGACACCTTGTCACATCTCTCTTTCCGGACTGCTACAAAATTTTGCAACGGTGCCTCTGCTCTTACGTGCGCCCCTCGTAGCCTGGAAACGTGTCCTTCAACGTGTTTTAGATGAGTCTCCTCCTCTGAATGTCAACCACTTTTCTTGGCGCCCACGGCCATCTCTTGGCTTGCACCGTGACGGCAATCTGGAGGTGTTGGTACGCCTAGAGAGAGCGCTCTTTGAGGGACAAACCGATATCAAATGGCCTGGGGACTTACACTGAAAACATCGCTTCGGAAGCAGGCCCTGAGGACACTTGGCTGCCATGTGGTCTGAAAAGTCTCCACAATTGAAGCATCTTATTTTCCTAGGCTTCCTCTGTGCCCTGGGTCGCCTCCTGCTACCCTTACATTCCTGGCCGCCTTTGACTTTCTTTCCTGTTATAAGTACCTCACACTCCGGTCGACCACCAACCATCATTATCTTTGAGTCATTCTGCTCCCCTTCTGTAACCTGACTCCCAGCTGCAGAGGGGTCTAGTTTAATGTCTGTGGACATCGATTCTGTACGTGGCCTAGTTCTCTGCATCTAAAACAACGAACTGTCCTGGTACGTCTCCCCTGCTCCTGAGTCATCGCATCAATTTTAGCCTCTAATTGAGCCACCTGTGCTCTCAGCCGCTCTACTTCTGCGTTTAATGCATGTGTATCTGACACAGTCTCTGTTCTTGCCACTTCAACACTGGCAACACCAGCCCCAGAAGTGGGTTCAGTCTCTAAAAACCGTAGGGCATAGTCTCTCACCGACGTGAACGATGCTGTAGGCTCTTTGATGATCATTTCCTTTGCAAGCTTTCTTAGTAGATCATCTCTCAGACAAGCAGCAAACTGGTCACGAAGAAAGGATGGCTCCAAAGGAGTGACGTTATTCTGCTTTTGTGCCCTTACCACACTTTCGAACACCTCGTGGATGCGATGGGAGAATTCCCAAAGAGACTCCCTTGCACCTTGCCGGGTAGAGTAAAAAGTGGCCATTAGCTCTGGGATGCTTCGACGCTCCCCATACACCCTAAGAATGGAATGTAGCATTGCTTCTGGGTCATCGTCATTAGCCTGAATCCTCAGCTCCCTGCGAACACTTGGGGTCACACTGTCAAGAATAACATCCGCCTGGTCCTCTTTACTCATCATTCCTTCTCTCCAGGCAGCTCTCACCTCTCTGACATATTCCTCGGCCGTAGGACCCGTGCGCTCCCCAAAGCACCGCACTTTCTTGTGAGTAGGTACCACGATGTACTGTACTCGTTCTGGTTGACGATCCAGCCCCACTACAGGGTCATCCACCTCAGCCACATCTTCGTTATCCAATCTACCAGCAGCACGCGTGCTGCGTGTCGCCATCTTGTTGCTAGTAGAGTTGACTAGAAATATTGACAAACTGGATGATCCCGTCCCTTGCCTTGCACTGAACTGGGTGTTCTACTGTTTCGGCTGTTGTTACTCTGATTACTGTAGAGTTGCTTCACCGCGTGCTATCTGTCAATCCTGTCGACGACGCCACTTGTGACAGGGGCTAGCTGTGGTTGAGGTGAACTTATGTCGATGTGGCTACCTCACACCCAAGACCCATGCACTAAGAAAATTTATTAAGGATCGTTTGACAGGGGTTGCAATTATTGGTTGCTTGCAACCCTCTCAGCAGCAGACTTAGCAATTCAAGCAACACAAAGCCTTATACAGATCAACATTTAATACTACCGAACACCCAGACAGCGTTCGTAGACTTTAAGTCCTAGGAATGTTCTTGAACTAGCTAAGGTAGCTATTTTTAGATGTAAACAAAGATGGCTGCCACATAACGACAAAATGGCGGTGGAAAAACAGGCGAGATGACTATGGCACTGTCACAATATGTTAGCGTTCTGATTTCCTTGAACATATCCCCATCTTTTCCCTGCAATTGCAGATCTTCTATTCTATATCAGGTGTTCGTTATGTACTGTTTCTTGTCTTTCATAATCTCTCTCCTGATGTCTCTTGTGCAGCTTTTGTATTTGTCACTGTTGCGTTCTACCCCTGTTTACTTTAATTTTCTTCTTTCTTCTATGGGCCTCAGTTTTTCCTCCGTGATGTATATCTGCTTCTTGTGCACTTTTCTAGGGATCATGTATTGTGCTTATGAGATGAGAATATCTCTCGCGTGTGTGGCTAGTTCATCAGGTGTCATATCTTCTTGTACAGCCATCAGCACTTCGAATTTGTTTTGTACTTCTATGTTATATTCAGGTGGTATGGTGCTTACTTCGATCATTGGATTGACCTGAGTTGCTAGTTGACATTTGGTAAAAGCTGTATATGTTGAGTGAGATTTATCTAACATAACTTTGTTCATGCAATTTAGTCTTAACTCCTTTCCCCGTAATTCCAAGGGTAGAATTCCTAAAGCCAACTCTAGAGCCTCCATTGATGTTGATTTGATTGCACCTGCTATTGTACATACAGCTTGATGCTGAATTATATCTAATTTACTGTGTGCAGCGGAGTCATATATTATACATAGATAATATGTTTTTCCTGAAATAACAGATTTATAACACGTGAGCATTGTCCAAGTGAAAGGTAATCTGTAGTAAAGTTGGAAAAGCAAAACTGCACAGATTTAAAATGTAAATATGTTCGATTATACGTAAGGAACTAGCGTGCACGTAAGTATAAGTATTTAAATGAAAAGGGAAAGGGATGACAGAGTGGAGGGGCATGCAGAGCCGGATTAACGTAGTAGCAAAAGTAGCATATGCTACGGGCCCCGCGCTTTTAGGGGCCCCGCGCCAATAAATATGTACATAATTTTTTGGTCATCTTCTAATACGAGCGTTAAACCAATGATCTTGTGATTTATGCCATCTTTAGCGCCTTTTCATTTTCAAAAAAGATTGAACAATCTCACACTAATGAGCATTGGACATAAACTTCTGCGTGAAATTGATACATCCTACATCATCAACAAATTTGCTCATGCTAAATGTAGAAACATTAATATTTAAACAATAATGTTGACTGTGTTGTTACTTTTGATAATGATAATTACTATGCAAATTAAAAATGTATGTGTTCAAATATATTTGTGTTGTTTTTTTTTTTTTTTTTAAATATAGGGCCCCTTTCTTAACATATGCTACAGGCCCCGTACTAGCTTAATCCGGCCCTGGGGGCATGGTGTGCTGTACCTCACTCAATCATGGGTATCAGGAAGTCAATGGTCTGAAACAATTGCTAAGGCTTCCTCCGATTATCTGTGGCGCTGTCGTCCTGAAGGGTCGAACAATCACATCAATCACCATAAATAATAATGAGCAATAATAATATATATTTTCATTATTTTATTTGCTGACTGTTTTTATGTGATTGGAGTTATTTTTCAGTATTGCATTTTAAAAATACTGTAATCTCAACCATATTTTCCCCACAACCTACAACGGATGGAATAATGCACTTGCTGAGCACTAAATCTCGGGTTGTTGTTTTAATGACCGACGCTCCAGAGGATATTTATCCTTCTGGCGCAAAGTATATCCCCTGCCCCCTCCCCCCTCGGTCTGGGTGATTATGTTTAGATAGCGGAGGTATGTTAATTTTCAGGTTCATAATATGATGGCCCGTCAACGTTTATCTAACAACAGTGTCTAACATATCTGACACGCTCAAGTAAATATAATGCGTGCACAAAGTAGTTGTAGTATATGTTGAGATGTCTGGGTGATGCCGATTTAAACATTATCATTTTATGGTTTCTCTGAAACAGTGCGTAGCGAATGAGAACGGCAAGTCGGTTTACCAAAATTTTTTTTTTTTAATATTAAGTCCCGAGTCGAGTCGTTAATGCCTGACGAGGGAGTCGAGTGTTGCATGGAGTCGTTGGGGTGATTTAAGTCCCACTCGAGTCCGAGTTGACTGACTCGAGTCCGACAACACTGATATTGGTAATTTCCCATTTCTCGTACTTTTTTGCTCCGCAGCGAATATGTGTAGTTAAGTGTTGTTTCGTAGCACCTAGGGTTAGGATTAGGGTTAAAATTTGGGTTAGGATTCCATGTTTTATACTTAACCACGTAAACATCCTGGTGGTTTGATCTGTAAGATAATTTGTTAATTACCGCACCTCAGATATCAATATATAGCCAGAAAAGGAGTTAGAATTTAGTAGGCCAATATAAGAGCGGTTTTAAGTTGAAATTAAGAACATTGGTACGCGTGTTCGATTTCATCCAGTTTATCGGTATATTTAAAACATAAATAACATTCTTGTGGTGTTAGTGCTATAGGGCCTATTTAAAATGCAGAATCACGCAGCAGTAAGGCAGCAATCCTGTTGTAGGCCTACCTTTAATGCCTAGTGACAGCTTTTAAATAATAACCACACTGCTTAGATTTCTCTGGCTTGTAACTCTTTTTAACAGACCTGACCGATGCTGAGGTCAAGCAGTACCATTTAACTGCGCTCTGTCTGAGCTGTGGAGTTGTTAGCAACAATTCAAATTTGCTTTTTTTTTAAAACAGTTTTTGTTAACAGCCCACACAGCAGTAAATGGGTACCTGACGCTACTCTTGAGTTAAGGATGACAAAGACAGCGAGGAAGGGAACTTGCCAGCCCACCTCATAAAGCTGGACCTAGTATAGTGAAGTTTCACTATAACACTTCACTCCTCTACAGCCATATGTTCCATGCAACTACCTTTACACACACACCAACGAAAGCGGTATAAAGGACTGAGTGGAGGGGGGAAGAAGTTACTATATTGTCTTGAATTTATTACACTATATATCCTAATTATAACCCATCAAGGGTTATACAGGATACTTTGTTTAAAAAAAAAAACTCATAAACAAAATGATTACAAATTTATTGGGGACAGTGGCCATCACCACATCAAGTTCATGTAAAGTATTTTAAAATGGCTTTCTAAGAACGCTTTCTAACACAACAAGAGTCTTTGCTTTCTGGAATCGGCCATTACAATGTCTACAGCAGGCAGAGCAATTTATCTGACTCGTGATGTCTAGTCACAAGCAAGTTATTTGTGGTCTTTAAAAAGAAAATTAACTTTGCAATTTGAAAGCCTCCTGCATACAATTTTGTAATAAAAATATGTCACTACAAGATTCATCTATTGCTGACACAACAGTCAGAAATTTTGCCAATGAAACCTCGTCAGCTGCAGGTCATCAGGATGGCAAAGACAACCATGTACTGTTGTTTATTTTGTTGCCTGCCACTGCTGTAGCATGTGTGGGAATTGCTATTGGATTGGTAAGTTATCTATAGCTCTGCTTTCTTGTTTGCGTTTGAAGTGCACAATTGTTTTAAAAAATAGCAGATAAAATGAATACTCAAAAATTGCATGTCTTCATACCATTAAATTCATTTTCCTGTCCTGTGACATCCGCTTGAGGTCTTTTAACATTCTCTTTTCCCCTTTCATGACTGTCTCCATTTCCCTTCTTATTTTGTTTTTCTGTCTCCCTGTACATGTCTTATGTGGCGATTCCAGAATGAGGGCTGCTTTGCAAAGATATCGTTCGTTCTTCGTTCGTTCGTTCTTTTGTCTTCTATGTTGCTGTTATACCCTGTTCAACCTGAAAGTTGGTTATAATTGGGGTATATAGGGTGCGCAAAGATATCAACAGGTTTTCTCAGTCTATGTCCTAGCTAAAGCTAGTGTCTTCTTCTCACATCTTGCTCCAGAGGCACTTGTCTAATTCTGGCTATGAGTTCCACATTCGTGATCTTGTCATACCATTTCAATTATTCTATTTTACACAAGCATCCATTGATGAAAGTCTAGTACCGGGGTACTCAACACAGTGCCCGCCAAGGCTTATTTGTTTGCCTGTGGAAAATTTTGCGGATGAAAGAATAAATGTACAATTTTGCTTGCATCGTCAGAAACGGTAGGTTATGCTCTACTAAACTTTTTTAGTATTGGAGGTTAGTAGTAGTCTCAATAACTTACTTATTTAGTCGTTCCTCTTCTACCCTGGGGTGTAGAGGTTTGCCAGAGAGAGTGCCATACTGTCCTATTGGTTGTCTTCCTCCTGACCTGGTTCCAGTGTAGTCCTTGGTCCTTCAGAGACTGTCTAATGTTGTCCTCCCAGTGGACTCTGGGTTGTCCTGGAGGTCTGGATCCCTGGCTGTTAGTTTCCCATACTTGTCGTGGTAGCCAATCTTCTCCCACAGGTCTCAATAAAATTACAAAAAATTTGCAGATAGACACTGGAAGTTATGATAAATTCAAAACCTGCTACCCTGACAATCTAAGCATTAAATTAGAATTCAGCAAGAACATCATCATACACTCCTTATTATGAAAGGTTGGGCAGTGACATGTAGTGCCAAAGATCACACTACTTATATTTTTGGCTCAAATGGTTTGGAAATCAACTGTTTTTGTTTTTAATCCTGAATATTTATGATATCATTAAATGTGTTACTCAGCCGAATATAAATATTTTGTATTTTTTAAATTGTAAAACTAAACCTTTTTCTATAATTGACTCACGATATTTGGTTGGTGCTCGCCTCCATCTTCATAAATGTAAAATGTGCCTGCGGTGCAGAAAAGGTTGAGGACCCCTGGTCTAGTAATTCTGTATGCATTATCTTAAACTTTTGTGTTATGCCTGGTTAAGTTAGATGTACATACATTTTTTTTTTCTTCTTCTTCCTTGTTCGTCCTGAAAAGGACGGTGGTTGCGTTGTGTCTTTTTACGCCTAAGCTGTGATATCTGCACCTTTCGGTTGACACATCCGACTTCTGCACGGCATTTTTTAAGACCGGGTTTGCCTTCCCACTGCAATCCCTACTCGCTCAGCCAGACTGCAGTGATGCAATCTGTTTCCAGGACCACCACATGGAGGTGGAGTAGGGTCTTAACCAGCTCAGGTTCGCTGATCCTGATGCAAGCCGTAACATTACATTTTAACCACCATGCAGAAAATCTGGAACAGTTTATCTTCTTGAATTAGTGGTTCCAGATAATAGGGATTTGCATTCAGTACCTGTCTTCTTCATTTTATTCTCCTTCATTGCTCATTATGGAGAATGGGGTCACTGCTGCAGAAAGCCTGCACCATAGCAATGGTGGTTTCAATAGCAATTTATTTTTCAAGATGAAATTGCCAGCCCCATGCATAACCTCATGTCAGAATACTCACCACTTACATCATAAGGAACTGGGGAATACCACCGCAGTTTTTTCCCTCCTGTGTAGTAATCCTATGCAAAGTTACATTCTTTATGCTCTTTGCAGTGGTTGGTTTTACATGGTTGTTTTTAGGGGTGACTCACTCGCTCTTTACGGCAGGCCTCATCTTCTTTGATCCTTAGCCGCCGACCGTCAAAGTCAGACATAGGCCATCATAGCCTAGTGGCGTCTTTCTTTGCGGCAGGCTTGCTAGGTCTTAGCTGCCTTTAGGGGAATTACCCATGTATTTATTTATGATATTTAATTAGAGTCTGATTGTGACATATCTAAGCCCTCCAATTTTGCTTTCCTTTCCCTGACGAAGGCAATGTAGCTGCAAACATTGGCTGTTTTCTTTGTCTTTTCTGTTCCCTCGGTAAGACGAGTCACCTTTTTTTTTTTTATTTTTTTACATAACCCCATCCATTGGTTTTTCCAAGCAGTTTTTTGCTTTGAACATAATGAAGTTGACAGTTCCATTACACATGCCATTACACATACTTACTTTAGCTGACTTCTTTTGACTTGACTGAGTGTGCAGTGAGTGAATTTTTTTTTTCCAGGTCCTGAGAGGCAAACAGGAATCAAACTTTGACTATATAATATGGCATTTATACTAATTTTGATTTCATCATTTAGATGTTTTCTAAAGTGCAAACATAAGATTCTTAGATTGCAAAGCACACATTCGTTTTATGGAAAACAAAGGGAAAACATACATTGGTATAGGAAGTATAGGGCTCCATGCAGGTCTCTGAAGATTTACACACAACACAAAAAGAATAAAAAAAGTACTCTACTTCGTTCTGGCAGATGTAAGAGGCCAGCTATTATGATCATTGTATCATGCAGCTAGCAAACCTCATTATGTAATAAAAAATTGCTGTTTGTGAGCACATATATACTTTGATGTAGGCTTCCTTGCGAAGGTGACCAGAAACAGGTGATGGTTCCAATATTCCGTAACTCCTTACTAGCCGGCAAGTCCCGAGGGTGGCGCGGGGTCTAGTACCAATTTTACGGGCTCGCCAGTTTCCAACTGGCGCGCGTACGGTAACGATAGCTAAACTTGCGCGTAAAACGCGGTTTCTAGCTAAGGTTATAGTAAAGAGTTAAGAAAACGAAAAGTGAGAAAAGAAAAAAGTAATAAAAAAAATAGCACCATGTATCCAAGATACAACTTTCAGTTTATATCTCATGTCAAAAAAAAAAGTCTGTTAGTTTATTTAAGGATTCTATTTTCAAACTTGACAGGTATCTAGATTTTTTTTTTCCTTTTTTTCAGATTGTGTGGGGGTTTTTAAAACCCCCTCAGACGTAGCAGACGAAGAGGTGATTTTGTTTCTTGAATGCAAAATAAAGACATAACCTTCTTTATATGAACTGGAATTTTTGCTCTGCAGGTTTTCTATTATTTGTGTTACACAATAGAGCAGAGTGCCAGGATACTGATCTATAGCAATCCATGAGTAGATCACAAAGGATGAGCTGAGCAATCCATGAGTAGATCACAAAGGACTGAGCTGATAGATCTCTAGTTTGATGGAGGGGCAAAAGACGAAAGAAACGATTAAGACTTGGGAAGATATCGGACTAGCCCTCTCCTGCCTTAATAAGGTGATATCCAAAAGATTAAAGATTTGTTTCTGCGTTCTCAGTGAAAACCCGCAAGCTAGCCTATAAAAATTCATTTTATTCTTGAACTGCATAAGATAGGAATGCTGTCTTTACTTTAAGTGAAGTGAACATTTAGTATTGTTGTTGTTGCTATTGAATTAGGGCTGCTGAGACTCTCGCTCTTGTGCAACCAATACCAAGTTGAAGACTCCTTGGTACTATCTACACTGTAGCTCTAGGCTTTTCCTGTGGCTTTTCTGCTGTTACGAAGCATGCTGAGTTGAAATCATGAACTCCAGTTTCTCCAGCTTGGCTTGCATTTAAAGGATCGTCACTTCTGGTCCCATGCTAGGAGTAAAAAGCGCGTGGCATACTGTGCATTCTCCACCATCAGTTATGCAGAGCTAAAATACTGTGCTCTGATTCTGGGCTCTCCCAAGGAATTGTCATGTCCTGCGCAGAGCCACTTATAATATAATTTAGTTTGCATCTTCTGCCACTCTGTTGATGAAATAGCAGGAAGCAAATCATTCAGCAGTGATTAGTGATTAAAGTTATACATAGGCTGCACTTATTCTAAAGTCCAAGTTCTCTGAAAACAAACATTTTTTAATCAGACAATACATCTCTTTTAGACAGTTTGGTGTTTCTAAAGTAGATCTCCACAGGCTCATAGGTTGCCTACCTCCGCAGTACAGGCATTTGTTGCCCATATATTGGACCAACTATTTGATTATTTGGATTACCAAACATCTGCACTGTATATCTGTGTCATCATCAAGGTCACTGTCATCATCATCACTATCATCTATCATCATCACTATCATCATCATTACTAGTCATCCATCATCACCAAACTTGTCATTTACATCATCATCATCACTATCATAATCATCACTTGTATCATCATCATCATCACTATCATCATCATCACAATCATCATCAATCAGTGTCACAATCATCATCATTTCCCTTTTTGCTCCTTATGGAGCATTAGGATCACCATTTAAAGCTGGTCCTTCTTGCAGGGTAAGGCTGCACAAAGCATTCTGTGCTCTTGTAGTGGTTGTTGTTTCTGTAACAGTTTTAATTATACATGGAAGCCGTGGTTAGCACAGTGGTTAGTGCATGGCTTCCTAGCCCGGTGGTCCATGGTTCGATTTCCAGTTGAGGTGGGATTTTTTAGGACCGCACAACGGCTGTCTCGAGGGCATCCAGCCTCAGAAACTAAGTACAGAGCAACTCTGGGAAAGTTAAGGCGGCCAGCGTTGATGCTGACCACATCAACCCTATTAGTGTGTTGATGGTCAAGAAAATATGTGCCCTAACACCATATTTCCAAGTATGCTCAGTGGGTGTGTAATGGATCCCCCTACTTATTTGACATGATGAGGTTGCTTGCCTCCTGTACAACCTCATTTTTAATGGCCTCGTCTTATAATAGCACGAGGACTATCAGTAGTACTATATTTTCTCCTTGTCTCATCAGAAGAGCCCATAAGAAACTTTCCCGGAATGTGAACAATATTCATATCGACAACCAGTATAATGAAAGTGTAAGAAAATGCATTGCAACCCATGGGGTATGAGCATGCCCGGGAAGGGGAGGGGGGGGGGGGGGGAATTAACAGGAGAGAGTCATGACTCAAGTCAGGCTGCCTGTCTCCCTTTGGAATGTAAAAGGACCAAAATACCAAAATACTACCTGTCTGACACAGAGGGACCTTCTTATCTGATGATTAGATTTGTCTCCCTGTTGTAGAGTTTCCTATGATTGATGTTGTTGCTTTAGCGAAGTTATAAAAAATGGGTACAACTAGGAAGAAATGTAAAAACCAAAACACTAATGCGCGCGAGTATCTCAACATTTGACGAGAGCGAGACCGCGTTTAATATCACCACTGTACAACTGTTCAATTAAAAAAAAACTACATAAACTCAATTAAACAATATAAAATTAATTAGTCAGCTGATTACAATTAGTGAATCAATTTATTATGTACATCTATCTTTTTTCCTTGTGCAAAAGTGAATGATGAAAAATTATGAAGTTTGAATGAATAAAAATTAATTACAAAATTGCTTTATACTTGAATTACACTAAATAACTAAATAAGAAGTCCTTTCTGGAATCTTTTGAATAGCATAAAATGTTCCTCCAAATGTTCCTTTATCACTTAAGTATATCTTGTCTAATGGTTCAGAACTGTTTTCTCATCCCTACACAAAGTTAATAAGCTTTGATTCTTTTGACTTCTCACAATGGTTGCAGGAATTTGGTCACATAGAATACTTATATTAAAGTTCTGTGACTGTCCTCTATGAGTATACACAGCAGTATCAGTTGAAGGTCTGGCACTGGACCACCAAGCACTGATGGGGCCCAGGGCTGAATTCTAGATGACAATATCTGTGTTGTTCAGGAAGGCAACTATCATCCTAGGATTCTAGACCACTGATGTATGACACAGACCAACCTGGGGACAATATGGGACAAGTGGCTAGCCTTTGGTTATAGGGCCCACAAGCCTATGTGTCCATGAATGATAGTGTTCAGATGTTTGCATGTATATGAATGATACATGGATCAGTTCTGAATAGAATAGCAAGACAAGACAGGTGTCTAACTGCATAAATCATTCTAATATAATACATGAATAAATATAATACATTTTTATACATGATGATGATTTTACCGTCGCCTTTTACACTCTCGAGTGCCAAGCCTTCACAAGCGTCTTCCTCCGTCCGTATATCTGACTTCTACTGTGTGTGTGAAGTTTGAAATTTCCGCTGCTTGCCCTTTTATTTGGGGTGGGCGGGCGTACTAGAGAGTAATGCGGTGTCACAGTTATCAGACTTCGTATTTGGTTCAGACATGAGCGAGTTTGTGTTATCTGGGTCCAGAATTCTTCTTCATGCTTCTCAACCCTGTTATCCATGACTTTTATCTACATTTCCTTTCACTTTCCATAACTCTGCTTTCCTGTTATACAAAGTTTTCCGAAATTGGTTCTGACTTCAATTTATACAAAATTTTAAAAGACAATCGACACAACAGTTTTCAACGTGCTGGCGCCTTTACTTACAATTTCTCCAAAAGTACTGTACACAGCAACTATTCCTTTGAATTGAATAAAGCTGGTCTTATCCTCCAAAAAATGAAATAACTGTCATCACTTTCTGTCACTGCATTCACTTGTATGACAGATGAATCCATCTTTATACTAGCACACTTTCATTTCCTCTGCAGAACGCCATTATAAAAACCAGTTCGTCTACAAGCGAGCTCGCGGCTTCTGATTGGCTGGCAATCTTCTTCTTCTTTCTCTCATGACAAGGCATTGTGTTTACAACTCGTTACAGTAGCAATAGGCCTATTCTCCTTTTGTCCCCTCATACACCCCCCAGGAATTACACTGAGCAGTGTTAGGTAAAATACTGGTAGTTTTTTTTTTTTAAATTAAAGAGCTCTGGTCTTCTCCATACTGTGGCCCCATCAGTGCTTTGTTTTCCTCCCTTAGATCACACAAGGAGGATCTCAGCACAGGGCACGCACTCCGTTGTGGTGGGTAGGTTTCCTAATTTTTAAATTTTGCAACGCAGTGGCCATATGGCCTACTCTTTACAATTTCCAACTGAAGAGGGATTTTTTATCGTGCTCAATTTGCACATGGGACCTCCTACATTTTCGTCCTTATCTGAGAAGGCTAGGGATTTGATCTCACTACCCATGAGATCAGGCGGGAGTATGACATTATTAGGAACCACTGGTTCTGATAAAAATAATTCCATCAGTTATATTCCTTGTACTTGGAGCGAACCCAGTACCTTTAGAATTAGGGGTGGGTGCCATACATCTTAGCCACTCTGCCCCCCCCCCCCCTCCCCCCCCCTCCCCATATGTTAATTAATGGCTTTAAAACATTTTATTTTGGGATTATATTAATAGTTTTCTTTTCTGTGCACAGACTGGACAAGCTGCGGCATCACTTAATGCCACTTTATAATTTTGAAAACTCTGATAGTGGTCAGGACCTGGAAACAGACTTACTTAGTCAAGATGTGCACCTCAGAGATGTAAGTGTTTCTGTTATTTACCTCAGAGATAAGTGTTTATGTTATTCTCATCAGAGATGTGTAAGTGTTTCTGTTATTCTCATCAGAGATGTAAGCTTTTCTATTATTCTCATCAGAGATGTGTAAGTGTTTCTGTTATTCTCATCAGAGATGTAAGCTTTTCTATTATTCTCATCAGAGATGTAAGTGTTTCTGTTATTCTCATCATAGATGTAAGTGTTTCTGTTATTCACCTCCATACTGTCATACCAGAAAGTTTTGCAGAATGATATTCATGAGCATGGAAGTTGTGGTTATTGTTTTCAGTAATCATATCTCCCTCATAGCATTTGCTATGCAGATTTTAATTTTTTTTTTCAGTTACACAGTGGAGAAGGTATATGTTACAGTTCATCTTCTTTGGGCTAGTAGTTCTTTAGATATATTTGATTATTTAAACAATGAGTCGGACACTGCTTCAGATCAAGTGCCGATAGGGGTATGACCTTTTCAGTCCCCACCCAAAGCCGTAAATTTCAACATAAATGATATTCCAAAGGCCAGGTTGGACGATTCAATTACATATTTATTATACCCAACAGCCTTGAGAAGACCACAACTAGCTGACATCATCTTATTCAAAAGGAAGGCTGAGGCTCTTACCAGACAGCAACTTTGGCGTCCTGCAATTTGGCCACCAAAGAGTCATGACCATCACTTCCCTGTAACTCAAGGGAGGCCCCACTGCAGCATAAAACAAATAAACAACATGTCCGAAACTGTAGTAATATCAATATACATGTTATGAACTTTACTCATTACTGGCGTGCATGTAGAGCAAGCAACAAAATTGATTCCCCTTTGCGTCGGTCTGCGTGGCCATCCTTCGTACAGTGCCCCCAACTTGGTTCATTTTTTGCATCTCAGCCCTCCACAGACTCCCCCAAGTTGTTTTGGTCAGCCTCTCTTTCGTTTTCCTTCAGGGGTCCCATAGCATTGTGTTTTTTGTGATGGCATCGGGGGCTTTTCTTTCTGTGGACATGCCAGCCGCAACCCAGCGTCTTAGCTTAGATGGTGGTGCTGTCCTCTTGTTGCTCTGAGTAGCAGATTTGGTTGGTGATGGTATTCGGCCAAAGATTCGGCGAACTTTTTCTTAGGCATGTTGTGTGAAAAGGGACATTTCAGACATTTCTTCTCTGTTACTCTTCACATTTCTGTACCATAGAGAAGAACTAGAAAGCATCACATCTCTGATTAATCTAATTTTGTGCTTGTGCTGTATCTGAGAGGACTTCCCGCTGTGTTTAGAAAAAACGGCTGTTCTTGCTTTGTTTCATTCTGTTGTTTATGTATAATTTTAATTTCCATTATATAATTACACTGAGAACATAATATCATTATCCTCATCATATTTTCCTTTTCGCTTATTAATGGAGCATGGAGCCCACCAATGAAGCTTGTTGCTTTGCCAGAAAGCCTAAACCAACGATTCCAGTGTCTCTTTCAGTTGGTGTTTTTTTTATAGCAGTTTCTTTTATTGATGGTGTTGCC
Source organism: Oreohelix idahoensis (assembly GCA_024509875.1). Taxonomy (NCBI): domain Eukaryota; kingdom Metazoa; phylum Mollusca; class Gastropoda; order Stylommatophora; family Oreohelicidae; genus Oreohelix; species Oreohelix idahoensis. The sequence continues at coordinate 2,074 of JAMPIV010006386.1, read as the reverse complement.
AGCTCATGCACGAACATTTTATTAGTCGCGTATGTATGACATGAGGAGTTGTAGTCATATTCTTTCTTTGCTTCATTGAGAAGACCCTGGGAACTAACAAACCTGCAGAAGATAATCTACGCGACCAATGTATCACTTTTCTGTCAAAAATTATGAAGAGTGTGTTTCCATTGTTAGTAATTAATATTCTACTTTGTAAAGTTGTTAGCAATCTGTTCTACTTTTTAAAATATATATTCTGTTTTGTCTTTTCAGAATATCAGCCCGTCTAACTCACCGATTCTCAAGTTAAACACCATGTATTCAGAATTATGACAGGTGACATCATTGGTCATCGAAAGCACAGTTTTTTATATTGCCAAGCTGCCATTTTGAGTTCTTCTTCTTCCTCGTTCGCCTTCAGACCTCCACATTTATGACTCTAATGAAGGCAGTAGTCAACTCAAGGTTCCCGACATCTCCAAACAGTTTTTCGTTGACAGAAGTGGATGGTTGCCATATGCTACTCCATTAATTTCTGTAGGTTGGGCAGTACTGCAGCAGGTGTTCGACTGTCATCGGGCTGGTACTGCAGGTGCAGAGATCTGTTGCACCAATTTTGTATTTGTGGTATAGATTTTGAGTTCAAGAGTTTAATAGCTCAGGCCCAGCTATATGATCATAAGGTTGTGTAAAAATCTATGACTCACTTCATTTTAACTGTAGGTTAAGCATGCAAAAATGTATCCCGTGTGGTTGTCGGAGGGTCTCTGATGAGACAGAAGAAAGAATAGCATAACACCTGGCATGTTGCAAGAGTCGGTTAAGATGAGGTTTGCATGGTGATAGCAACTCAACACTTTTTTATCAATTGTTAAATAGACCACTACTGTAAAAAAAGCACACGATGAAAGGCTTTGGTGCAAACTTCCAGTGTGGGAGCCAGCAGTATTGGTGTCATCATGCTTCTTAAGGAGTGAAAAAATTCTCACTCATTCATTTGTAAGCATGTTAAAATTTAAAAAAAATGTATATGTTGTTTTAGCCATTATCACAATTTTAATGTCAGTAAGTCATGTAAACTGTATCTGGTACAGAAAGTCATGTACACTTTATCTGGTGCAGGAGAAAGTATAAAGTATGTATCTGATACAGAAAGTTATATAAAACTTTATTGTAACTTTATTCTCTAATTTATTTTGGTAAGTATACACTTTTTCTGGTACAGAAAGTCATGTACACTTTTTCTTGTACAGAATGTTATGTACACTTTATCTGGTACAGAAAGTTATATACACTTTATCAGTTACTGAAAGTTATATCACCCTAATATGGTGCAGAAAGTTATATCACCTTTATATGGTGCAGAGTCATATACACTTCATCTTATACAAAAAGTATCGTACAAATTACATCTGATACAAAAAAAAACTTTTTCTTTTCTTTCTAACATTTCTAAGTGTTCTGGTCAATTTTAATGCGCTGTTTTTAAAATCTGAAAATCCGTTTTTCTCTATCAGGTCGGATCTCTATAAATACGCATTGAAGTTTTTTAACAACGCATACAGTATGCAACATCATTAGTACAAGAAAGTATAAACGTTAGTAGGCTTGAATTTCTTTGGCAGTCGAATTTCGTAGGTGTGATTGGACAGCATGTGGTACATCTGAGATGAAGCATCCAACAATAAATCGGCAAGCGATGGTCACATCTCTGTCATATGATTAACGTGACTTCCATTACGGCGATATCTTGATGGAATTCGTTCTCCATGTTAATCGCTGACTTCGCCACAGGTTGTCAGGGAAAAAGTCAAGATGCGAATCGTGAAAATGGATTTTGAGGGACAAGTTACAGCCCATAAATTCTGTTATGCATATATGCACTGCCTTAACAATATGCAAAATAGTCGACAGGATTTGGGATTTCACAGAAAGAGTTTCGGACGATCGATTTGAATGCCATCCATGCGCGAAGTTCACTACCATGTAACAAGTTCTCGAATTGTTTGTCTGCAATAACTTTCCTAATCTGAGGTCCTCCAAAGATACCTTCCTTTATCTTTGCATCGCTAACTTGCGGAAACTTTTCTCG